>VYXD01011932.1:337437-538079 GCA_013397195.1 Hylia prasina
GGGGGGCGGGGAGAGGGGAGGGGAGGGTGGGACAGAAAACATTTATTGCTGGAGTTTAAACCTGAAATTGAGTATCACGGACTAGAAGAATTATTATCTTCCTGAGATCAAGTTCTAGAGCTGATCCAAAGCACAGTGGGACTTCATGTGTGAACAGGAAAACCAGATTACCCCAGTGCTGCTTGCTCACCTTTGCCTTCCACAAGCACAAGGAGCCTTCTCCGAGCTTGCACCTCTCCTGGCTGGAGTCTCACCACCTCTGAAACAGCCCAGACTCCTCAGAACAGGACTGGTGGAGATGCTTGGGTTCAACCCTGCTGCAAGCAGCTCAACTGAAGGGAATAACCCAGTGGGGAAGCCAGCTGTAGTTCTTTCTGGGTCCTTGCACGTGCAGTCTGAGGGATGAAGAGTGCAGTGGCCCAAGCAGCTGCAAAACTCTGGATTTACATTTTGAGTGGGATCTGTGTGTGTATCATGCTAGGCAGTTATATTGACTGATAAAGACAAGGCATTACTCAGTGCATCTAGTGGAAGTGTTGCCTACAGAAAGAAAGGTACAACAAGAACAGACAGCTAAGATTTATTTACATGCACTCTCCTAAAATTCATCCCAACTTTCAAGGCATTTACAACTTTGCTAATGTCTTATCTGTCTCTCTAGCTTTGTTTCTGGTTTGTTTTGGCTTCTTCCTGTTTCTTTATGTTTCTGTTGTTCCTTGAACTGCTTGGTTTATGCTGGCTCATTCTGCTTTTATCATTGCTATTTTTTTTTTCCCCCTCATCTTTCCAATGTTCTGTGTATTTCTGACCATATTCTGTGCAAGTCAGGTGCATTATTACATGAGAATCCTCTGAAAAATAATTGTGTTTGTTTCTCCAGTTACACTTGGGAAGCTCAAACCATACACAGTTCTGTTCTACAGTAAAAGATAGGAAGCTTGAAATATCTATTTTGCTTAAAACAAAAGAACATTCATGGAATCACCAAAATTAGCTGGTTTATGGAAATAGTTTGTATGGTCAAGACAATTACATGAGTTACTCTCTTTCTCCATTGCATCTCAAATAAAACACGACATATATTTTGGCACTCCACCACCACCTTAAAATTATTTTCTGCTACTGTAACTCCACCACCTTTAACTAACGTAGCACTGATTCATCCTGCATGGGAGTGAAGGAATGAGGATAAAATGTTCCCTAGATTTAGCAGAAAACATTGCCATGGATGTCATTTCCTGGTGACATTAGGAGCCAGCTATGGTTACCCCTTGCTTGCCACTGTGGAGTTAAAATACTCTGACATTTGATAATAAAAGATGTAATTTACAGAGATGTTCTTTAAAGAAATCTATGTACTAAAGAGACTTGAAAGATTTTACTGCACCAACTAAACAGCCTTCAAAGATTCAGATGCCTGCTCATTTCACAGCTACCATGACACATATGGGGAATCAAACAAAAAGTGACCATAACATGCAACAACATGTTTAGTTCTGGAACTAAAATAAGGACTTGTGGACTGCTCATGTTTCAAAATACAATTTTTGTCAGTCTTGCTAAAGAAATGCATATTTGCAAACTGTGGCCACACCATCTTTACATACAATTTGCTAGAACAGCATTTTATCTGTGTATACTTTAATATTGGGAACAGATGGGGCTTCTGCTATGCTAAAAATGGAGTTAAATGATAGCTCAACTGTTGTCAGTAGAATTGGGTGCCAGCTCCACTGCTGTGTTTTGGGACTGCTTCTCTCCAAATTCACGTCCCAAGCAATTCCAGGCTTGGGACAGTGTAGACAGAACTCTGAATACAGAAATTCAAGGGGAGCTGCATTCTCCAGGGACAGCCTGTCCCTTTCAGCTATTGAGTGACAGTTGCTTGTTAGGGGAAATAACCAACAGGAGGTATTTGAAATAACATTTTCCTACAAAGAAAACAAACAAATTAACAGACAATGAGAGTGACAAGACTGAAAGCTCATCCATTTGGGAGCAGTAAAGAAAGTCAGTCTGAATTAGTGATGGCTCTCAACACAGGTGAGATACAATGGGTGAGATGCTGTGAATTTAGAGCCGAATTTAACAACTCTTGCAGCTGTGTTTGTGCATCTTTCTGCCACCCAGAAACTGGAAGATAATTTACCCCTTTTACTCACTATTTATCTCTTAAGGTGTACACACAGACAGCTGCCTCTGGTTTTTAAATTCTGCCCTACTCAGCAGTAACATCTGGATACACTGCACACCTACGGCTGTAAAGCGATCACACATTCAACTCTTGTGGCAGGAACCCTGCATTTTAATTGGAATTAAAATGTTATTTCAATTTAGCACAATCAACATTCCTGGTAAGGTGACCAAAGGCTACTTTATTCTGAGTGTAGGTGTTCACAGAAGGACTGAATGCTTTTTAATTTAATCAGTATTAAGTACCAGTGGAGGCTGGGGGTCTGCTGCTAACAAGCCCTCAGAAATCAGCACATGAAAGTACTCATAAGAAACAGCAAGCTGCATGTGCTAGCTTAACTCCCTCATGTTACCTGCTAAATTATGGTGTCCTATTAAAACATTTCATGTTGTTTGACAGTTAACAAAGTTATGTAAGAACCAGATTTGTGAGACACTCTCATACTGATTTCTGCCTAAGTATTTAATTAAGTGTAAACCAGCCATGAAGCCCTGGACTTGAGGATAAATAAAGGTTAAAGACAGAAAAGTAAATATCAAATGGAAATTAAATGCAATAAAGGGGGGTTTTATTCATTGTGGTATTTTCCTAGGTTAAGCTTTTGTGAATTTCATAAATGGCATCATCTGTTAACTACTTAAGCCAGATAGCAACCTCTGTAGAATTTCCTAACAAAATTCTACAAAATTTTACCAGAAGAACTATGAGAAATTGAGTGATACTGAAATGAAATAGAATTTTCTCTCACATGTGTGATCTGCATACAGCCAGAGAAATGGACTTAGGTGGAGGTCACCAGTGCAGTTGGCATTTTTGGAAGCACATAAGTACTTTAGAAGTAATAGTATAACTGAAAAGCTTCCCTGGAGTTTGCTCAAGCCATATGAATACTACTGAAGAGTGCATCCTCTAGAAAGACAGGCTCAGCTCTTGGAATCAAAGGTTTGGAAAGCCATCTGCTCAGCACACGCTTGTACTATGTATAATCAGGCACCAAGATGTAGAAGCCTTTAGGAAATCTCAATTTCCCCACAGGGTGACTTGTCAAGACTGTGTCAGGACACACATCTTGGTGTAACCACCAGCTGCTCACGAGAAGATTGATGGCACAGAAGATACCCATAGTAAGTTGTTCAGAGTGTGCTGTCATTATTATGACTGCCTGGGGATTTTTTAACAAAACAATTTTGGCTTGGAAGAAGTCTGCTTGTCAAAAGCCAAGCTACCCACTGAAACGTGACCACCAATTGAACAGGTACAGCACTACCAAGAGACATTTCCTTTGCTCTAGAATAGCTCATGGACAGTCCTGTGACATGAGCACCTATCTCAGATTTGAACAGACAAATTTTTTCCCTGCTCTTCTGAGGTTCTTCCTTGATTTGCACCACGGTCCTCGTTGCAAGGTGGTAAGAATGGGTTTTCTCCTAGGTCCAGCCATGCTGGATGGAGGTCTTTGCCCCAGGGTGTTGCTGCTGCCCTGCTGCTCCAGGAACCTGTGTGCTCACCTCTGCCTGCTCAGCCACTTGTCTGAGGGGGTCACTCAAAACCAATTCTGCAAAACTGCTATTCAAATAATTTTCTTCTCTTTCATTAAAATTAAAAGGCAGCAACTCCACAAGTATCTTGAGCAGGAGACTTCAGGCACCAGCAGCATGCAGCTGAAGGTTGCTGGCAACAGCCAGATCTCCATCCTGGACTGAAGCAGAGCTGCAACCTCCCATGTTCAAAGATGAAAGCCCAGCCACCCAGATCCTCTGCATGAGCTTTTTCCTACTTTCCTTCCTCCCTGCAGGAAGGAAAGATTTACTTAATAGGCACAGTCAGTCAACCCTCAGCACTTGTCCATCACACATCAAAAGACTTTTTCTATATGAAAATATAGTTTTTCTGGCAAAATGAATATTTATTTATACAACATTAAGTGATACAGTTCAGAAAGCAGAAACAAAGGAACCAATAAACCAAGAATTTAGTAATTATTAACAATTTCAAGTTTTTCTAGGTCTTAGAAATGTTGTTTGTTTTTTTATCCTTGTCAGCTTACAGCATGATCTGCAGCTTCAGTCAATTACCTTGAGTTTCTGAAACCCAAGCACCTACTAATTATGTAGGCAAATGCACCATTTTATTGTTGCTATCCATTAATCCATTTAATTATTTCATCACTATTCCTTCTTGATGCTCATCTCCCCCTTTCCTTCCCCAAAGCTACAGAGCTGATTTATAAAAGCCTTTCAGTTCCTATCTGTAGCATACAAAATCCTTTAAAAAGCTAATCTCAGGTTTTGTTTCATTTGACACTAACACATTAAGCCTCTGAGAACTCTCTGTATTGGGCTGTCAGCTTACATTTCTTAGTGCTATAGGACTGAAAAGATGAAAATTAGGTGGCAAGCCAGGGTTCCTTCCATCAGCACTGGTAGGTAACTGGTTCAATCTCACCTCTTCAGTGCATTTTTGAAGGCAGCTGAACAGATTTTCTCCCTCTATGGGCCTAACTTTCATTTTCTCTGTAGCTGTAACACATCCCTGCTCTGAGGTCCCACCAGCATTGCATGTAACTTTCAGGAACATCCCAGTTTTTTCAGTTCAGGCTGAGGGCACCAGCTCACATCCATATCAGCCACATCTTTCCCATGCTGAGGGAAACAGCAATTCTTAATGCTCCTGTCAGGCTGCAGTGCTGTTTGCTCCCAGCCAGACACAGGAGCTAGGCGTATTTGCTTTTGTCACTCGTGACAACAGCCTGCAGCTGATAAAAGATCGTATTTTCAACTGGTTTTCTTCTGTTCAGTCTGCCTTCACAGCACGGACACTGCGTTCCTGCCTTCTGCCTGTGCACTGGGTTCTCTATTGTGTATTGGGTTCGCACAGCCCAAGCAGATTTTTGCATCTGACATCACACACCAGTGAAACAGAGCAAACACGTGTCAGACCCTTCCACTGCAGAAAATAGAATTTTACAGAAACTTTGTGTTTGCATAAACTCCCTGTAAGGGGTGCAGAACGCAAACTCTTTGTGCTCTGTGTTTTCTTGCCTGGGGGGTAGAAGGGAAGAGATGTCTATGCTTTCATTTCAATATCCATCTTGGTTTCTCCAGGCCTTTAGCAAAGCCCCAGAGAGAGAGGGGCTTGCAGTTCTCTGAGAGAGTCCCATGCACAAACTTCACACCAGCTGTGGCAGAAGGGCCCCACTGCTGAAATCTGCACCTCCCCAAAAAGCTCCACTTCTGGTGTAGCAGATAATGGGCTGCTGGCAATAACTTGACTTTGTTCCTGGACAGATGTAATAGTCAAACACTGGTCAACATTTAGTCCGCTAAAAAGCCATCTCACAAGGAGCACAGCAAATACCTTGGTCTCTGCTCAGCACAAATAAAAAGATAAAATCCGATTAATTTCATTTGGGTGCTCAAGACTTCCCCTTGAAAAGCTGCTTACAGAAAGCTGGACTAGCATGCAAAAAATATCACGAGTAGAGACAATAGATAAATGTATTTCATAATATGTATACATCTGTATGCATACAGCAAATGTATTCAAATGGCATCAATGCTCCTATAATCAGAATATAAATCAAGAATTTTTATGATGAATTGTCCTGTGATTGCTTGAAAGTCAACCAGTAGCTACAGGGAAGTTAAGAATAACTAATTTACAATGCATTTCTAAATAAACTAGCCATACCTACACACACATATAAATATTCACACATGTATATAAAACACCAAGAAAAATATGCATTATAAACAGTCAGTGTAACAAACTAACCTGGTTTTAGATATTAACTTGAAAAATCACATGGAGATAATAATCAGTAAGTGCATAATTCCTGCATTATATTCCTTTGAGACCTTTATTTGTAGGATTTGCAAATGTATAAAGACTTGATAAGTATTTATAATATGCAAGGAACAAAATTTTCTACAAATGTTTATGCTAGTGAAAAGGAAAAATGAAACACTTCTCACAAGCTTAATGTGTTTTGAGTTGCTGAAAGGAAAAAGGCTATTCAAAACTCCATGCTCACTACTGCATTGAAAAATACAGGTAGATCCTGAAAAATGGATCTGAGTATCATCTTGTAATCCAAAATGAATTGTGGTCTAGTTACATTAGCTTGCTTTAACTTGCAAAAATAAGCGATCCTTTTTCTAAAATGTCCAATGATGAAATGTTTACTCTGTGAATTAATGGAATGCATCAGTGGGTTTAAAATAAAAAAGTGTTTAAATTCTAAAACTGCTATGACTTTTATAGAATTCATAGCAAGAAACAAAACAGTGTTATGACTAATTTTTGTTAGATTCAGTCCTTTTGTTTACACAACTTAAACTGAATAGATGTGCTCTGAATATTAGTGATTGTATAGAGGACTTTGCAAGCATTTTCATTGCATGAGAACATCATTCACTTCTGTCCTAAGTGATTTTTAGCTTCTTTTCCTATTCTGTAAAGGTATCTATAGGGAAGGGAATCCATATTTGTTGTTTCTCTAGAGAAGCTATAGAGGCAGGGTGTGCTGTTCCCTGTGATACAGAAACACCTGAGCCAGGCACCGCCACCACAATGAATCTGAACTCTGATTCATTCAGAGTTAAAGGAGAAAATCAGGAACTTCTGGAATACATTCCCTTTCATCCAGTAGCAGACATCTTAACCAGAGTGCAGAACCCTCCCTCTAAACTGTTTACCATTTAAAGTGCATTTAAAGTGCTCCCCATTCCTTGCAAAAGGAATTTAGGGGAGCTAGCTCTTATGCTAATCATTATAAACAGCAATTAACCCTGGTGAATCCCTAGAACTGCTGTCCAGTTTAATGAACATGGTTATCCATTTCCATTAGGTTCTTGTGAAGCAATAGAAAACTGCTCCTGGCAACATTCTCTGAGATGCTTTTCGGCCTCTCAGCAGAGGGTAGAAGCAAGAGGGAGCCAGCAGTACCAGGGCAGCCAGTTTCTCACTGTGCTTCATTCACGCTGTGCCCCGCAGGATGGGCTGAGCAGCCACCTTTACACAACAGGGCACCAACAACATTTTCTTTGCATTACTGTCTGGGGAGAAATCCAGCAAAAAGATGCACAGAAGGCCATTTACAAGCACACAGATGAGGGTTGCTCTGGCAGACCTTAGGAAAACACTCTGGATAACAGTCTGAGAGGGAAAAAAAGGCAAAGAAGCACTGAAAGACCCTGATCTCCAGCCGTGAATGCACCTAAGGCTAGCTCCAGCTTTCACATCTGATCAACAAATTATTTGCATTAGGCATGTTTACTTCTAGTATGTATTCAATCATTAAAAGCTCTTGATGTGATAAATATTTTTTTCTGGTACAGTCAGATCTCAAACAACACAAAAACCATTTATTGCTGTTCTTTAATGTTCCTTAACCAACGCTGCATGTTTAATAGTGCCAGTGATTTTAAATATTATGATTACCTGTAACATATTCACAGTGTTCTCCTGCTAGGAAAGACTGCCTGGGAGTAGTTAGAGAGCAGCCACCAGATCCTGTTCATTCAAGCTGGCTTAAGTCCAGGAGAAGGGGAATCAACTCAAACCTTTGTACTAGGCTTGTAACAATATTTTGAAAGGAGGTTTATCCTGACATGAACTTCCTTCAAAATGTAGAGCTTCTGATCCCAGATGAATTGCCTTTGACATTTAATCAAATTCAATTTTTAGGAGAGTTTATACAAGACTTGAATAGACAAATAAAAATATTTTTCTCTCCATACATCCTCATTCACGCTCATCAAAAATTTATTTCATTTGGCTACAGAGCTGCATTTAACTTCACCAAAGTGTATCAGGGAAAAAGCTAAGGCAAGAAGAGCACCTTCCCTTATTTTGAATGTATGGCTTCAGCTTGGACTGCAGGACTATAAAACTGCCCTCAGTTTTGTCAATGAGGGCAGAGATTTATGTGGCTTCATCTGCATGCACTGGAGCACATTCACTTTTTTGACTCTCTGAAGTACATGAGAAGTTTCAGAGTGGATAGGTACAAGCTGTACCCTAGAGTTTAAGTCTCTAAGTGCTGTACCATAGATAATTTCATTTTTTATGGCCTTAGAATTGCCAGTTTACACAATCTGCAATACAAATTCCCTCTCGAGTTTTCATTCTGTCACACTTAGGACACATGGGTGCTCTGCACCTGGATAATGCAGTCCCAGAAGATTCACTGTCATAGTCCCATCACCTCATCACCACCCCATCACCACCCCAGAATTCTAGTCGATAAGGCTCCGCTCATCTGTCTGTTACGGGTGATATTCAAATTCAACATGATCTGGGACGTGATTCAGTGAATTTCTTCCTGGCAGAAGGAAGCAGGAAGATCTAAACCAAAGTTTTCCCATCATTTCACCTGAATATCTAATGAGGAAGGTGGCAGGTGCTGAGAGAGTGAAGCAGGAAAAGGAATACAGTATCTTTCCTTGAAGGAAGACAAACAGAAATGAAGATTGTGCTGTTTTTCAGCTTTAAATCCACACAAAGGGGTTTGTAATCTCCATAAGCTCCTACAGTTAGTGGATAAAGCTACTAACTGCTAGAAATACACGGCTTTGGGATGTGTTAGGACACGGAACAGGGAAATACCTGCCTTGTTTATTGCTCTCCTTCCCCAAGAATATATTAGAACCACAATCTGAGCAAAATAGTTCTTCAGTTTGAACTCAGTTTGTCCCTCTTAAATTCTGATCAAAATATTTACTATTAGTTAACACTGCTATGTTCTCAGACTTACACCTTGAAAAGATACTGAAATGCTGGAAATCACCAATGAGCAAGGCTGAGCATTTTTTCCTCAAGAGAATTCCATCCTAACTGCAGCTTTGACTGAGATGTTTTAAATATTTAAGTATTTAGAGACCAGATTTTACAATCTAATCTTTCAGGTATAGGTCCTTTTAAGTCTCATTTTAATTAACAGACAGTGATTCAATACGCTAGTAAAATATTACTGTTCCTTCTTGATTGCACTGAAGGAAATAGATTTTCTGTAGGCTCAGAACCTAGCCCCATGACTTGAATGGCTGAACAGAAGAATCTACAAGAGACAGAGGTCATGCTGATTACAGGTCTGAGGACAATACTATTTCTTATTGATTTCTTTCATCTAAAAAAAAAAAAAAAATTCTAGTCCACTAGCCAAATGTTTGATCTAGCCAGAATAACACTACAGTAGTTGAATAAATGACCCATAAATTTTCAGTAATTTACACTCGTTTTATGTTTAAAAGTCCTCATATAAAATTTCATTATCCCATAACTTTTCTGCAGTATGTTGGTTAATACAAGGAGAGCTCTAGCCAAGTAAAATACAGCTATGTGGTTTTTATTATTCCCCTTCAAGTAACCAGGCATAACTTTCAGCCCTGATGTAAAAGGGCATATCTTAATCACAGTCATTAGGGTCTGTCTTTAGCTCTTGATGTTGAAAGCTAGAAAGATGAAATCTGTTAGATGAAAGAGAATGTCAGTGCTTGATGTATAACCCTCCTTTCTTTCCCATTCCTTGACCATAAAATTTACATCCATGGAAAATCAAAACATTTTTCTAGCACTATTATCAGGCTTTTATTGCCCAAGCTTTCACGTGAGAAATTATGAAGCTAATTTATATTTACTCTAAATCAATATGTTAATTACTCTACAGTCCTTATATGTGTAATAGAATTAATGAGAAAAAGAAAACACATCTCTCAAGCTCTTTATTTTCTCCACACTAAATGTCTGCAGAAGTTGTTTAAATGAAACAAAAGAAAGATTCATTTTAGAAATATTGGTTAACGTGCAGAGGTCTGTGAAGTCAGAAAATCTATTCCTTGATTACTTATATATAAATGTGGAGATAGATATGGATAGAGATATATATATTTCTCCAGATGAGGATTTAGACAGATGTGCACAGTGACCCAGCAAAATAAGCTCCTGATCACAAGACACCAGTATCAATAGGGCACAGCTTCAGAAATGGTTCCATTTCCCACATCCATTTCTACTGATGAAGAGAAGAACATTCATGTTGACAACCAGCTCCACAACCACCCAGCTGTAAGCTCCCAAACTCAGATCTTTCAGGATGCTACATCAGCAAAAGGAGGAGCACAAATCACATTTATTATTGATTTGCTGTGCATCACAAATGACTGCAAACACAGACAGGATCAGTCACCGTGTATCAGCTGCAGATCCACCACTGAGCAGGCTCATCACTCTGTTTGCAAATACTGTCTGTTCTCGTATTTTCTCACCTTCTCATGTCATTGGATGATTATTTAATACAAAGTAGAATGGCTCCAAACTGTGACCTTCAGACAAAGAACTCTTCATCTCCTTCCTCTGAATTAGAAGCAGATGTGGGTTCAAATATTTCTTTCAAATAGTCAGCTCAGGAAGAAGCTGGACCCAGACTTAAACTTCTGGGAATTTCCCCAAGGGGAGAGTTAATAGTTACTCTAAGAGGCTTTTTCTCCTTATGGAAGGAGAAACAAGACTTAAGCAGGACTTTAGCCAAGTTAAAATGTGAATGAATCTATTGGTTTCTGTCCAATCAACTTAAGTGATTTTAAACCACATTCCATCTGGTGTAAGTTAATTCAGATGGGTTTGAGGCTACACCTATAAAAATTATAAAATAAAAGCCAGACTGAGTTTGCCATGTTTGCTGATATTGCTAAGCCTTTGGCTTCTCTAGTGCAGCTTTGTCCTATGCTAACTACAGATCTCACAGGAAATGTCCAGGTTGTGAAATTGATGAAGCCACTCTGAGGAAACGGGAAATCTGGATAGTGGCAAAAGCCACTATCAAGGCCCTTGCACACTTGTTTACTAAAACAAGCATAGCCTGTCTCTTCTTGGGTATTTTTCACTGTACTAGTCCCTCTTTACAAGGCAAGCAGTGATCTACAAGTTGTCTTGCAAAAGGTAAATATCTGTGGCAAACCAGTGTTTACTTTCTCACTGTTTTCTCTTGCTATGTATAATGGGAAAAACTTCAATTCTTTTTCTCTTTATTTGTATAAATATGCAGAGTGCACACAGTGATGCATACACATCATGTGGCAATAGCCAAGTTATGTAGAAAAACAGGTGAAAAATTAATCTCAGGAATATGGGAATACATTATCTTGAGGTCTTGGAAACCCAAAAGATGTGACCTAAACTTATCATTTGCCTTAGATGCAAAGAAAAATCCTTTAGCATCCATTTATATGCAGGAAAAAAGTGGTCAAATAACATGACGCTTTTATGTTGGCCCTTTATTGGACCCATATAAAGATACGTTTGATAGAAAAAACAAATAATATTGATCAGAAGACAATAAGAAAGGAGTATTTTACATCCAAGGACATTTGCCAGCAGTATTACCTTGGATTAGAAAAAACAAATATTCCCATGTGGGGAAAACAGGTTCACTGGGAACATGCCAACAAAATGAAAATAAAACAGCAAGAGTAGGAAGCTTCAACAAACGCCAAAGTGAGAAAAGGCAGCACCTTCTCATCTGTGAGGCTGCCATCTGGTGAAGACTTTTATCCCATTCCTTTGCCTGTCTTTAAAGTAACAAAAGATTTTGAAATGCTGACTGAGAAAGCAAAGAGACAATAATGACTGTGCTTGCAGAAGCACTGCCCAGGACTCTCCTTGCTGAGACAGGTTTCTGGAGGTGAGGGACCAGCTTCTGGGGAAAAAAGATATGCTATGGGGCTGCTCTGGGATAGGGCATTTTGTGTTCCTGAGCAGTGCCTGGGAGCACAACACTGCCTGTTTCTCTGCATATCACTTAGAGGGACAGTAAAAGTCTAGTCCTAAACCAGGGTTAGAAGCTCAGCTCAATGTCCTTGCAAAGGAGAGGGAGCAAGAGAGAGCATGCCATGTGAGATAAGTAGTAGACCTTGTCCTCTGCAGTGACAAAATGGTCCCAGCAAGCAGAAGAAAGTGGGAATGAAGATTAAAATATTAATCAGCAATCAGACCTTTTTGGGGTTTGTTTGCTTGTTTTTAAGTTTTAAACATTCTTTTGTGAGATTTCTTACAAGTAGATGTAAAATAGAGCAAATCAAATATAGATCTTGTGGAAGAAAAAAGAACTGTAGATGATTTCCTTTCTAATTCCTCAGAGGTAAAACAATATTGAAAATTAACTGTACATTTTTAATATAAAGTGGAAAATGCCAAGAAGAAGGACTGAAAGATTACCTGTAGACAGATGACTCAGACACCCCACTTACTGAACAAAGCAAATTTCAATTCAAATTTCTCCTGCAGACTGAGCATACCAGGTCAGGTCACATCCATGAACCCAAAATGTGCTCTAGACAAAAAGCCACTGGGTAAATGCCTTTTCCTGCAAACTTTGCAGCAGAAATCTTGGCTACTTTGAAGGCTAAAGCAGTCCTTCTACTGAAACTGAGTAACACCAGTGAGTTTTATTTGACACATATAAACCAACATTGCATAGGAGATGCTGGATGTTAACAATTTGAAACATATCTTTAATTTAGGTGCTAATTATCACAAAGTATTCTTAGCATAAATATTTTTCATCTCTTTTGCTAACTCCAGATTTGTTTGTTTGTTTAGTTACTGAAAAACAGTCTGCTTATTTTTGATATTGTCATGTCCAGAACTGAAACACAAAGTTGTCTGGTCCCAAAAAGTCATGAAAAAAGCAGGCATATCTTCTCAGTCCAAGGGTAAATAGCCCTTTTACTAGTGGAGACATATAAAAAGGCCTTTCTGCTGATAATTCACTGTAAACTCATTTATTTATTTTTTTAGTGAAACTGAACAGTTCTAGTGGTAAAACTCGTATCAGCACTAAAGTAACACAACTCCTTTTCCTGACATGCCAAAGAGGACCTCCCTGGCTTCAGTTTGGAAGAACTGCCATGGCCTCACTTGAAGAATGCCTCTTGGAAGAGCTTGTCTGGTTTAACCAGAAAATTGCTTCTCTTGAGAATGCTCTGCCCTATGAAGACTACATCTACATGCGTACAGTTCTCAGCTGTAAAATCTATAAAATAATGTCATGGTGTTATAGCAATGTATTGTGATGATAATTTCTCTATTATTTTGAATTTGAATGAGTACTGCTACAAAAACCATTAGAGAAATTTAATCATAAAATAAGTGAACCTGTTAGTCTGCCATTCAGTATAAAATTTCTCCCTACCACCGAGCTTTCCATCATTTGGTCTATTTATTTTTCCTCTTGCATTTGACCATATAGAATCAATTATTTTCTGTCTTCTGCAGGCATCCTGAACTGCTCTCACTTTCATGTTTGACTATTTCTCCGTCTTTTTCAAATTTCATGTTATCTGCAAATATCATTAACATTGCAGATTTCTTTCTTATTTGTAAACATGCTGGATAAAAGTACACGTCCTTGAAGAAGAATACATAAAATTATAACTTCCGGTGAAAAAATTAATTCAATTCACAATAAAAAAATGACTCAAAATATTTCTGGTACTGCATAAGAATCCTGCACATAAACTGTTGAGAGCAATGCCAGAAGTGGGTAGAGTACACAGACCCATTTCTTACCTGGCAAGATCTGATTCAGTGGGTCTAAGCCAAGGATAAACCTAGTCAAGCACATCTTGCTGACATCCACTGGAATTCTGGGGTTATACACTAACCATCTGTTGAAACTATTTCATTACATAAGAATATCCAAAGCTTCTAAGGAGTAATACATTAAATTTATCAGCACACATGTTTAAAGAATTTAAGGTCAGAAATTCTGTAAATAATGAAAGCACATCATTTATTTAGCAAATCAAATGTCATTTGTTGAAGCTGGGTCTTCTATCAAAGCCTATGACTCTTAGATACCAAACTAAGCACTGCAAATCTTATTTTGAAATGGACTTCAAAGGGTCTCTATCTTGTGTCCCATACTGGTAAGGCAGAAGTAAGAGCACACAAAAAAAAAATTAGTTTCAACTGTTTGTTTGAAACTTCTTATATGACTTCAAAACCTTATTTTTCATTTCTGATTCACAAAGTTTATTGTTCCTGCATGATTTGTGTTGTCATTTGAATCCACAATGCAAGCTGAAAACGTAGGAAACAAAATAAATTTTGGCTCAAAGTAAATTAGAGACAAAAATTATTTTGCTTCCTTTTCCACTACCTTAGTTGCACAAGTATATTGCATAGGGCCAACTTTTTTTCTCCTGTTGTTAACTAGGTAAATATAATGTAGTATATGGGGTCATTTTGCAATGAAATAATGGGACAAAAATGTAAACTAGGATCTGCTCACAAAGCTGTACTGATTTTTGTAAGTTGTGTGTGCATCTGACCTTGCTAGAGATTTGTGACATCCTATCATCTCCCTCTGCACAACTAACTCTGAAGCTGTTAATTGCCATCTGATGGCAATTAAATAAGATAAAACATTCAGAAAATAATAGTGCACATGGATACCATGATGACCCTTATAACATATTCATGTCTATAGAAAGTAGACAAAATAGAACAAAATTCTGAGAAAAAATACCTTGTTCTGATTCTGATACTGCTGCTCACGTCCTCTGTTTGATGCCCTTTATCATTGCTTTATCAATGCTTCAGGTTGAAAAAAAATTGCTCCTTTTAATTATTTCAGTTACTTCAATTATGATCAAACAAGACAGAAGTGAGTTCAATTACTTTCCCCTTGCTCCTTGTGAAGAGGGAGTTATCTGCCAGCCTTGCCCAGCAATAAATTAAGGTACTCCCCTACTGTCACAACAGTTCTGAATATTGCTTCTTCACCACCAGAAAGAGAGTAGCAGGTGCATATGAGTGAAACAGGGTAGTCTAATAAATCATTAAAAACTGTATGCATTTCTAAAGTTGAACAAGGGTGCTCTTGATGAATTTAGCATCAAAAACATCACAATTGTTGGCATACAGAAGTCTACTTGCTCCTAGAACACAGAGCAACACAGAAGACACAGTAAAATGGACAGTGATATTACATAGCACAGACTTTGATCATTCCTTCTTCACTGCTTGGGTTCTTCTTAGGATTGGGCCGCTGGCAGGTCTCTGCCTTGGAGAACTCCATTTCCTGATGCCAACATGACAGCTACATCCACATGCCCATATCCTGGCATTCAAAGTACACAGGCTACCACTATCAGAGCTTTCTCCTTGTTCTGGTGAACACAGGTGAACCTGGTTATGTTTGTTTCTCTTCCTGATGGGAAGCTTCCATCAAGAATTTTAGCCAGATTAATTTTGTGTTAGCACAAAATGAAACCTATGACTTATATTGTTCCCTTTCCAGATCTGCAGGAACTCTGGGTTCATCTTCCCCATGCACGTTTCTGCCATGTTCTTCCTTTGACTGTTCTCATGTTTGTCTAAGGATTTCCCTTTGGTGCTCTTTCCTATCTCCATAAGGCTCCAAATCTCTTGGTTTAGATAATTCCTTCACCTGTGTGACAGCGGCAGTTCAAGCACTGCTGTCTCTGGGGACTGTGTTTCTACACAGTTCCAGGCTGCCTCTCAGCCACCTCTGACAATGCCTCCCTTCTGCCCCTTTCTTCTCTGCCACAAGCTGTCAAATTTCCCTGCCTCTTTCTGGGTAAAGTATATTCAGCTTTATTTTCTGCCAATACAGACTTGCCACTCTTACCAGATGCTCCATCTGTCCTTGAACCAAGGACACATGCTCTGATTTTCAATCATACACAGGTTGATTTGACTTCTAAGGGGCATGAAAATGTGGACAAAATCAATAATTATATCATCCTCCTGCTTCCTGTTTTGTCACGGTGCTTTAACTAGTGATTTGATGTAAATTATATTTAATTTGCTTTATTTACACAAGACAAAGGATTTCATTGAGAGGAGGATATGCTTTGGTTAAGCTCATATTAAGCAATCACATTAATTATTAACTAATAATACTTCATTTAATCTTTTCTTCCATTGAAAACAGTATTAAAGTTAAAAAGGTCTCATGTGACAAAAATAATTTCTCCAGATTAGCCTTTTTCAATGATAAAATATTTTGACAACATGCTCAAAATCTTTCTTACACTTCAGTGACAGGCTACAGCTTCCTAAGGAGGTAACTGCCTCTGCTGTATATTTTTAACAAATTCAGAAGATTGCTAATTGGTACCCATACCTTCAAGAAAAGCAGGTGAGAGTCAGAATGAGTACAAGCCAGTTAATTTAACATGGACAAATTCTCAATTAAATCCTCTATCAGTTTATCAATTAAAATATAAATGCTGGTATATAATTACAGCCAAGGATGATGATTTTTATAGAAAGCAGACTTTATGGACCAAATCTTATTTACTTATTTGATTAGGTCAAAATTTTCTTTAAAAAAAAATCTGTGAGGATATACTTAAACTTTTATAAGGCATTTGACTTATGCATAACCAACTGATAATCTGATTTAAAAATTAACATTACGCTTTATTAATAAAGCACACAATAAGTGAACTAAAAAGTGGCCACGAATCCTTAGAAATAGTCATGAAAGGGAAAACACCATGGAACTCAAGTAATTTTAATATGATCCCTCAGGGTTGGCACTGGATTTTGGAATATATAACATCTTCATAAACGATTTTGAAATAAGGCTAATGCAATCTTAGAACAATTACAGCTGACAAAAACAGGCAGGATGATAAAGAGCAAAGATGGAAGAGTTATATCGAATGATCTGGAGTAATTCAGCATATGAAACAATTAAGCCCACAAAATATTTTAATAAAATCATATTGGCATACCCATAGAAGGAAAAGTGCAGATCATGCCTACAGAGTGAAGAAGGGTGTGCTGGCAAAGCAGTGACTTAGAATGAATCTAGAGTTAAAATGGACAAACAAATGAGAAACAGAACTATCTTATCATTAGCCTCAATGCTATAAAGACACAAGGAAGGTTATTATATCCCTTCAGTATATGAACCTGGGAAAACTTCAGTGCATTTTTTGAAAGCACCGAAATGGAAATGATGCTTCCAGTTCTGGTGCCCACATTTGGAAAGTCATGGCATAAACTTGAAGAGACAAACATGAGCAAATTAAAGTCATATTGCCTAACTTTTCAAGAAGACACCTGCAAGGATGTTGAGTCATTGCAGGGAAACCAGCAAGCAGGGGAGTATGGGTCAAGTTGAACACATTCAAATTGGAAATTCAACTGATTTTTAACTGCAAGAGTGATGAAGCAATAAGACCTTCAAATCAAGACAAAGTACATCTTTGGAAAAGAGTCACATACCTTTACAGCCCTTGGTTCTATCAATTTATTATGGCTTAATGAACAACCTGTCAAAAGTAATAGGAAACCAGCTTGAAGCTCATTGTCATCTGACGACATCTCCCATTGAGCTAAGGATCACAAAAAGAAACCTGTGACATTTACGAAGTTTTTAAACCTTTAAAGTAACACTTAAAATTGAAACAGATGGTTCCCTTCAGCTCAACCCATTCTTTTCCCTGCCTTAGGACACTTATTTGCAAAGAGCTTTAAGGAAAGACCACAGCATAAATGACACACAGACTCTACTCTGTGTATAACAAAAATAGATTAGGTCAGATCCTCTGCTAGAATAAATTATTGAAATCACTTTTATTTTGGCCCAGTCTCACAGGAAAGGAGGAAATTCCAAAAAGCAAAGTTTTGACAGACATGATTATAAGACATAACCTAGAAGAAGCATGAACATATTGCTCAAATAATTGCAAGACAATTCAAAAATATTTTGCAATGCTGTTCAAAAGGCTTGGAAAGGCTTTCCAGGTTAGCAAGTGTGAAAGATGCTATAAAAAGTTTTAAATCATGCACAGGATCTATAAATTCAACCAAAAAATCCAACTCAGTTTACTGCTTCTCACTTCTATAAAGCTGAGATTATATCAGAAACATCCCACATCTGATGTTTTGCACCTTAAAAAGTGCAGAAGTAAAAATCTTCTCAGCATTCCATTTTTGTCTATTCAATTGTCAACATAATTTGTTTATTCCAAGGAAGGATCTAAGGAGGATCACTGTAAAGAGCCAGTAAGGGTGAAAACCTGGTTTCTTCCTTCAGAAGATAACATTTCCTAGGAGAAATCAGCTGAAGCTTACATATCTTGTCAGTAGAATGTTGCTGCAACAGCATTAAGCTATTAGAAATGAGTCACTGGCAATTCCAGAGAGCAACACATAGGCTTGGGGGGAAAAAGAACTACAAAAACTTAATCATGGTATTACATCATCTCTGTTGAGGATCCACACAAGCAGACTAGTGCACAACCATGATGAGAAAGCTATACATTACGAATGCAGGGCAGCAGTTCCCAATCTTGTTTCCTTGACTCTCTTTGTTGTCCCTGACTGAGTTTTGATAAATGACAGACAGCAGCCTCATAGTTACCACACCAGTACCCTCAGGTGAATCCCCAAAACATTCACAGATTTCTAGAAAATCACCTTTTCTGAGCAGTTTCTAACCTCTTGCTCCCCCATCTTGGTTGCCATCTCCTTATAGCAAACTGGCAGTACAGGGAGAAGCCTGGGAGCAAGTTTGCCTATGAAGAATGAAGAAAAGAGGTCTTTAGAATTTCAGTTTTCTCCCCACTGCCTATCATGAGGTTCTTGTTAGCCAACACTTCTTCTCCTAAATTTCCATCAGTAGCTGGCATAATTTTTGAATCTATTCTAAACATCCTTAATGTTCCCTGCTGGTTTTAGCTGTAGCTGGGCATTGCCATTTATAATTTTGTACCTAAGTACCCAAGCAATGCTTTTGCTTTCTTCTTTTGTTCTTTTTCTTTATTGATGTCCACCTTTTTCTAGAGGAAACCTTGGAGAAGCCTTTCCTCAATTCAGCCTCTAAGGGAAATTAAACACATAGCTACATAAACAATGTTGAAACAGCAGACCACGTTCAGCAGACAGACACGAATACACAGAAAAATAGAAGGTTACTTTGCCACTGTTTTGGTTTTTGTTTTGTTTTTTTTTTTTTTTACTAGCCCTTTCAAGTCACCTTTACAGGTGACTGAAGGAGCACAGAATTCAAATTAGGCGAAGCACCATTGCCAGACTCACTGAGAGCTGAGTCCATCTGCTCCATCATCCTCCATCTGACAAGGGTTAACAGGAGATCTTTCAAAGTCAGACAAGCCCACTAAGGGCAACCACAGGACAACACAAGCTTTGAGAAACCAGCTTCCTCCATCCAGATATATGAAGAGTGCCTTCTTTCTTGAAGTGCATAGCTTTTCATAATTTTTCCTTCCTACAGTCTTTTTATTTTAATCTCCTCTGACACATCAGGAGATTTTCTCATTATCTGTTACCCTTTTTTTGATCCTATTAAGCTTCAGGCAGCAATCCTATCAAGAGACAGTAAGGTTCAGAGGTTAATTGTGTCTTGTATTTAAAAAGCACTTCCTTTTTCCATTTTAACTGTGTTCATTTTTAAATAATGCTAAAATAGAAAGTGAAAAAAAATCTATAGCACAGTTTAAAATAAAAATGAAAGAGGAGAGAGAGAGTTAAATTATGACACTCAAATAATTCTTTCCTGTAAGCCCTGAGGGAAACCTGATGTCACTGAGAACTTAATGTAAATTGCTACTGTTAAGATTAGATTAGAAAGAAAATTTAAAAAAAATAACTCATTTAATCAGCTTCTCAGCTGGTGTGAATCAGTTCAGTTCTTTAGGAGGTTTTGAGCCTGAAGTGATTTATATCATCTGAAGATCATGCCCTTTGATCTTTAAATATCTAATAATTTTTATGGATCTCCTGAAGCCTTCTTTTCTAAATCATGGTGTACAGAACCTGACCTTCTATTTCACCTGTGGCCTCACCTCCTGCTCCCTATGCCTCATCTTCTTGTTCATAAATCCCAGAATTAGATTTATTCCTCTTTTGCAGATCCTTATTTAGTTTGCGATCCATTATAAGATCATTACCCAGTCAGTAACTCAACATGTATTTTTAATGCTCCCTGCCTGCCTACAAACTCATATCTCCCCCCATGTATTGAGCACCTCAATTTGCTAAATTTCATCTCACTGATTTCAAATCACTTATGCAACTAATCAAGACAATTTTGAATTGTAATTGTGTCTCTCCCTTTCATTTTTTCCTTCAGGAACTGCCTCCCGCCAGCCAGAGACTGTGTTTTTTAGCTCCAAACTCAGTTCTGCATCAAAATAATTTCATTCAAGCAATGTAACAAGTAGAAATGTAACAATATTGGAATAATGCTGGCTATAAAGCCACTTAAGGACTTGTAACACCAAAGCTCAAACCCAAAGATTTTAAGATTTATTCTCCTCTTTCATAATATACATATCACTGCATTGTGTGTAAGAAACCTACTACTAATGTTTTATTATTTAGCATGGTTGAATTGGTTGATCCCAAATGTCTTTTACAATTAAATTAAAAACTATCCTAGCTGAAACCAGCACAGCACATCATGTTTACACAACTTTATTATTCTTCATACATTTTCCTGTCCTATGGTAAATATCACAGAATCATAGAATAAGCTGAGTTGGAAGGGACCCACAGGGATCACCAAGTTGTACTTCTGGCCCTGCACAGCTCCATCCCCAAGAATCACACCATGTGCCTGGGAGTACTGCCCAAACTCTTCTTGAGCTCTGTCAGGTTTGGGGCTGTGACCACTTCCTTGGGGAACTTGTTCCACTGTCCAATCACCTTCTGAGCAAACAACCTTTTCCTAATATTCTATCTAATATTCCTAATATTCTACCTAAATCTCCCCTGAACACATCTTCAGGCCATTCCCTCCATCACCACGGAGCAGAGATCAGTGTCTGCCCCTCTTCTTCCCCTCAGGAGGAAGTTGCAGACTGCAGTGAAGCCTCCCCTCAGTCTCTTTTTCTCCAGGCTGAACAGGCCAAGTGCCCTCAGCCACTCCTCACACAGCTTCCCCTCAAAGCCCTTCACCACCTTGGTTGCCCTCCTTTGGACACTCTGTAATAGTTTAATGTCTTTCTTGTATTGTGGTGCCCAAAACTGCCCTCAGGACTCAAGGTGAATATGTCATACCATGATGTGTCCGTGCTTCCACGTGGAGGAGGATTGTGGAAGAGCTACACTCTTCTTTTCTGAAAGAAACAGTTTTATGCCTTCCATTTGCTTTTGACAGCTAATGAGTTAAAGAATTGCTCAAAGCTGCTTGACTTATGCTAAAAAAAAAAAAGCCTTAAAAAGAACTGAGCATACAACAGATCTCATCTCTGCCTAAACACCTTCAGCTTGTTCAGGGAAAATACATAAATGGTTGACACATTCAGTAACAAAAGGTACAGTCTATTTTCAGTGCAGACAGCCAGCAACCAGAACTAATCTTGTGGACATACACTATGCAATGCAGGCAGCAATTACTTATTTCAGAAGGATCCAAGGAATACAAGTGGTAACCCGCTTTTCATCCTCTCCACAAACCATTGGTTGTGCTCACCTACTGGGATTTATCTTACCTGCCTTTCCCTTCAACACCCACCTGGAGAAGGAAACACAACCTGTAGGTTTGCAGAACATACAGCTGATTCACCATTTGAATCTCCACAGATGGAAACATTGCTATCTGTAAAAGGTCACAGTGCTTGGCAGAAATTAGTTACTGTGCAAAGAGCAGCAGATTTCTCCTGACCCTACAGAAGGTCTGACAATGATCCAGAGAGTAAAGTACTTCAAACAAGCAGCTGGAGCATAACCTGTTCCTTTCCTCAGAAATATCAGTGCCTTATTCATAAGAATCAACTACTGATTAAGCTTTGACAAGACGAAGGAGGAAGGACACATAGAAAGCCATTTCCCATCAGGGCACACATTTAGGAATAGTATTTGCAGCCAAAGCTGATTGCCTGTTGACAAAATTACAAAACACGCCTGGATTTTCCAAAATTAAGCCCATAATCTACTAAGAACAGAGATTAAGTGCTGTGATAGATGAGTAATGGCAGCAAAGGTGCTTAAAGGAACCTGAAACAAGGCTTGCTCTTGTATCTCAAAAAAAATAACAGAAAATAACTCATGGTCATTGCAGGGCTTTAACAAAGGGTCCTTTTTTTAGAGGAGAAAAGAGGGGATTTTCCCTTTTTCCATAACACCAGAATCTGGTTGTAAATAGAGGCAGGGGAGTGTTGGGGCTTCCTGTGCAGAGGTACCTCTGCCCTGTGATCAGAGTGTCCAAGTCCAGCTGTGATGCACTGGTACAGCTCTGTGGACCTGCCTCCAGGCTGACAGCGGTGTGGGATAGGTCTGCATTGGAACTTTCTTTCATGACCATCAAGTGCCATTTATATGGCTCAATGTATTTCTTCTTATTATTAAAATTAGAATATCTCTACCTAAAAGTCACTCTTACTAAATTGCTGTCCAGGGAAGTTCCTTCTCCATTTGCCTAGGGGTGGGTTTGCTACTGCTTGGTTGGCTCTTCTTACAGCAGCCAACACCAACACTACCCATTTTCTTTCACTTTCCTCATCATACTAATGCTGCTGAGTATTTGTATGGACATTTCCAAACCTCAGCAGCATTGCAATATGACACAGTATCATCAAAGAAATAAAAAAAAAAACAAACATGGTAGTACAAACTGAAGGACCTCCCTTAATCCAAGGAATAAATATTTTCTGTGGAAAGCACCAATGTTTAAAGAGAGAGAGTGCTTCAGTGACTGAGACACCACACAAATCAGCTTTGCAAGCCCTGTGTCAGATGCAAATTGATGTTAAATAGGTGGCAAAGAGCAAGAAAGATGACAAGCTCTTTTATTTGGGAACTTGAGCTAAGAGTAATTACATGCCTGAGACACATTTTAAGAATGTAACTGGCTGTGTTCAGCTGGCATCTTGCTGATTGCCCTTTCTTGTTGAATGCCCATAAGGTACATTTATTATTATTTTTACTGAGACACTTCAGGCTGGTTATTCATTTAGTTTTATAGTATTCTTTTGATGGCACAAGGTTCAAAAACATCTTTAAAACACCTTTTCCTATCATAATGATCATTTTACCTCTAAAAGCTGACACGGCAAGTAAACAAAGGAAAAAAAAAAAGAGTTCACAAAGGCACTTAACTGCACCACAAAGACACTTCTCCACTTAGGGACCCATAGACACTCATTTGTACCAGTGTGAAGCATTTTCGTGATTTGTTTTGGCCACTACAGTCGCAGAGATTCCAAAAAGCCTTTAAAAATACAGATTTTGACAGCTCTCTGTTTATCAGGAGGCATTCAGGAATTAGAAGCCCATCAGAAGAGGAGAGCACCAAAAAGCACCATCCTTTCCTATCTACTGCAAAACCCAGAACACCACAGGCACTTTTAAAAAGTAAGGCAATGTTTCAGAGGGAGGGGGGAAAAAAAAAAATGCAACATTAACTACCCACCTTCTTAATAATAATTTGCATTTCAGCTTGCCAAAAAATGCTTGACTAGTCTCTTTCATGTGATTAGGGCAATTATCAAAATAATGCCACTTACTTGCAGCATACTTGAGTTATTTCACTTGATAATATACTTCAGATACTCATGTTTATTCAAAAGATCCTAGAGAGAAGTAAGTAAAGATTATCGTTTAAAGGGAGAAATACAGGAAGACTTTGAAAGAAAGATTCAAGACCCAATTGTCTACATCGTATAGAGAAATGCAAAGCAGCCAACCAGCCCCATTTCCCCAGCTGGAGAAGCAGCCCCGGGAGCCGCCGAGCTCGGGACCCGCACCTCCCGGGCGCTGTCTCCGCTGCCTTGTCCCTTTCCCCACCTGCTGGTCACGCTGGAAAGCAGCACAGCGCCAACGCACTCGGGAACAGGAAAACATCCAACTCAAGTGATTCTGTCCTCACACCCAGCCGCTTCCACGGGCCGCTAATAAAATTGTTCTGCTGGTTTTTTAACTGTTAAAATTGAGATTAGGATCCGTGATGAGACATACGAGTTAAAAAAATATGAAAAAAGTGCAAAATATCTGATCATTGAGGCTTTTCAGAGAAGTCTTTCACTTGAAAGCATTCCACATCTGCTTCGATTCCAGATAGAAGAAGGAATATGGATGCTGGACTAAACTCTGTAATTGTGCGCACAGCACTGTCAGATCATAGCTAACAGGTGATGTGTTCAGTATGGGCTTTAAAGTTGCTGAAATAATCTGCCAAAACAAACATTAAAGAAAATGAAAACAAAACAAAAAAGCCAAACAAATTAACAAACAAAACCAAATATAAAATTATTATGTCTATACTCTGTTCCATAGCATAACAGAGATAAGGATAGCAATGTCTGTACCAGATGGATTTCCTCACAATGCACCAAAGGCCAGTGAAGATACACCATGCTGGTGGAAAGTAAAAGCATTGCTCCTAGGAAGGCTACACAGTCAAAAGAAAGAAAAAACCATGATGTACTGACAAAAGACAGACATCCTGAAAAATCTCTGCTCTCTCAATATTTTGTACCTGAGAAAAGGGCAAGCAATTTTCCTTCCTCTCCCAGCTCCATTTTTTCCCCACTGGATTAAAAACTTCTAACACGAAACAAAAAGGCAAACAAAGCAAAAAGGCTCTAATTTCACAAGAGTTGTATCTCTGTGTACAGCCCACTCATAATATAAAATAACAGTGAGGGCACTTCCCTTATTGCTTATTCAGGGCAGGCTTTCCTGTTTGGATTTTGTGCAGTGTCTGGCCAGCTGTCAGGCAACATGACTGACTGGCAGCTTGAAGGAGGGTGTTCTCACAGCCTGACAGGTGCATCCAGCTTCAGCAGCCAAGTGCTGCTCCCTGGGCATCCACCCACATACCCCCATACCAGAAAGGCTGGATACACAGCTCTGAGCCAAGCACAGGAGGGCTCACAGAGATATTAATGCAGGTGCATCCACGGATCTCTGAACAAAAATTAGCTGTGATGCTCCTGCCACACAGGCAACCAAAGCTACACTCACCTATTTAGAGCTGCTAAAACCTGTTACAATAAAATTGCAGAGAGAAGAGAGGAGCTGCGCTGCAATTGCTAAGCAGTTTTCATCTAGTAGTATTGTAGTAGCACCCAGTTAGAACTGGCCTAGAGCAGCATTTGAGATGGCAAATGAGCACGAACAGGCTCAGGTTCAAATAATAATGTTCACTGAAAGCTGCTCCCAGCACAAAAAGCCCACCACAAAACCACAGCCATGTGAACACAGCAGTGCTGCACCAGGCTGCCACAAGAGAAATGTGCCAATGCCTCAGGGAAAAATTGTAAGATGCTACTCACAGTTCCAGCACAATGCAACAGCAGAAAATCTTGCTTGTGAAAACTATTCCTTGTGGTAATGTGCTGGCATTACATTCTGTGTGAATTCCCAATCAACCGCAATTTTTGTATGAAAATGCATTTTCAGTGATATAAACAGAAGTAATCAGTAATAACAAAACATATTGTCTGACATCAGCTGATACCAAATGTTTAGACATTTTAGTGGATACCTGCCTCATTATTTGTTTTAGCTGTCACTTAGTAGGATTGTTAGTTTTATATTTCATCTCTGTTGATTTTCAAATATCTATCATTACTATGTCCTAAGGAAGGTTATTGATTGCTCATTCTTGCCTATTTTATACAAATAAAGCTAGATTCCAGCTCATAAAAATATGGTAAGAGCTCCAAAGAGAAAGAGTTAAGGGGGATGTACTTTACCAGGCTTGAGAGCTGAGCATCTGCAAACCTCAACTTGTTCAACAAGTACAGTCTATTCAAACTAGCATTTAAAACTTTAATCTGAACAAAAAAGCTCCAAAATTGGTATGAAGCAGCCTAATTTTATTACAAAGCATAGCTAGAAACCTGTATTTACTATCAGCAAGCTGTAAGACTTCCTCTAGAAATTGCTCTAAATCTGGGCTAATAATTGAAGTAATGATAGTAGTATTATAAACAGATAATCCAAATAATACAGAGAAAATTTTCTGGTTTGAGATGTATTAAAAATCAACTGTTCTGAGGCTACACATATATATTCCATAAGTAACAATACAGTCTTGGAATTTGCTGTACATTTAGTGATGAGCAAATAAATACAATCCTTTACTGATGTTTAAGGGCAAGGCAAACACATATTTCCTTGTTATTTAATTTAAAATATTTCTTCAGCCTTAATGAAACTGTAGCTAACACACAGATGGAAAGAAAATCTCTAAACCTCAGAATTTCTGATTGCAATCTGACATCTAACTTCTCTTTGTACTCTCACTCACATGCAATATCTACAGAGAGTATTTAGCCTCTATAAAATAGGTGTCAAATTAAGCTGAATTAACTAATGGGTAGTGATGGTAAAAAATGAAGGAGTATAATGGCAGCATCACGTGAACAACTGAGACTTTATGCTTGAATTCCTTGTATATCAAGCGCTTTTTAATCGAGTTGAGCTGATTTTTACTCTACATATAATTTCATCCATTGCCAAAGCTGGATCAATGCCATTTTAAGGCTGCAGATCACATAGGAAGCAACAAGATAGAGAATTTACATAAAACAGAGCCATTTTATGCTTTCAGCAGTTACTTTTACATACAAATGTGGAATTATACATGGTTGGCATTCGGATGCAAAAATGTTCTCTTACCACTTCTGCAAACAACAGTAAAGTTTCTGTAATTCCAGGACATTTGCTGGCTGGCTCACCACCTGCAGGGATGCCAGACGTGGAGGGGAACAGCCCTCACACATCTGTGACTGAGCTGAATGCTGGTGAGCTCACAAAGCCTGTACAGAGGAGGCAGGGTGCTACAGCAACAGCAGCTATTCCAATTATCATAGCATTGCAGATAATAAAAATTTAGTTTTAGAACTAATTCACAAGTCCTATCAGGTGTGTATTTGCAACTTCAATGAGTCAAGCATATATTTCATTCCCTTTCTAGTGTAAAGAAAAAAAACCCTTAAAATCAACCTTCTTCCAGCTTCTTAACCCTGGCTTCCTCCAAGCCCACCTAAAAGGCTCCACAGGCAAACTCAGGAAATCACCCTTTTCAAGTAAACACATCCTACCCAAAGGTGAATTATCAGGGAATAATTGGAATGACATTCTTTTCCAACGACTGGAAAATAACTAAAACTCTGTTTTTCCTCTTTGCACTATTTGGAAATCTCCATCGGGAGACAGCATGAACTTAATTTTACAGGGGCCTTCTCCTCAACAAACATAACAGTACATTTACCACAGCAAATAAGCATCTTGAAGAATTCTTCTTACCTTGCAAATAGCCAAGCAAAGGCTAACTCAGGCAACACCATCCTTAGATTATGTTCAAGTTCATCCAATTTCCTCTCTTTTCTCAACTCTTGCCCACTCGATAAGCAGAACATTTTTCTGATTCTTACAGCAGTAACTACTCTATCAGCTGTGTTCCCTTTCTGTGCTGTCCTGTTTCATGGGAGTTGCAGTTTCCCTGATTCATTCTATTCTTTCCCTAAGTCCAATAACCTTCACTGAACAACATCCAACATGCCCCTTAGTGGGTAATTCACCTCAGGGTACATTTTTTTTCTGCAATGTGCAAAATCTATCCTGTCTGTAACACAGCACTGATTAGAGCTGAACTCAGGATGTGATACCCAACACAACACTGCAAACCAGAGCTACAGGAAGGGCTCAGAGCCGTGGCAGTGGTAGAGCAGGTATCTGTACTACTTAGCTGATTGGATAACGTGCTACATGATCCATGAGCAAGATGCTGCTCAATTATCAGGGTCATTGTGATCTAGCAAGTGCTGCTTCTTTCTAGATCAGAAAAAAAATGCAAAGCAGGAAAGGAGAATATGCAACACTTTGGTCAGTGCTTTGGTCCTATCCTATCTTATTAAACAGACTTAGAGCTTGTTTAAGCTTCATGCAATGGACTGCACCCTGCTGCTTGAAGTAAGGGTGTGTGGAACTGTTTTGAAAAGTGTTTCCAGTGTCATCTTTCATTTTTTCCTCTGCTTTGTATTCATTTCCTTCCTTTCTTCTTCAGATTCCCTGAGCTCTTACAAAGTTCTCACATGGCTAATTCACTCTTACCTCTAGATCTCACCTGCACTCACTTTCTGTGCCATTGCTCCCACCTCCAAATTTCTTCTTTAGGAACTTTTTCTGTAATTTTAATCTTGCCCTTTCTTCAATAGGTTTTGCAATCAAAATCTTGCCTCAGTAGATCAGAGCTGAGTTTCCACACTATCAATGTACAAACTGGGCCAGAACAAATCCTTGTCACAAAGCTTGTAAAGCACATATTGAACTTTACAAGTACTTAACAGGTATGAACTATGACACCAGTTCAACAACTGTCACTGAGTAATAATTAAGTTCACTGGTAAGTTGATAGAATCATAGAATTGGTTAGATTGGGAAAGAGCTTTAAAGTCATCAAGTCCAATGAATTACCCAGCACTGTCAAGTTCACCACCTTGTTCCTAAATGCCACACACATACTTTTTTAACACTTTTCAGGCATGGTGCAGTGATTCCACCCATTCCCTGGGCAGCCTGTTGCAATGCTTGACAAGTCTTTTATTGAAGATGTTTTTCCTAATATCAAATCTAAACCTCCCCTGGTGCAACTTGATGCTATTTTCTTTTAACCTGTCAGTTGTTACTTGGGAGAAGAGACTGACACCCACCTGGCTACAACCTCCTTTCAGTTTGTAGAAAGTAGTAAGAGCCCTCTGAGCTCCTTTATCACCAGGCTAGTTCCCTGAGCTGCTCCTCACAGAACATGCTCTCTAGACCCTTCATCATTCATCTTAGGATGTGCATTTAAAAGTTAAACCTTTTCAAGAAAATAATAGTCTACTGAAGAAAATCATAACTTGCTCAAGGTGCTAAACATGCCCTTGTTATCTGATACACAGAAACCCCACCATCCCGTATTATTAAACACATTTTCTACTTTTACTCCTTACTTTGAAAATAAGAAAAGGCCAGGTTGGATGAGGCTTTGAGGAATCCAATCTAGTGAAAGATGTCCCTACCCATGGCAGGGGAGCTGGAACTAGATGATCTTTAAGGTTGTCTCCAACACAACTCATTCTATGAATCTATGACAGTGTGGCCACAAACCTCTAAAAACCTACAACTCCATCTGAAGGCTTCCACAGTAATTTCCCTGAAAGTTCTTTTTGCAAACCAATTACTTTGAATCAATAAAAAAGCAAGGAAAGGACTAGGAAGGGTATTATATAGTATTACTGCATAGTAATGTGGAAAGGAAGCTATGAAGCCAGGAAAGAGTGAAATCTCTCTCATTTCTGACTCCCAAGAGCCACTATGAGTTATAAGAAACCATAAACCCTCCTGTTGAGGAATACATTCAGTGCAGGTAGCAAAGAGAGCAGCTGCAGTTGAGCTGCAGGCTGGGCTGTGGGTGGTGGGAGCCCCAGGCAAGAGGCTGAGAAATGCCACCCTTTGCACAGGAAAGGGCCTGGGCACCTGCGGCACCACTGGGCACGCAGAGATGAGGCAGGAGCTGAGGACCCCAGGCTTTGTGTGCTGGGCCTGTGGGGGTATAAAAGCCCAGGAATTCCATTGTACAAGGTCCCTCATCAGAGGCAGCAGCTTGAGCTGTTATTTTGTTGTTGCACCAAGTTTAAATTATTTTAAGGATTGAGAATCCTGGGGCCAGGGAGCTAAGGAACCTCACCTGACTGTGTGAGTGTGGGGGGTGTAGGGAGTCAGGCAGGGCAATTGGGGGCTCACTGGAGCTGCCTGCTGAGAAGGGGCTTCAGTCCCAGCTCAGGTGCTGCACGTGTGGCTGCCAGAGCGGCACCTGCGTGGTTGACAGAGAAGCTTCCTTAACACTCCTTGAAAATGTGGAACAAAACAGGCTAATTTTCAGGCTTCGAAAATTCTGCATCAGGTACTTTTGATCTGATTAAGGATCACAAGGAGTTTCCCAGAAAATTAAGTTTTTAAACTTTTCTACTTACACAAATGCATGCTAGACAAACCATGACAAATCCAAAAATATATATGTACTTTACTATACCTATTCCCTGTTAATAAAAAAATAAAGAATTAGAAATACAAGAGAAATTGTAAACCAACTGCAAAACAAGATGCACAGAAATGAGGAAAATCCCTCCATATTGTACAGATGTTCACGCACTAGGCAGTCCCAAAGTCAATCATAGATTCTGTTATGTACGTAAGTCCAAACACAAGTTGCAACATTTTATTACTGTATATGTTTTTTCTTTTTAATTATCTGGGACTGCCTTAGCTCCTCAGTCCCATGGGCATATGGGCAAGCTTCAGAAGGTAAAGAACAACCATCAGGATGATGAATGAAAAACCAACAGAGGCGTGTTTTAAATGCTTGAGCTGAAAGCCGCCGTTTCACTTCAGGTTTAGTTTTACTTGGTGGTTTTTCTTTTCTCCAGTCACAAATATGAACTCTCCCATTTAGAACTAAGATTTAAAAACAAACAAAAATGCAGCTGTTAATAGACAGCCAGGGCAATTATACTGGAAAAAATTGCAGTGACATTCTGTGAATAAAAAACATTCTACAAATGGATCATTCAGGCAAAACCAGATGAGCCATTTGTATAGAAACAACAAACCAAGACAATGTAGACACAGTACAAAGAAGACTTGATTGATTTCCCTGAGAGATGTTTTACTGGGATGCTGAATAGTTTGAGGCACCTTTGCATCACCTTTGTAGAACTTTGTTAGTTCATTTTAAATACAGCAGTTGGAATCATTTAGACTGAAATCATCTGAGCTTAGATTGCAAGTTCTAACAAAACAAGTTTCAATTCAAGAACTGTAATTCTTCCCATGTTTGTAACTTTATGACTCCACATTTAAAATGTGGAAGTAGAAGACCAGTGTCTTTTACTACTTTCACAGTTCACTGACCCAAAAACACACTGCACCAAGGAGATGGCAAGTCCAATCCCTCGTGTCAACCAACACTGAATTATCATTGGTTAATAAGGATCAGCACTTTGGGTTTTTTAAATTAATTTGCTGTGTTAGGACCATAAACTGCACACTGACATACTTGTGAATCTCTGTCACTCATTAAACGAGTAAACAAAATAGATGAAAGGAAGTTAGCCAGAGAGGAAGAAAAAAACAGATAACAAACAGCAGTGAAAATCAAGAGGGAAGAATCTACCACCTTTAAGTTGCCATGCTCTTATATTATGCAGAATATTTTCATATTCTGCATCAGTCACACCTTCTGTATCAGACACTTATAGTTTGGGATAGTTAACCAATACCATTCTGCATTCTGATAATTGCTATTCAAAAAGTAACAAGCCCAGTGAAAGCTGAATATCACACAGTCTGCACTGGATAAACTAATGTCTACAGGTTTCCTTGTGATACACGGACAGATCTGAACTCATACTAAGCCAATCAAGAAGCAATTTCAGCTGAGCTTTAAAATCCCTCACAAAAGACAAAGAAAAATTAGCAGCTATTTATGATCAAGCACTATTTTTCCCTAGAAAAACAATCTTGTATTGGACAAGATACCTGATCTAAAGAAACTGCCACTGATCAGTTATTCTAAGACCCACATTTTGTTTGGTGTGTGTGTGTGTACATCCATTCATTGCCATGTTTTAAAAGAAAAACAATTCAGTAAAGATGACAAAAGAGCTGTAGCCATGTTCTTCTCTGTCCTCCTGGGCAGGAACAATGACCTTGGAGACCACCAGAAGTTTCTTGTTATGGTGATATGCTACTAAGGGAGGAATCACATGGTCTCTCCCCAAGCCCTGGGGAGTATCCATGAGACTTAAATTACTGAGACAGATTTGGATTAAGTCAAATCTTTCTTCATAGGTAATGTGCACACAGCCTCCAAGCCAATTCAAAATGCTCATTCCATTTACAACACAACATGTTGCAAAACCTATTTCACCTATTCCAAATGACAGGGAACCAAATTCAGACACGTAATGAAGTCCATGTGACCAACTCTTTTTAATGGATGGTAATTCAGGAAGATTTTATAAGCCAAGTGTACAGAAATCTTTAGTGCAAGCTAAACTTGCTTAATTGACCACTGGCAACAAACAGGTTGCATGCTCAGGATTACCTGCCATGGATTAGTTGATCAGTATTCTACAGGAGACAAACTGTTAGGACATAACACACCTTGAAATTTGAAGCAGCTTTAATACTGATAAAACCTTGAAGATCTTGTATTACTGCAAAGCTAAGTTTTGGTTTTGCAAAGCTTCACACTGACAAACCAAATACACCAAGCCCACTGTCACCACACATCACAACAGGGGAAAAAAACCCAAACCCAAAACTGCTATCAACTAACCCAGCCAGGCAATGAGACCTGCTACTGAGCTCTTTCTGCCATGCTACCACAAGCTCCACAAACACAAGCTCCCATGAGCTACATAAACACATCAAGCCTCACAATTATAGGTTCTTAAGGAGGCTGATTTTGTTTCATGTCAGCATTTACACTTTCGGGCTTGGTATGGTCAGACTAAGCCTCAGTTAAATGCTTTAGTAAAATTGCTCTGTGTTTGACAGCCTTAAAACCTTCAGTACTTCATAGGAAGAAACAAAAATAAAAGGTCAAAGAATAGCATCAAATTAGCCACTTAAATTAAAGGTTTGTCTTTTCAGATACATTGTAGAACATTTTGCTGAGAGATGGCTTACCAACCTCATTCATAAGAGCTTTACTAACAATATCTTGGAGCAATGGGCACATAAAGAATATTCAGCTTTCCACAAATATACGAAAAGCAGTTAAAAACCCACCACCATAGTAATTTTTCAGTTAACTGCATATAGAGGAGATACAATATATGATTAAGGAAAAAAAAAAACAAAACTCAAAACCCTTTACCTTCAAATACTTGATGATTGTTCTTGAGTAGTGTCTGCAGGCCTCCATATTCACTTTTCAGCCTTTTTAAAGTCTCTTTATTCAAGTGTTCTGCCACTTCTCTCAAGGAAAGGCTTTCTGCAATAAAAATGGTAGAATTATTAAAAATTTTATACATAAAACCTTAAGACAATTCAACTTCTATATAAGATAATTATTATGAGCAGAGTATCAGAATTATCTAGCAGTACTGTAGCAACCTTTTTCAAACAATATGATGTATGGTATATATTTTATATGTATACTGTCTGAAAAACAGCAGCTTTCATTTTTCAGGACTCAGATCAGAATTTCCACAGTAACACACACTTTTTGTTTGCTCTGCTTTTTTTTTACAGTAGCTTGTAACCCTCATTGCAATAAGCACTGTTTATAAGCATGTAGTTAGAAGAGTCAGACAGTAACATATGACAAACCACAGTGAGTACATTATAAAATCAGATGGAAGAAAATGGAAAGCTGGTAGTAGTGAGAACTGACTGCTTATATAATTAACAGCAGCTTAACATTCTTTTCATTCCTAAAACTAACTAAAAATTCCTAATCATGTTGTAACCTAATGGCACTTTGAAGTATTTCTTACAAACTCTCACAGACTTATAGCTAATGACTATGTTAATATTCTAAACTATAATACTCTCCCCAAATAGGGTAGAGTTGTGGGTTTAGTTGGGTTTGGTTTAATAAAAATGGATTCTATAATAGTATTTAAGTGTAAACCAGGAAAAAAACCTCACACCAATTTCAAAATATTCTTCTATAAAACATAGTGGGGAAAAAGCACCTTTGATTGCAACTGTATTGTTCTTAGTGTTTCCTAAAAATCTGCACATAGTCAAACAAAGGCAAAAAATCTATTCACAAACATGTAAATTTGTTGGAAAAGACATGTTCTACCAGCTAAAGAGTGTAAAGGAAAGATAACCTCACCTCCTTGATTCCAGGCATTCATATTTCCACCCTGCTTATCAGAACATGATTTTTGGGGGGCTGCATTTAACAGCAAGTTCGCCACATTGAGAACCACTTCATCTACAAAATCCCGAGGGAGAGAAGCACAATTTCTGATTTGTTCTACTTTTTCTCTGGGTTGAAATCCAGGCATCCAAACTGTACCAGGTGTCTCAGTCTCATCTTCAGGAGGTTCTGAGCCTGCTTCCTTGCACAGAGCAGCACAGTGATCCTCATGGTTAAATCCAACCCCTCTGTCACACGTGGCCACAGCACAGGTCCGACGGCTGTTAATGAACTGTGTGATCTGCTGGTCAATCAGAGCACGTTCTGCTGCTGCATAGGTCCTGCTTTTCCCAACAAAGCTGACCTATTTTAGTAGAAACAGGGAAATCACTCTCAGAGTCCCACACTTACACCCAGCCCCACAACCTCCATATGGTTATGCAGGCTTCTCACTACCTGCAATAAAATCCAATACAAGCTCAATGCTCAGTAACACCTGAGGGGCTTTTAATTCACCAATGAATATTGGTGCCCCAGAAGAAATCCAGTAAACAAATCATAATCCATCATGCTATACAATCACACAGCAAAAAATATTGTTCCTGACCCTCAGATTATTTAAAGTTAAAGCTGGACACCTCTTCCTACTCTGAAAACATTTCACTTTGAATTTCACTGGATAGGAAAAACAGCAAAAGTAAGTACAAAAAAGTTAGACAGGCAACTATAAAAATTAAGGCAAGAAATAATGTTTATTAAGTTTTCCATTTTAGAGTGACATAAGAGAAAATCATGAAGCGCTTCATTTTTTTTCTGCTTTAGGATTGTACCTATAACATTAAGGTTAGAATTCCCAAGAAAACTATGAGTATTTTTAATCCCTTTTCAGAGCATACCATATCAAGTAATGAAGCTGACTATAGTCTTACCTTACAACAATAACAGTGAACAAACATCCATATGCTTCTAACAGAGCAGATTAAAAACCAAAAAAGACAAAAGCCCTACAGAGGCCAAAATTACCCTCTTTGTTGATGGAATTCTAAGGCAATCTTCTTCCACGTGAAAGCCACATACAAATCCAACTTGGGCAACAAAATCAAGATATTCTCGGTACTGAGTTTTCTTGCTTTGTCTTCGGCTGTATTTTCCATGGAAATCAAAGAAGCAGCATGGCAGCACAAAGTAGCAACATGAATAGGAAGACCTACAAGAAGGATAACAAACTGCTGGACAGTAAGTTATTTCAGAAAGCATAAAAATTTAACAAACAGCCTATCAGATAAAAGCAACACTGGACTTTTTTATTAAGCAGAGCTTCATACAGTATTTATAACTTCCTCTTTCAGCCAAACTACTAGTTTAGTCAAAAATACCATTTCACCAAGTATTTCATGTAGCAACCTACTTTGGCAACTTAGTTTGTAGAAGTAAAACTCTAAATTACTGTTGCTGGCTGTAAAGAGCACAACAGCTCAAGGGAAGGCAGAACCATAAGCTTGTATTTACAAGGAAAAAAAACACAACAAAAAACCAAACAACAGCTTCATGCATAAGGAATAAAAAACAGTTTAGGTTTTTGAATTTCAAAAGCAACATGCTTTTGAAAAAAGCATGAAAAAGTAAATACTGCATCTGTGCTTCTCCACAGAAAGAGAAACATTTTGTAAAAATAATCAATTTGCATCAAAAGTAGCCAGTCTTACAAGAACAACAGGTGTGAAACCAAAGCTGACAGCCCACATGGGTAATTATGGGGGGTTGGTTGGTTTTTCGTTTTCCTGCTTGCTTTTTTTAATTCCTTCCATCCCACTCCCCTCCCTCTGCAAAAATACCTAGCTGCAATTACAGGTATCCATGGTGTTAACTCATCTGAATGGTTTCCTATGAGCCAGTCAGTATCTGGAAAGAGATGACTGTCACCTGGAATGATTGTAGCTTCCTAAAACACAGAACAACAAAGTAAGTGAATCCTAAAATTTCTTTAAAGCATTTTATTTAAAGCACTAAGCAATAATATAAAATAATACCAGCTGATAAACACAAGGTGAATGAGCACCACAGACACCAACGATGTTTTCCTCAGCAACTTTTTATAGCTACAGAGAAGTAATTAAGCAACAAAAACCCACAAAACATGGGTCACAAAAAAAGTGGAATAACAACTCTGATTAAGATATCCAGCATTTAACTATATATAAACCAATATCACACACTAAATTATGATTTCTTGCCAATCTCCTTCTGTCACTTGTATGCCTGAACTCAGTTTTTCAGAAAAGCACTTAATTTGCTGTCTTGCAGCCTGTAGGACACACACAGCAATTAATCAGAACGCTGCTTCATTGTTATTTTTCCTCCTTCACAAATCAAATCCTAGTATACAGAACACCACTCTTTACATGCTATGATTCACACATAATAAAACAACAACAAACAAAAGAAAGCCCAAATAAAACCAACAGGATGAATTCTTCATACAGGCTAAATTCAAATGTTCTGCAGTGCCTATAATGTTTGTGTCTCACAAATATGTTTTCTCACTTTGACCTAAGCTCAGCAGAAAAAGTACCATAGACCTTTAGGAAATGTTCTGAAAACAATACCCAGAATCTTTTTTTATATAGAAAATATACAGTTTAAGAGCTTAAAATTCACAAGCAGTATCTGTATAGGAATTAAAGAATAATATAAAACAAAACCACTAATTAGGGAATTTCAGACTACCTTGGTTATTTTCCAAATCCCTCTTAAGGATCAATATGGTGACTGTTCACTTAAATTGTTCACTTTAAATACTACAGCTCATTTTTAGATATGTATAAACACTTCTAGATAATGAATGTAACAAGGGGTTTTTTTGGCAGATTACTGGATGCTAAATTACCAATCCTTAACGTGTTTAAGGTTGATTAAACAGATTACTCATACTTTACATTTCAGTTTTGATCATTCACTTCAGGCATAGCATGAATTATCAGCTCCACACTGCCCATTTTGACAGTCACCCCTAATCAAATTTGTATTCACCATGTCTGACAGCAGTTTAGAAACACCAAGTGTGACCTGTTACATCCATTTACGTTGTTAGTATTGTACTGAACCACACAGATGGCAACATCCACCCTGCAACTCATGCTGTAAGTAAAGATCAAAACAAAATTAGCTCCAGAGGTAACAACAGGCTGTGAGCAGGTGCTTTTTCCTTCTGTGGCTCCTATGGCTACAGGAGCCTTGCAAAATCATTTCACCCTTCCTGATCATTCTCTAACTTCTTCCAGCATAAATCATCACTTTCTTCAGCATATATTTTTATTGTTTCTTTCTGGACAGAAAAAGGAACATGCCCAGACAAAGAGACAATGCTGTTAAGCATGATCAGATGTAACAATACTACAGCAGGAATGATGGAGCACCACACTCAATGTTTTGGGTTGTTTGTTGAAGCTTTTCAGTAAGATCTGCTTGCAGACTGCAGCAAAGGAATGTGGCAGTCTTGGCAACCTGTACCCAAAATGGCAAGGTGGCAAAGAGAAGGCTACACAGCACTGCAATCTGTGAGCTCCCATCTGTGAAAACTGATATTTTTTTCCTAATCTAATGTGTTAGCATCCAAAGATATGTTGAATGAACTTTCAACAACACTACTAAACGATAACCACAGGTGGAAGATTATTGTACTATATTGGGAGCTGACAATTTTTGACAGAACAGAGTAAGAAATTTTAGACCTGCAGAAGAAGAAACCAGGAACACCTCACCTCCAAAGGGCAACTGTTCATTGGCACCACGCTTTAATGAATATCAGATTAAGAATGTCTGGAATCAAGGTAAATGTTCCTGTACTCAAATTGTTCATAAGGATGCTAACATGAAACTTGAAATATAACCCCTTTTGCAGAGTCATTTTCCTGTTCATTTTTGAAGGCTATTATTGCAATTATTTAGATTGGCTCCTTTGAGGTTCAACAACAATTTTGCCCCCAAAACACAACATATCACTGTAAAGTCAGAATCACTTTCAAGAAAATATCCAAAATCATGAGTGGCTTTATTATCTTTTATGAGCTAGTGGCACAAACAAAGCTGTTTTGATCCTTCAGTAAAAAGAAAGCTTGTTTCATGGTGTGCATGTCTGTACATGCAGGGAGAAGTCATGCCAGTGGTTCTTGGCTGAGAAATAAGCAAGTTGCAAATATGCAAGGGTACAATACAATATTTCTCTCATAATTCCCTTTACCCCCAAGGGATATGGGTAGCATCATACCAAACCCATGGGCCCCTTTAGACAACGGTCTGTAACCCAGTACGCTTCCCTACACTTGCATCAATACAACCTGAAACAATGAACAAATAAATAAATGTACATATCAGTAAAACTGACATACATTTGCATAATACCTCTAAATGTGTCTCTGGTCCATACATGTCCCATATTTTTCTTCTCCTCACATCAATTCCTCTGCCTGAATGCTGGAATATTTGGACAACAGAAAGATTTAATTTAAGTACTACTTTTAGCAGAAATTTCAAATAGGTTCAGTAAATGTACATATTAACTTTGATTATTTCATTCATGCTAAAATTTAGACACATAACAAAAAACAGCTTTGCCACTTCAGGTAGAAGCTGAATACTTTTATTCCCTTTCTTCCTTTTGAAATATGAAGGGAACTACTAGGAAACATTAAGAATCTATCTGGTTCAAAATTTTACCTGTGCCCACCTACTGAGACTGCTCTTGAAAATCTGTATCTCTACAACTGTAAAAGCAGGGGTGTTGATTTTTGTTTTGTTTGTTTTTAAAATATCAAAACCAAGGTGAGTACTACTGCAGCACCCACAGGGCCCAAAGACTTTCAGCTACTGAAGCCCAAACACTTTTTTCCCCTGTTTGAATTAAAGGGAAGAGGAAATAGACTGGAAACTAAAGCAAGAAATGAAGAATGTGTAGTATTTGAAATTCAAGAACCTTGTGCAGAACTAAGCAAAATCAATTACTAAAAAAGGCTCATAAAACACTCAGACATGATTTTTTTGACAGTCAGTGTTTGTCAGCACTGAATGACTGACTGAATGAATGAAAAGTCTACATGGAAAACAGCAGCTTGTATTACACAGAAGTTTTCTAGCCACACAAGAATAGAAACGTTGTGCCAGGAGAACTTGGAACATTTCCCTACCTCCCCAATGACACCTCTTTATCTAATAAGAGATATTCATTTCCTTCATAAATTTCCCATGTTCTCCCAAAAGTGGCAAATGCAATTTTCTGAAACAGACTGACTCAACTTCAAAGGGTTTTGTTTAGTCTCACTTTTATTTCACTATGTCAAAAACTATTCCTCAAGAAACTGAATTATGCTGTTGCCACATTTTTACTCTCAAAAGTACAGCATGCTGTTAGGTATTTTTAATTAAGAAATCTCAGGATTGCTTTAAAAGACAGAGAAAAACATTTTCAGGACATCACAAGTAGAATTCAGTTTGGATAAAAATAAGTTCATGAACACATCTTGTGAGAGAGAAGTTATGTCAAAATTCCACATTCCTTTTTCCGTAACTAAAATACTCCATTACTTTTTCTTTTTCCTCTTAGTTTCTTACCTCAGAAAAAATAGCCCTGAATTTAAATGAAATGCACTAATTAAGATAAATAAATGAATGGCTTCTAATCCTCTGGTAGGATTTTCTGTTAATAACTAGGCAACAAAATCCTGTTTTAGCAACATGAGTTAATTTATTTTGGCTATTTGCATGCCAGATAAAAGGAAAGCAAAACCAGGATACTGACACTAGTTTTTAATAATTATTTTAAAAAGCATTCTACTTACCCCTTCATTGTTTAGAATATGAACCAGCAAGCCATTTCCACATCCAAGATCTACAAATGACTGTTTCTTGGTCAGCCCTTTTTCTTTTCTCTCTTCTTCCCAAAGAATCTAAGACAAGAAAACAGAACATACTAGACTTCTGCTCTCAAGTTTCCCTATAAGAAACCATCAAAGGTTATTGGAGATGAAAGGAGAAAGCTGGAAATGCAGACGTGACAAAAGACATCCACTGCACTCACAGGTAAAATAACTTAAGAGAAAAAACAAACACACCACTGTTTATGGAGTGGAGTAAGATTTATTTTGCAAAATATCAATAGTTTTCCAAGTGCTAAGCACATCCTCCACCTTGTTTTGAGTCACTGGTAGCTGAAATTAATCAGGGCTTTACAACTCTGGACTAGAATGAGCATAAATGCAAAATAAGTTGCTAAAACAATGAGTGCAAAAGAAGAACAGTGGAAAGCAAGGGAAGTATCAAGTAAATTGCATCAGTGTCTCTGCAAGTAACACCACAGCTGCATTTATATCCACTGTATTAAAGTAAGCATCGAGCTGAAAAGGCAGAGCTGAAAATAAACCCCAAAATATTCTTTGTAATCACTTGGTGATATACTGGTACATGTAACATCCCTTTTACTGAACGTTAAAGCAACAGTGTTTCCTAACAAGTTAGCTGCACCAAATTCTGTACCAGCTAAGGGACCCCAAAGCTTTTATCCAAATTCTAGTCCCTGATCTATACATAAGTAGGTATTTTTACATAGATATGTAATCCATAATTAGTAAGTGGGTGCTTCTCTGTAGAGCATGGGTTAACCTTTAGCACTTGCCAACTCTTTTTCCTTCAATGAGAAGTTAGAGGCCACACATTCATAACTCTGCACTCTGATTTTTCATTGTGACTACCAAAAATCCTGAAGAGTATTTGACCATGAAAATTTGTATTTGTAACATTGTCACTTTTGATTATCAGTTTTGCTAGAGGGGAAAAAAGCTGAAGATAAACATAGTCTGCTAATCTCATGGCTTATGATTTTAGATTTACCTATCATTGCATTTTGGCATTCTAGGCAGTATCCCAGAAATTCCTAATTAGCTCCTTCAGAGATCCTACCTATCCTCTGATTCCTGCAGAGTTTTTCACAACACAAACTCCAGAGCTCCATCCCTGGCCATGCCCCTGGGTGATCTCAATAGAACTGCAGAATAAAATGAGGTCACATGTAGATGCCATGAACCCATAATAACTTAACACTAGACCTACCTTTTTGCAATCACCTGTGTAATGTACTTCTAAACAATGAGTTTCATACACCATCATATAGATACCTAGACATTTTGGAGCAGGTTAGGTTATAAATACCACACTTTAAGTTTTCATTTATGTAAGCTGTATATTGAATGACACTAATAACTTTCTGAAAACTACTGCCATATTAACCAAAACATATTCACTGCAAACCAACATTCACATGTATAAAAATGCTATCACTCTAGAATTTTCCTGTGGCTACAACTAAATTCCTAATTTTCAACACTGAATATTAAGATGGTGGTAAAAATGGTAAAGATGAGTTCACCACACAGCTCTTTCCACAAGCCAGTATCTAAGGTTCTAAGGGGTTAAACACTTTATTATCAAAATAATTTAGTTCTCAGTGAGTACTATAAACGAGCTAACTTACTCAAAAATACTGATTTAGGTAAGATGCTACATGTACAGTTCAATGTGTGCCACACTCTGGACGGCAAACAAAAATATTTATGTGCCTGCCTTTTAAGACCTGAAGTTTCTAAGAACTGCAGGTGGCAGAATTTTCATAGAATCTTAAGTAGGTAGATGCCTGAGAAAACTGCACCAAGCATTTATCTGCACTCCTAGCATCTGCAGTTGACTTTATTGCATTTGAAGAAGGGGTTGGAGCTGAAATTTTATCAAGGAAAGGCACAGCAGTGAAAAATCATAACTTTTTATTTGTTAATAGTACAAAATGACCAAGTAATAGAAAAATTTATAAAACAATCAATCCTAACATCCAATTGATCCACCTTATCATTCTACAGTAATGCTTTTGGCTTTATTACTTAGAAACAAATAAATTAATCCTGTGTTTGTAGATGGTAAATTTCCTTGTGACAGAAGACTGCAAATCTTCATCATGCCTTCACAAAGAAGGTTTTGTTTACCTCTAAAATGATCTTCTTTAGAGATGTTCTGTTAGGATATATAACCTTACAGCCTATTATTAGGTAAAGCAGATCCCTACCAGCAAGTAAGTGGCAATGGCAACATCTTCATACACAAATTTCTCAGGATCTGTCACTTCAGGCCACACCTTCAGGAAAAAAAATAGAATTAAAAAAACATAAAAATTTATTTTCTGCATCGTCTGAAATAACCTCAAAAAAGCTCATACACAGCAATTTGGATACTTCACCTCAGTAGGTTTTTGGACTTCAGAGATTTTGCATTTTAACCTCATTAAAATATACCCAGAGAATATAAAGACTGCTTGATTCAACCAAACAATAAAGCTTCTAAGAACATTTTGGATTCACATGTGCAGGTCTCAAGTAAACAGCTGCATCTGTTCTGTAACAGACCACGTATCTTTTGTTTAACTTTCTAATGAGAAAAAATCTTATCTATACCTCTGCAATACTGAGAACATGAACATTAGTAAATTTCCTTTCACAAGGGAACAGACCTAGAATTATCCTGGCACAACAGAACACCAAGAATCAAAATCTGAAGTAGGAAGAAAGAAAGTGCAAGAATTAGTCCCAAGCAAATGAAGAATTGAAACAAAGACTAAAATGCTCAACACCAGCAATTCTACTGCAGAACTAAAGACTGAAATGCTGCCTTACCCAAAACTCTAATTCTCTTTCCCTATATATCTTCCTGTTAGTACAGAAAGGTAAAACCTTTCTGCATTTTCACTGTATGCTTTACAAAAGCATTTACCAATTTTTTTGTTTGCAGCTAGAGCCAAGTTTGCAAGAATACAGACATTACTTCATACAGCACTCTGTTGCTCTTCAGGATCTCCAGGATAAAAAAAAAAAATTACAACACTGCTCCTCTAAATCAAACACATATTAAGATAGCATCCAAAGGTTTTGGAGAAGGTGTTCTATTTGTGCCTTCTAAAATGTGGATGCCTATTTATTCCACTGACCTACTGCTTCTTTTTAATCACAACTGATACATCCTGGAAAATGCCTAGCTCCTCCAAATATTTATTGTGAATTTGGTTCTAAATCCTGCTTTTCCAATTAAGTTTTTCTAAGTACTAAACTGTTTTAGTCTCCATATATACCAAAAAAACCCGCAAAATACGAAACAAAAAAAACACATTATAATTCAAAAGAGTGGCTTCATTAAACAAAGTAAAAAAAAAAATAATTGAAGGATAATTTACTGAATTTACTGCTAAACTTACCTTCACCATCTCTTTGTACTTTTCTTTGAGGTCCTGATAAACCTTGCTATATTTTTCTACTGAAATGAGTGAGAGTGTACTTTTAAACTCACTGGGCTTCTGCTCCACGGACCATTTAGCCAGTTTGGACAAAAGTTCATTTCCAAGCCATGCTAGTTTGGGGTACACAACTCCATCTGAAAACCAATCTTCTGGAAATGGAGCTACAACAGATACAGACCTTAAAAACAAACAAACCAACCAATTAGTATAAATACAATATTACATTATTCCAGCTATCTCAAGAACAGAGAAAACAAGGATTAAGTGGAGAAAATCAGCAGATGAGAGATATAAAACTAGACTGGAGAATAAGTAAATATGTAGAGAAACAAAAGGAAAATAAACCAGTGAAGTTACCAAATAATGGAACAGTTTCCCCTGAATTTTGTTAGCTCATTATCTCCCAATTCAAACACTGTACATAAGAGTCCCTGAGTGTCACAACACAATAAATGAGGACTCACATACGATGAGCAACCTGATTTCACAACATAGCCAAACACTAAACAGTGCAAGTCAACTTATGACACTCCTGAAAAATAACAGGAAAATTTAGGAGAAAACTATATCCATTGTCACAACTCATTATTTCTAACTTTATTCAGATTTTATTGGAGCTACATCCCCAGATGGTCAGGACCAACCTGAATGGTCTGCATTTCAGTGACTGAAGCTCAGTGGGTTTACAGCAAGTCCAGGTTGATGCTCACCCTTCCTAACACCCACAGAACTTTTCCCACAGGCACTGCTACATCCTCATGATCAGAAGAGATACATTTTTTCTAGACCACACAAAGGTACAGTCAAGGTTTACATTCAAAGGGGAAACAGGTTTGTTTTATGTTATTCAGGGTATTGCAGATGTTTCTTTTTAGAGAACACTATGCCCTCGTATCACACCACTACTGTAATGTACTAATCAAGCAGAAAATTATAAAGTCTAACCTGCCTACATACCAATACTAAATCATTGTGTGACTCTTGCAATAACTTACTGTTTGCTTCCTCTCTTATTCCCACACTTACCATTCCTCATCTTTTATGTGCTTAAGTTGAATTTGATAAATATTGCACTTTTTAATCAGGTATTTTCCTTCACTGTTTTCATCCAAAGGCAGAAAGGTCACAGTTCCATTGTAAACATCTGAAAAGATATGCAAACAGGGGTTTATTATTCCATGGTGCAACCCACCCTCATCAGCACCAAAATGAACTGCCTGCAAACCAGTGAGGCAAGATCTAAGACAACAGAAAGAACCAGAAATGCCAGGAATAGATCTGTTCCTTGGTGTGCCTGACATCTGAAACTACCAGACATTTTGAATTCTCCAAACTTAGCATTCTGTTGCATGCTGTTTCCAAAATATTGAGGGCTGATCAGGAGTATTCATTTCATCAAACCTAATTATGTTAATAAAGTAAACACTAAACAATAACATTTTTCTAGTACAACTGCTGTTTTTCCATATCCCACAGCAAATCCAGAGTTCAGGGAAGAAGTTGTTATGCAGTATTGCTTCCTCTAAAAATTAAGAAATCTTTTTAGCTATCGTTTATCCATGGTGGTTTCTTCAGAATAACTTAGTAAGTTCTCAGTTTTGAAAATGTTTTTTTTTTAATTACAGTCAAAACAAACATTCTTGCAACTAAAAATGCTATACTGGCTATATAATCAATCTTCAATGGACTCCAGAATTTTCTGAGTTAGACAAGAAAAATAACTAGCAATAGAGCAAATGTTAAGTCTTGCTATCTTGTCCCATCCTTACCACCTCTAACATATTTTAATTGTAAACCAATTAATTTAAAAAAATCTCCTAGGCTTTTTCTTTGAGATATGTTCTATAGATGCAGCTCAGGAGCATCTTCTCTTAGCATCAAATGAAAAAAGTAAATCAAAACTGCAACATACAATATTTTTGAAGCACCAAGTTTTTGAAGGCATCAGGTAAGAATCAAAGGCCTCAAGAACATCCCAAGTGTGCCCCATAAACGAGTATCAGTCTTTCTGAACAGTAAGTTGAGTTGTTTCTGGAATTCTGATTCTTTCCAAAACGTTATGACTAGAATTTAATCCATATCAACATTTTTTCCAAAATTTCTCTTAAAAAGGATGTCAAGTTCTACCCCATGGAAGTTTCTTTGTATTAGCAGTATTTACCGCAGCTTAGTATATAGGGTAAAACACCACCTCAAAGAAAAGCAAAACCAAGTTGAGCTTCTTTCTTAAGCATTAAACATTAAGAAAGTGGATACAAACACTTCCAACTGGGCAGGTGCCACAGCAGCCTACTCTTCTCAGTACTTCTCCATTTCCAAACACTACAGTCACTCCCAAAAAGCTCATCATTAGGCCTGGGCTACGAGCAGCGTTTGTGTGTGGGCAGCTTACTCTGACAGCAGCTCCTGAGTGTCACAGGCCTTTGGCCTCTAATTCGTGTTTCAACTCCTGAAACTTCAATGCATCCTAGCGCAACAACGAAAGGTGAAAATAAGCCCTAAGCACACGATCGGGACAACAGCCCACGTTCGTTCCCACAAATAGTGGAGAAGAAAGCGGCATTTCTCTCATCTGCGAGACAATCTCTGAGGGGACACAGACACCCTCACATGCCGCGCTGCGGGCCCGGCCTCCCCCCGCCCTCAGCCCGCCTCCGCTCACCTTGCACCGCCAGTTCNGCCGAGCGACACCGTCCCTTCCGCCTGGACAGCGGCGCCGCTCAGCCGCCTGTTGGCCACCTGCGGCTTCTCCAGCCACACGCGTACGGCCGCCCAGAAGCCGCGGGGCAGCGCGGCGCCGCCGGGGTCCCGCACGGCCGCCGTCCCCACCGGCCCCATCCACCGCCCGCCGCCGCTGTGCGCCAGGAGGCGGAGCGCGTCGCAGGCTGCCCTCGTCAGTTCCCGGGGCGGAGACGGCAGCGGCCGCAGGTACGTAGGGGGTCCCTTCGCCCCGGCCTGCGGCTCCGAGGCTCCAAGTGCCGCAAGAGACCGCTGCGGTGCCGTCCTGCGGCTGAAAACGCGGGGAGCCGCCAGCTCCCAGCAGGGCGTGAAGCTGGAGGGCTGTCACCGCATGCCCAGCTCTGTTTGGGGAAGGTCTGTGCCGCTGTGACAGCGGGTGCAGGACAGCTGCGTGCAAACTCCTCCTGAGAGCAAACTCCAGACCGGAACGGCTGACTGACAGCGGACGGTCAGCCCGGCCCATCAGGGAGACATCTCGGTACACCTTTTTTAGCAAGTAGCAGTACATTATGTAGTTGTTTTTGCCCTGTCTGAGCGGAAGCGAGGCGCCGCCGTGAGCTCGGGCCGCTCGAACAGAGGTCGTGCGATGAGCCCGCACAGAAGCGGTTCCTGCCCTGCCTTGACCCTGCCCGGGGCTGTCCTGCTCTGGGCGACTGCCAGCAGCAGATTGCTCGGAAATGCAGAGCCGCTAGAAAATCAAATAAAACACTGGCTATGGCATCTCATAGTCATAAGGGTACAGTATCATTATTACTGACAACTGCCAAGTGTCTGAGCTGTGTCATTGTCCCGTAAGGTAGTTGAGGATAGTAGCCTCCAAACTGACCTTTGCCCTTTGTGATTTGTGACCCGTTTTTGGTGCCCAGGTATGAATTTGAATTACTAGCACGGAAAAAGCTTTCCAACTCAACATTTCGCAGTGAAACTACAGCAGTTCTTAGCAAGTTGAAAATAACGCGGTTTTTGCTTCCACCTTCACGCACGTTTCAAAATTTTAGAGCAAGCCTGAAATTAACACTGAAGTTATTCTTTAGGGCAGCCCGTTGTTGCTTTCCTATTGTAACCACTTGTTTTGATTTCTTAATTAGTTTTGAAACTGTTGACTTGGAGCTAAATTATATTAAAACATTGAATGAAGTCAGATAATTTGTAATATATTTTAAGTACAGAACGCTTTTTTTATGAACTCTTAGCTTTTTTCCTTTGGGTAATATCACTGATTTGCAATGTAAATAAACTTAGATGGAATAGCTGCAGTATTACAATGTAATTTTTTCTCTTTAATGTGCAAAAAGCCTTCAACTGCTGCCTAATTTACCTGTTTTCCAGTTAAAAGTATAGTTTCTGTTTATTTGTCTGGAGGTTGAAATACTTTCTCAATATATTTTTCTTTTTTTCTTTTCTCTCTTTCCAAACCTCCTGCTCAGTACTAGAGCTGTATCCTCCTACAACGGGTTTGTAAGACACGTGCAGAAATACTGTCCTGCTGTTCTCTTCTTCTGTGTTTGTACTGTTCAGAGCTAGAGGATGACCTCCATAAAAGGACAAGGTTGAAAGAAAAGAGAGGTATCAAGGAGATATATCGAGATGATGAGGGGAAAAAAAAGGAGTGGAAAAAGCAGACTGCTGAAGTAGTTTCTGTACTTCATTATGTTGAAAGTCTATACTGAGCCCTTGGCCAGCCCTGGGCCGGGATGTCCTACCTTTCCTATCTTTGCGTTGCTTTTTTCAGCCAGTCCCATTAAATCGTGGCCAGCTCCTGCTGCCCTGTCCGAGGTTTGTGCGCCCTCGGAGCAAAGCAGACATCTCTGCTGTCTGTGTGGTGGCAGGGATCACTGGGTGTGCAGCAGGGGGCTCTCCAGCACCAGCTTCTGGTGGATCAGCCTCTCCTTCTTTGGGCCAGGTTCTAGTGAAAAATCACATTCTCCTCTCCTGAACCAGCACAGTTGTACCTACTGACAGGGAAATCCTGCAGGGTCTGTGCAGTTTTGTATTGCTCTTGCCTGACCCACAGATGCACACAAGAAGTTGCCAGCAGACTTCATGGGGCCTTATTCCATTTGATGTTTAAGCCATGTTTTTTTCTCGCCTGGGTCTTTTATCACCCCCTTTCTTATTACACGATATGGTGATAACCAGTGGTGTCCTTGTTTCATATTTTAATAACGAAGATGATGAAACTTTTTTCCATTGGATCAAGGGCATTTTTTCTTACTTTGTAACAAGCCAGCTGAATTAGAAAAAAGGAAGAGCAAGCTTTTAGTTGCCTCTGCAGTGTTGTACTCATACATTTAAACAATTCCATGGATTTAATTAACAACTCTTTTAATTTCTTCTTATAATTAAAAAACAGACCTCTGGTGCTTCAGTTTATGTTTTATCTTTTCTTCTTTGCTGCAGTTTAGCTAACGATGGTATCCACACCGAATCAGAAAGAAATGACTGGCAACCAAAATTCATGGGATAGTTTGCTACCGGATTTCCCTAAAGGCCCACTTTCCAGTTATCGTAAGAAAGCTTCCTTCAACTGGAAGGAGATGGCAGTGTTCATAGATGGTGAAGATATCATCCAGCTGAAGGTAAATTATGCAAGAATTGTAAGCATGTTTTAATTGTGGAGATACCAGTAGAGGTAGGTATGGGGGTTTCTTAAGGGACTATAGTTAATAATACTCTGTAAATAAGGAGCATGAAGAAATTTGATTTGCATAGCAAATTTTCAGAGAAGAGCTGAATTTTTAAGCAATCTACTCTGCTCTCATAAGACTCATTTAATTACTGAACATCAGTACAGGGGAGACCAGCAGGTGCTACGTTTCAGAACTTGAATGTTCATTTCAAACTGAGAAAGAACTATATTCTACCATATTTCTTTACTGTTTGCATTAAATCATGGTGCCATGGTTTTGCAAGGCACTTATGCAGAGCTAAGTTGAAGCCACTTTCAAACAGTATTTCTGTCTTACTTTGACCTAATTTCCTATGATGTTCTGTGCTTGCATTAATGCTTATGTGGCTTTGCAATTGGAGATTAGCATGTAAACCTTGCTGAAAACTAACCCTACCAAGAAAAGAGATTAACTGCAATACAAGAGGTGGTGTGGACATGCATGATTTGGAGATATAGGAGGAGAAAGAACTAGCTTTCTGAAGGCGATGTAGATGTACATGGATTTAAGCTAATCTAGAACCTTCATCCTAGTTATAAAAATCCTGGCAGGTGGATCAGAGAAATCAAAAAGGCTTGGTTCTGCATCTGACTGGTGTATGTTAGAGCACAGAAAAAATCACAAGTGCTCTGTGTCTGAAGAAGTTTCAAAGTTGTGTGGGCATGTAGAGTTGTTTACACCAAGAAAGGGAATGACTGCCTTTCAGAGGAAAGCACAGGAAGTCTGGGCTTCTTCCTTCTTATGTGAAAGACATTTAAGATGTGGATATCTTTTTAAAGACACAGCTCTGGGATTAAAAAAAGCCATAATAAATTATCTAATACAAAAAGGATCCCAATTAGAACCTTAAAAGATGCACATCCCCACACTGAAGGGCTGCATATGATGGTTCTATTATATGGAGACTTTTTTTACTTTCATCTGGGAACAAAGCAGTTGTGGTAGCTTAATGGCTTTACCATCATAGCATATTTCTAACTGAATGTAAGCCCTGGAGTTTTACCTTTATCCTCAGACTGAGGGATGTTTGCCCCTTAGATTCTGCCAACAACTTCATATACTGAGATAGTGAAGCTACCACACAAAGCAAGTTTTACCATACTGTTCATGTAGATTCAGAGTGAATCAGTGAATCACTTCATGGTGAAGGAGGTGTCATAAAATTTAGCTGCATGAGCTGTATATGACAGACCATTAAATATATTTTCTAATTCCCTGGAATTTTTGGTTTCTAAGTTTATACCTTCCAGCAAATGATTGTAGTTTGAGACCCAGTATTACTCTAGAAAAAAATTAACTGGTTTTGTTAATGCTTTTATGTTAATATTCTCATGTCAGTTTTTTCCCCTCCAAGAACAGAATCTTCTCTGCTCTGGAAAATGATCCTCTCTTTGCACATCACCCTGGAGAAGATTTGTGCCGTGAGAAATATCAGGAGCTGACATTCCTGCGCTGTAAAAGATTCTTTGAGTATGAATTTCTTACTCAGCAAGAGGTGATAGAGAACCCATTAAGATGTTTTAATATGGTGCTCTGTTTAGGAATGTACGATTGGTCTCCATGTCTCCAGTTTGTCTTACATTGTGCTGTAAGTACAGTTCCAGAGCTATAGTGGTGTATATTTTAATTGAAGTAACTTCTAATCCTGTAATTTCACAGCTTTAATTTAATAAAGAAAAGGAGGTACAGACAGATACGGAAAAAAATTTTGATGCTTTCTTTTGTTTAGTCCTCTGCCTCCTCTCTAGGGCAGCCAAAGAACTTGGTTGTTGGTGGCTGTGTGTTTGCTAAAGATTTTCTGGTATCAGAAACTTATCTGCTCTAAGCCCCAGTGTCTTAATGAAGGGCAGAATCCAAAAGGAATGGAAAGTAGTTTAAAATTTCTCACTGACATCAGTTGCTGAATTCTGTTAATCACTTGTTTCCCAGATGGGTCTCTCACCAAGAATGCTCATCATAACTGGTCAAATATTATTAGTTGAATTAATTAATTATTACTATTCACATTGCTGGGGAGCATCAAGGAATTAGAGTTTTGTTGTGTGAATATCCATGTGAAAACTGAAGGTAACTTTCAAAACAGCATTCTTATTTGATCCTGAAGCAGCAACCTTCAGTTCCCAATCTGTTTGCAGTTAAATAAACTAAAATAGTATTTAAGTTTTCCTTGCTCAAGAGAACATCACTGAGGACAAGTGGAGAGTATTTTTAAGCATGTGTAATGAAGGCTTGTACAGGTTAGAGCTGGGACAAGTCATCTGTAAAGGGGCCTTGACCAGACCAAATCCTGACTTACGCCCTCAGCTGTAGTCTAATCATAGTTTACTGTGCAGCCCACTTTCCATTGTCTCTTTACTGGACATCACTATTAAAAATCATGTGGAATTTGTGCTTTTCATCGCAGGGCACGGATTTAATTCATTATTCTGTTTTACAGGTATTTACAGGTCCAGTTATGAGTGCTTCTAAGAGATTTGCACACATTTTGAAAGAAACTTATAACATGGAGGTAATTTTTTCTAATAATTTGTGAGAAATGGGCACTACTAGAATTGTGTCACTATTTTTGTGTTATTTCTGATCTCTTTACATACCTAGGTAACTCTAAATAGCAAAAGAAAAGACCATGCAGTAGATTCAAGCATTGTGCTCTGACTGTCCTCACTACTAGCTCATAAACCACTTCCTGGATATGTTTTAGACTGTCCAAGTTAACATGCAGACAAAATTGAGGAAATTTGGGAACTTTTTCCAAAAGGCAGTATAGATGATGTTACACCAGTTTAGGCTCTGTCCAGAGTTATTTAAGAGTATCCTACTAGGATAAACTTAAAGTTGACACGTTGCCATAAAAAATTCCATTCTAATGCTATAAAATGGAAAATAATAATGTTTTAATGTCAAAGAAACAGCACGTGGAGTTCAGTGGGGACTCGGGACCAAGTACTCTACAGAATAAGTGCAGCCTGTCTGATACAGAAGGTGCCAATCCTAAACAGTTTCTCCAATCTAGGCCATGTGGGCAGCATTCTCTGTCTGGCCAGACCCTCTTTGATTTTGCAAGATAAATATTCTGAGTGCACTTAAACTGAGCTTTGTGCTTCTTTTGTTGCTCTTTATCACTTCCTGTTTTATTTTGGGAATTTTTTTTGCCAAGTTACTCTCCAATAGCTGGATTTGAAATCATTTGAAAGTCTTGCAGTTTTAATTAATGTAATAAAGTGGTCTTGAACTGTGCCCTGTATCTCCTTATTTAGATTTTTGGATGTTTTGCTCTGACTGAACTGAGCCACGGAACTAACACCAAAGGCATACGGACTACAGCCACATTTGATCCCAGCGCTCAGGTTGGTCCTTAACACACACTGTCAACTATTCTTCCATTCTTTCAACCATGCCTTCCTTTCCATACAAAACTGTGTAAGAAGGAGTTGGTCCCTGCATAGGCTTCAGCTCTCACAGCTGAAACAGATCTCTCAGTTCTTTGCTTGAACTCACAGCTCAGTTTAACCTAATTTCTAACGTCCCAGTCCATTAATCTGCTTCTCTTTTCTTTTTTTTTGACTGCTTAAATGCGCAATGAAAAAAGCTGAATTTCAGTCTTTGCAATGAGGTAATGAGCTTTTTGAACTCGAAATTTTTTTCCTTACTACATGTGTCCTCTCCAAACTTGAACACAATAAGAGAGATCTCGGGTGCTGGAGTGCAGTATAGACTAAAATCCTGGAAGTTAATAAATGTTTCAAAACATTGCCACAGTGATGAAAAAAAAAAAAAGCTGTGACCTGATTTTTATTATTTATATAATTTTCTTTTTCCTTCCTGACTACAGGAATTTGTCATCAATACACCTGACTTTGAAGCTGCAAAGTTCTGGGTTGGTAATATGGGGAAACATGCCACTCATGCAGTTTTGTATGCCCAGCTCTATACTCCTGATGGAAAGTGCCAAGGAATACATTCCTTTATTGTACAGGTAGGGTGGAAATACTATTAATCCTTTTATTCTTTTGGGGAAGAGTCGGTTCAAACTAAAGACTTTGTTATGCTGTTATTTATACCTGACCAGCAGATTCTTTATTTAATGCCTTCATAGTTTATTGCTATTGTAACCAGGATACTTTTTTTAAATGTTCACTGATTTTATGAAGGTTGCAGAGCTAGTTTTATACTATCAGTTTTCTGAAAACGTCTGAAAATACTGAAGACCTGAAAAGTCTCCAGGTGATCATGGTACTTACATAGTTAGAACTCATCTGTGCTGTATGAAGTCCTGACAGTCTTGCACAGGGCTTAAGATGATTTATGTCTGCCAATGCTGCAGGCTGATCTGCATGAAATCTGAAAAACTTCTACCACAGAAATCACTTTATAAGATTAAAGGCATCAGAAAATATGTTGGTGCAATAGAAAACTTGAACGTAATAAAATGAACTAGTTCCAAATCAACAAAGTTTGTTACAGAATCGGGGAATATCTCAAAGCTGATTGTTACATAACAATTCCATTGGTTTCTGCTGTGTCTGTGTACACCTGAAGGAGGTTTCTGTGATAGTCTGATGAGAGAAGTCATCAGTGTTAAGGGATATTTACAGTGATTTGTTATTGTCATCTTCCAAAGTAATTTTCATTCAAGTATCTGTGTCCTGAATGAGAGGATGTATAAATACAAGTTATATCCAGGATTTTGTGCTTGAAAGAAACAGAGGTATCTCTTTATCATTAATAACAGGGGGCAAGTTTGGAATATTTTCAACCTTTGAAAAATTCAGCCAATAAGTTTCATTGTTCCATTACTGAAATGTTTTGTTTCACTTCTCTACAGATTCGAGATACAAAAACGCTCCTACCAATGCCAGGTGTGATGGTAGGTGACATAGGAAAGAAACTTGGGCAGAATGGGTTGGATAATGGGTAAGTCAATACATTTGAAAGAGAAAAAATTCTAGGTTATGTCAAAATGTAGTGGTGCAAAGATGCCCCTGTTTCTGTTCTGTCTTTACTCCTGAAGTGTTCACCTGTGGTTTTAAATAGTTGATATTTAAAAAAAACAAACAAACAAAAAAAACCACCCACCCCCCGACTGAAAAATCTTGAATTTCAGTATTTTCCATCTAAATACACAGCCTTTCAGCCTTTTTCACTCTAAAATGTGAAGTGCTCCTGCTATTCTGTGAATATCCCCAGGCAGTCTTGCAGTTATAGACTCTTCAACAATAATAATGGAAAAAAAAGTCTTATAAGTTCTGAGTAAAGAACTTTCTCAGCCTCTGCCCCCATCTGGGTGTAAGACTATAGTTATTTTTTCTATTGATTTCCAGCCCACAGGAAGGCTAGTGATGGTCCCCAGACAAGGTTTATTTTCAGTCAAGCTTAAGATTAATGAGACTGAAGAGAGAAACCGTGTATCTTTTTTAAACCATGGTGTTTCTAGACTGCAGCCAAGAAAGAGAAGGCTAGTTATTTTCTTCTGTATTATGTGTGTACAGTTGAAATAAAAAAATACCTGGCTCCATTTCTTAGTCATGGACTCCAAGGGTCTTTCTGTGTCTGCTTTACTAACCAAAGGTGTCTGATGGGGAAGAGATACAGTGAGCAAACAGAGGCAGATTTCTGCATTAAAATAGTCATTATGTAAAAATTATTTAAACTCTTGCATTATACTATCTCTATATAATGACATAAATATATAAAGTCATAAACTTTAAATGGTAAAGAAGGGTTTCACTTCTTTATGCCTCAAATTTGCTTATTTCTGTTCTTTCAGTTTGTTACAGATTTAGGTATTGTCCTTCAAAACAGACCATAGCATTAAACAGTATAGATATTTTAAAGTATCCTGGGTTCAAATATTATGGCTTTGACTGTTTTTCCAGTAGGTTGTAGGAATTTTATGGTTATTTAGCTCATTATCATTGATTCTCTGTTTCCTGAAGACACAGAAGAAATAAATTTAAAAAAACCCCTGAAACAACCCAAAAATAATTTATAGAGGAAAACTGTGAGAAAGACTTGGAAAAGAGGCATGTTTAAGGTTTGGTGGGTTTTTTTTCCTGCCTCTGCATTACAGACTATTAGCCAGCAGATGGCACAGCAGCATGGGCCTGAGTAATCTAAATGTTACTCAACTTCGTTTCTGTGTTTAAATTCTGTTGTTCATTTTTATATTGCAGTATAGATTTATATGCAACACGGGAAAGAAGAGTATGCTTGTCATGTGACTTTAAAATGTACATAATTTTAAATCCAGTTCTCCATTATCTACTGGGAAAAATAGTTTTTCTTAAAATATTGGTATTAACTGAATAATTTGTAATTATAATCCATAAAATGCACTTTAAATGAGATACCAGTGAATTTCTGTCTTAATGTCAAATGGAGTCCCTTATCTTAGTTGATGTCATATGTCATTTAAAGCAGTCATAGGGCATTCCTCTTTATTTTGTATTTTTTTTTAACAAAATTATTATTTTGTTCTAACAGTAGTGCCCAAAGAGCCCCAGTCATGGATATATATATATAAAGTATGCATTAAGACAGTCCCTGCATTAGAAACCTTAAGACAGCATTTGCATATTTAGAGAGAAGGATGAGGGAGCCCAAGGTTACCCATAGATACACCTCATTCAGCTAAAAACTCCAGGGGCCTGTGTTCCTGAACTACCTCAGCTACTTTATTTTTGGAGAGGTCTAAGATTAGAGACAGGCCAACATTGTTCTCAAGAACCAGGGAACCAAGTTTTGTTCTGCAACCTTCCTGCTCACTGAGATGTCAGAAGTGTCAGGGCTTGTAGATGTCCTCTCTCAGAGGTATACAAAGGTCTGGATGGAGGCTGGAGAGGAAGTTCTGCATTTGTTTGTAGAGACAAGCCATGCCATCCTAGAAAATGGTTGCATGATCTGCAAAATGCCAGGATCCACAGGGAGATATTTCACCAGATACTGTCAAGGTGTTCTCCTTGGCTGTTCAGCATTCTTACATCCTCGTTTATCCCAGAGAAAGCACAGACTTGTATGTGGGGAGGGGAGAACTTTCCCTTATGCTGTGACTACAAGTATTAGTCTCCACATGCATTGCCAGGTTTTTTTGAACGTGTGAAGTCTGGTTCAACTACCATGAACACTTAGTAAATCAGGTCTGTTTCCATGTAGTTACACTCAGGATATGTGGTCGCAGTGGGGATCAGAGTCTGACATCTGACAGAGATGTTTCATTTTGTTCCTGTGCTTCAAGAAATTTATGCTAATGATTTTCAATATGGATACAGAGAGTTAAGTTCCTGAACACTAATGAAGGTCCTGGGGAAGAAATTCCAAAGCCTTCTTGGAAAATGCTATTGATTTATGCTATGTAAAGGAAACAGAGTAGTTAATTGTAGTTGTCCATTCTGGCTTTGAAAAACAATCTCTTGGGTTGTTTGGCTGAAAGTTGGTTTCCTGCTAATGCAGAGTATGTTTTTAGTTAGAGAAAGAATTTCAGAACTAATGTGGGACTTTCTGCAGTGTAAATCCATTTCTAATATGATCTTCCCAAATAATTCTCATAGTTTCATAATTTGAATGTCCAAAAATTACATGATGTTTGCAGATCTTTCACACAGAATGGCTGGGTTGGAAGAGACCTTCAAGGGCGTTGAGTCCAACCCATGCCTTAACACCTCAACTAAACCATGGCACTGAGTGCCACATCCAGTCTTTTTCTAAACACATCCAGGAATGGTGACTCCACCACCTCCTGGGCAGACAATTCCAGTACTTTATCACTCTTTCCATAAAAAACCTTTTCCTAATATCCAACCTGTATTTCCCTTGGCTCAGCTTAAGGCTGTGTCCTCTTGTTCTGTCAGTTGCTGCCTGGAGAAAGAGACCAACCCCCACCTGACTACAGCCACCTTTCAGGAAGTTGTAGACAGTGACAAGGTCACCTCTGAGTCTCTTTTTCTCCAGGCTAAACAGCCCCAGCTCCCTCAGTCGTTCCTGGAACACAACAGGGTTTGTGTTCCCAGCCCCNGCCAGATGCCATTGGCCACCAGGGCACACTGCTGGCTCCTGTTCAGCTGCTGTCACCAGGTCCCATTCTGCCTGGGCACTGTCCAGCCACACTGTCCCCAACCCATAATGTTGGGGGGTTATTGTGGCTAAAATGCAGAACTCTATACTTGGACTTATTAAATTTCATCTTACTGGACTCTGCCCATCCATCCAACATGCCAGGTCTCTCTGCAGAGCCTGGAAGAATTAACTGGATTGAATGATACTGGTGGGCTTGGGATGGAGTTTATTAGCTGTTTAACAGCCTTTCATGTACAATTAAAATGTGGTCAATGTTTGCACACATACAACACGCTAAGATGTTCAGCATGTTCTCTGCCAATCAGTGAGGTCAGATTCAGTTTTCTGGATACTGAAAACAAAACTAAATGCCCAAGAAGAAATGGATAAAGAGGATTTATTGGACAGTAAAGCAATAAATTGTGTAAAATAATCTCTTCTGGAAAGAGATGCCTCAGTAAGTCCTCACGGTAATTCCTTGTATATTGTCAAAGATGGGATACATCCCATGACTTCTGAGCCTTTTCAAGTTGCTCTTAAATGGTTGTTTCATAATTTGTTTCTTTGTTACTATTTCAGTATCACTGCCAATAATACATTATGATTCTGCTACTGCTATTTTAAGGGCAGAACAAATGGAACTGCAGTAATTTTTGTATTCTACTATTTATTCTCTTCATGCTCATTTATATTTTGCACCTGTCAGAGTTATTTCACTAGGAAGATAGGAGCTGTAATACATGGTTGAAGCCTAAATAGTCTTTGGAGCTTCATCTTTCAGTCTGAAACAGTAGTTCAGTGAAGATAATACCCATAATCAGCTTCTTTGGTTATTTGCTTCTATTTCCAGGCTGCCTTTTTCTTTGTGCTGTGATGAACATTTATGTAGCTGTAGGGCACTCATCTAGGGAACTGGAACTGGCTGAAAACTAATGAAAAAAAACCCACCAAATTTTGCTGTCTCCAGTCAGATAATTTGTCGGGTCTTGTTCACTGCAAGGCCTTAGGAGTGGCTGTTTTAGTACAGGAAAAAGAACAGAGATGTAAGAAATCAAGTGTAAAAATCAATCCTGCTTCCCAAATAAACAAGCTTGAGCTTGTTTAATATTTTTCATTCATTTACAGCCTCTGACCTAAGTTTCAAACAATAGCAATAGCAATTAAGTGTCTATAGAAGAAAAAAGAATATTAAAATACCTGGGCCTGTATTTGTGTTATCTGAATATACCTTGAACACTTTAGTCCTTGTGAAAAGTGCCATTTCCACAGTTAAAACTAGGTATTTTGCAAACACATCTTGCATGTTTACACTTTAAGTTAAGGCTGTGATTTTTGCAGCAGAATCATTGACATTTCCCTGCTTTGCCCTCCTCATGCAGTTTCTGCAGTCAGGGTTGGACACTGTGGGTGCAATACAGTGTGTTACTAGGCTGTGGTCACATTGCTGCAGAGTGCTGCCTTATCCCCTCATTTTTGTCATGTTCATGTGCCTCAAATCTCTACAGCTGTAGCTACTTCACACTGAAAGGCACTAGATGTGGGTGAAAATGGGAAAAGGAAGATTTAGATCTTGTCACACATTTGTTTTTTGACCCACAGAAATACAGCCTCACATCTGCAGTGAACTTCAACCAACCATTTTTGTTCCTTAGCAGAGTTCTGTCAGCTCACACAGCTGCAGGAGTCTGCACATCCAGAGCTACTCACAACTCTGGCACATGGACTGTAAGAACTTCTAGTGTGAGTGGGTCTTCATGTGCCTGTGATGTCCATTAGGTTAGCATTAGGAGACCAGTAAACTGCTGTGTTGTTCTATCCTTGCTATTGAGCATTACTCTACAGAGCTGCATTCTTAGATTAGAGTCTTGATTGTAGAAAACTAAAATACTGCCATGCAGTTCTCCCCATTTTCACTGTAACTCTTTTCAGTTCTAACTTTTCTGTGAGTGTCAGTCTAGAATATGTGGCAATTTTCTTCCCTTCTGCAAGTTTTTCATCAAACCTCTGAAATGTTATTCTTCCCAAGGTTTACTGCATCCCATAAACAGCCTTCCAATACCATTCACCTGCTTTCTGTTTCTGGTTGGAAGTCTGGCATTAGAGATGATTGTACCCTCTCTAATGTAGTCAGTAACAAAACCTGGCAGAAAAGGCATTTGAGTGAGTCTGAAGTTCACCAAAGCATGTTTGAGCTATTTGTACTATAGGTAACAGTTTATTACTTTAGTACTGGCAAAAGGAGCTCATAGCTTTTCCAGCTGCTCCTCTTTTATCAGCATTACTGCACACCAGATGAATTACTATTGCATGATTTAAAGTCAGTGAGATTAACTTAGTTTGAAATGTTCCCTAAACTACTGGCCAAAGAACCCAAACAAGAATGCTACTATTGGAATGGCACTTCACTCTGCTCAGCTGCTCTTGGCAGAAATCTGTGTGATACAGTTTCTTTTCATCTGTGGTAAAAAATGTGCCTACGTGATGCAAAATTGCACATTGCTGCAGAGCCCTGTGATAACTAAAGTGACAGCTGTCTGTCTGTCTTGCTGAGAGGTCTTCATCTCAGTCATGCTATTTAGTGTGCTGAAGAGGCCCTAAATAGGGCAGCTTTCAAACTTCTGTTCTTGTCATCACTGTGTGAAATTTAGCCATTTTCCAAACTTGCTGGTACACGATATCCCGACTGTGTACACAATTCCATTATTGTAAGATATTTCTTCAATTCTTTAAGGAGATTTTTCCCCTAAATGCGTTGACAGATGTGGGCCAAGTCTACCCTTTCTAGGCTAATAACCATTAAAAACATGATCATTGACTTCATTAAATCTTACTATTTATTTTTAATATGTTCCAGTATCAAGTTCCAATTGGCCAGTATGTCTAACAATTCCCAATAGCAAGGTTCTTGGAGAAGGAGTGTAACAGCAGTTGGCAGCATTCTCACAAGGTCACTTAACCCACCAGTCCTGTGAGGTTCTGCTTTTATTTTCAACACTCGTGCTTATAGGCAAAATATCTTATTTCTTTACACATGGAAATATTCTGTTGAATTTTTAATTGCTATTTCTGCCACTCTGCTTTGCTTCTTAAGGTCTTTGCCATCTAATATGCATATCCATGTATCTTTGTATAATATATCTGTAATGGATAATATCAAGGGAAAAAATCTAAACTTTAAAAACCTGTTAGTTGAATTCATTTTGATTTTAAGAAAATAGGCGATCATACAATGATAGGAAATTCAGTATTCTGGTTCACAAGCTGTGAAAGAAGTTATTAAAGGAGGGTGTGCTTATAGCTTTTAATCAAAATAATTGTAGGTCATCTTTTATGTGGTACAGAATTAGCTTCCTTATATTTGTGTCAGGCAGTTTATAATAAAACTTTCTTGAAGGTTTTGCACTCTTACCAACAGAAGACTTCCCTTAGATTTAACTGTTTGGGATTGTATTACAGCAAGTGAAAGTGGATAAAATTGGTTAGGTCATTTTGGGGGCTGTTTTGTTCAGCACACATATGTCACATGTTCATTATGAGTAGGGTTGGAATTCCTAAAAGTAGGCAATTGTTATATAGATTTATAAAGTAGTAGCTTTCAGTTTGCTTTTTATGAACACTTGAGTCTCAAGCACAGGTCAGTATAAAAAATTTTCTACAACTGCACAACTTTGTTCAGTGAATTGATCTAATCACTAGAGTGTAAAACACAACACATAACAGAGGATAATTTGCCATTTTATTAATTGTCATTATCTCCCACGTAACAAATGACAAAACAAAAGGAAGTGTCCTCAAGTTGTACCAGGGGAGGTTTAGGTTACATACTGGGAAAAATTTCTTCACTGAAGGAATGTTCAGACATTGAGACAGGCTACCCAGGGAAAAGGGGTGGAATCATCATCCCTGAAGTGTTCAGAAGATATGTGGATGTTTTACTTGGGGATGTGGTTTAATGATGAACACAGTGCTGCTGGGATAATGGTTGGACTCTGAGACTGGAGGTGTTTTCCAGCCTAATGACTCTATGAATGCTGCCATGAAATCTTACCATTCATCACATACGAGGCTAAGCATGTTCCAGATATGTATTTGCAAAGAAAAAGCTTAGGAACTGGAGCCCTTTGAAATATTGTGCTAATATGTGCCCCAAAGATTGTATCATCTCTCCGTTAGGTCAACTCTTCCTTTAGTCTGGCTTATAATTCCAATTTTTATCACCCATTCAGTAGCTTTTTAAAATAATATTTCATTGCTCTCTTCCATGCATCCCTTCCTATTTGGGAGGGATCCTTATGAATATCCATGGTGCTCCCTTACTTTAATCACTCTGATCTTTTCTTAAAGTTCTTATTTGCTCTAATGGCTTGTAAAAATGCCATTGATGAGCTGCTGGTGTGCTGTGACTGGCAGGCATCGTGGCAGGAAAGTATTCTTCAGTAATTAATGTCTGCTTCACTCTTTGAACATATTTGTAGCTTCCTGCCTTATGCTTGCATTGTAAGGTCCTAGGAGAAGCACCTTCTTGGAATTGGATGGATGGAGACAGCAACTGTGAAAAAAAGAATGTGAACTAGAAACCTAAACCTTGCCACACATGCTTTTCTGTAATTAATGAGTAATAATTAAAAAGCTCAAGTTCTTTCTAATATGCATGCTATTGCTTAAAAATATCAGTTATTGTACAGTCTTAGTTGTGTTTCTGTTTCCAATATAGGGAGCAGAGAATGTTAATTTAGCCAAAAGATCTTTCTAGAAAGAGAATTTTTATTTTCAGTGATATGAAAAAATATTAATGTAGATGGAAATCAGTTTTTTGGAAAATCTGAATTTGCTTCTATTACAAAGTAGTGTAGTCTCACTGAAATTGGCATTTCACAAAGCACTTATTAGTGTTGTTGAGGCAGCTGGTTCTTGGTTAGGCTAGCACGCCTTTCCCTGTGTTTAAGTCTGAAAATACTGTGTATCTCTAAGGCTGAATAAATTCAGTATTGAGATATGTTTCCTTGGAAACAACTCATAATTTAAAAGCACATGCAGCAATGCAGCCCTTATGTAATTTATTAATGTGAAAGACCTGGCTCTTGTGAGCCATATTAAATAGATCAGCCTTTATTGGCAGGAAAAAGGAATTTTCTTTGATTACAAATACAGCTTTTCAAGTGCTATTAGATTATGAGATATTTGTAAGTGGGGTTGATACTGCTGCTGTTGTGCCAAATTGTGTTGCCCAGTTGGGTGAAACAGTTCAATCACTTTCTTCCTGAAGAATATGAATACTCAGGACATTCTCCCTACCTTAAGACCTTCCCTCTTTATTGCTGCTAGAGTGCTGCAATTTAGAAAGAGTTATCCTGTTCTTCCTTGTCTAAGACGCCACATTTCAGGGAACAGAATTCTTAAGTTGAGTTTAAACAAAGAAAATTTTTCATTTTGGTTCCTTCTCAGGGCACTATTTCAGCTACATCCTTATTTGTATTGCAGTAGAATGGGTGATCCTCACAGATCTATATTTTAGACTCATAAAAATATATAGTGTCTCTATTCCAAAGCAGTCTCCAGACTGGACTAAACAACACCCCAGTTAAGAATATAGTTCTGCAGAATTGTTTGAGGCAGGGACTTACTTGGAATGAGAATGGCCCATCCCTGTTCTAGGCAGCAGAATGAGGTTGTTCATCTTCCCAAGCTTTTTAACAGCTGAGATACCAACCAATGCAACCTGAGTCATGCAGCCTGCGAATTCTGAGGTGTCAGTGAAAGTACCTGTCAAACTGCCTGTGTACAAGGTCTCTAATAAGAAACTTTATTTCCCCCTTCCCTCAACCAGAATACATTGCTCATCCTTCCATTACTTTTTTACTTCTTTCCTTACAAAGCTGCTGGTATGGTCTCCTAGAGTCAATGAAGTGGCTTGTGGGTTTTTTTTGTTGTTTTGTAAACATCATCTTTTTAAAACAAAAAATCAAAAATCAGAAGAGTTATAACAAATTCTCTTCCTGAATTTATTGTGCTGCTCCGAGTCTGAAAGTCTTTGTTGGCCCAGGCATACTTCCCTAAAATTGTCTACCTGGCCTGATGGGCACTGTTTTCAGTTCATTGACATGCCTGAGATAATTTTGCAATCCCATCTTTCTTGTGTCTTTTTTTTTTTTTTGTAATATAAACACCTCAGACTGTGTAGACATAAATTTTATACAGTTTGTGTATTTGTTTAAACAGATTTGCCATGTTCCACAATGTCAGGATACCAAAAGAAAACATACTAAATATAGCTGGAGATGTCACAGCTGAGGGGAAGTACTCAAGTTCTATCAAGGTATGAAACAAGGTCTCATTTTGTTTAATGTACAAAGGAATAAGTATATTGAGAGACAGAGCTTCCTCTTGCATCAGGAAGTACTGGATACCTCAACCTAAGAAGGCTGTTGACAATTTCACATGAGGTATGAATGTTGGCTTTTTAATTGCATTTCATAGATGTCTCAACTCACCTTGCTGGCTTTACTGAACTTTGTGCTCCTTGCACGACCCCACTGATCCCAAAGAGTTTAGAGTTTGACTGTGTTCAGGCAAGACTATTCTCAGTCTCACCTGAATACCTCATCTGAATGAGTCAAGAAACAAAGGTGGAAAAATTGCTTCTGATCATGGTACCAAGTTGCATCTTTATGGGGATAAAATGAATTGTAAGCCTCAGCATTCATTCTGTGCCTTCTATTCATTCAGGATGTTAAAGAACGTTTCAGTGCAGCTCTGGGATCCTTGTCCTCTGGCAGAGTTATGATCACAGGACTTTCCATGACCAATTTAAAGCTTGCCGTGGCAATAGCCATTCGCTTCTCAGCAGCTCGCCGTCAGTTTGGACCAGCTGAGGATGAAGAAATACCTGTCCTTGAGTACCAAACACAAGTAAGTACTTTGGAATTCAATCTACAGACTTCTATATAATGAAACTCACAATCAGAGCTACTGCAGATCACAGTAGTGACTCTGAAGTTAGTGAAATTAAAGTTGTCTGTTTCACCTGAAGCATCATTCTAGTATAGCATCACTCTAGTATAGCATCATTCCAATTCAAAACCTTCTCCTGACATGACCAGGCTTTTAACATAAGTTCTTGGAATAGCAAAGCAAAAAAAAAAAAAATCAAGTTTCTCTGAAGTACCTAGAAACATCTATCTTCCAAAATAGTAACCTATTTTGCACATGTGAAAGTACTGCAGATGTAGAAAGTGGCATTTGTTTCAAAATATCACTGCTGCTTTTGTTGCTATACTAAGTTTCTCATTTGTAAAAGTATAGAACTCAATGACATTCATTGTCAAGAAGTCTAAAGCTAATACTGACTTAAGAGGATTATAACCAAGGTTTACCTGCGGTTTCTGCAGATGAAAAACACTTTTTACTCTGAAAAAGTGTATGTGGAATAACTGGGAAAAAGGGAAAACTCAGATCTGCTGAATGACAAAGGTTAATACACAAGAAGTGCTGAAAACAAACCTGCCCAGTTGGTCCTTGCAGTGTGGGTGCCTTTTTCGAGGTTGACATTTGTCTTGCAATGCTGAAAGATTTCATGGGGGTTTCTACAGAGGTGTCTTCCTTCCACCATTTCTCAATAAGCCAGGGTCTGCTTTCCACTATACTTTGAGTCTCTCAGTTTTTCCCAGTTTTGGCTTGTTCTTTGGGTTCTGCTTGCTGAAACTCTCATTCCCTTCTTCCCTTAGTACAAAGATTTTCAAGCAGCTTTTCTTTTCTTTTGTGAGCCCTATGAAATGGTTACGATCTCTGTCATGTTTGTACTGAAGAAACATATGAATCATTACTGACCCTGGCATGCCAGACATTTTATAAACACATGGCAAAAATATGTCTTTGGTCCCCAAAGCTTCAGTGAACTTTTTTCCCTGGTTTAACAGAATGTTTATCACAAATTCATGAAATGTGAGAACTAAAATAATATAACCATAACTTGTATAAAGGGAACAATAACTGCCTATAACATAAATAAATGTAATTAAATTATGTTATAGGCAGTTATTGTTCTCTTCTCCATTAAGCAGTTGTCCATTTTGTACAGAGTAAAAATCAACGAGTTGGTTCAATATAATAACTATTAAAAACATATATCAATTTGTGATCAAATCAATTTAATTCCTTTTTTTTTTTCCAGCAATGGCGTCTTTTACCTTATCTGGCTGCTGCATATGTCTTAGATTATTTCTCAAAGTCCTTGTTTGAGAACTTTGTTGAGTTTTTTGCAGGTGTGTTGACAAGGCAAAGGAGTCAGAGACAGGTGAGATGTTTATATATTTCCTCTTCACTGAGTTCTTACTATAATAAACTGTGAACTCTTAAATGGAAGACCTATTTAGAAGTCTTTGGCTCTCTTACAATCAGGAGTGATAGAGAAATGTCTCAGAAATATGGGGCATACAAAGTACTGATTAAAGTTGCATTTAGGAAAGCATTCAAATTAGTTTTGATGGAGTGTTTAAAGTTTTATTGATTTCTGTGGGATTGAAGGTTATGTTCTCTTGCAGATTTTTTTATCATAAATATATTATGATGGTGTAAATTCAGCTTATAACTGTTGTAAATTATTCTACAGGGAGCATATATCAAAGATTTTCTGAAATATATTTATCTTAATTCCTACACAAACTCTCTGAGTCTTGCTTGAGTTTGCAATTCAAATTCATGCATTAAAATAAATATTTTTAGTGAAAAAGGTTGACTTTTGAGTCTTAATGCTGAATTTTGCATCCACAATCAGTCCACTTGAAATCATCCCTTTACAGAGGAAGTAGTTTAATCTATCAGTCTCTATGCCAGGACTGATTCTTAATCAAATTAACTAGTGTTGTGTTTTTACAGCATAAAAATTTTATTTATTTTTATAATTTCTGGCAATAAAAACTTTTAGTGCCTACATACTGGCTGTGTATTGCTCAGGTCATACTTAAATCCTCCAGCTTTTTTCAGCTAAAGTAAAGCTCACAAAATAATTTGTACTAATGATGGGGTATTTTAATTTCTCCTCTTTGCACAAAACACAGAAGAATCTGTTTGATTTTTTTTTTACCTGATACTTCATCTCTGGAGGTCTGCAGTGCACTAATCTTAGGGAAAACAGAGGCTATCAGGAAAAAGTCATGATAGGAAGAATCTCATTGTTGAAAACTTTAAGAATGTAATCCTTATGGATTCCTTTTGTTCTCCAGGAGATCTTAAACAACACCAATCAGGGAGGTGCTGTTAAACAAGCTTTGCCTGTATCATCCCTGTCTCCAGAAACCAGAATTCCAAATGCATTTTCAAAGGAAGGTCAACAGTAGTGTAAATGCAGGCTACTGTGATTCTCTGGAGTCTCTGAGGGTGTACATAAAAGTTTTCCTGCTCTTCGCAAAATACTTATAAGATCAGTGAAAACTGCGTAAGGCAATAAATATTATAAATATCCTATTGCTGGCTGGGGAGAGAGGTACTGCTTATGACACAGAGGGGAGAGAAGCTTTTTCTGGACAGGCCACCCACAACCACCTGCTCCTCCATTTTTGGGAGGGAATGCTTGGCAGGTGGTGAACTACCTCACTCAGTGCTGTGCCAGCTGGTACAGCTGAGCTAAGATGCCCCCATATGCCCATTACCTGACACAAATTATTGCTGTCTTACATAAGAAATTTGGTGCTGAAGGTTCCTCAGTTGTGGCACCAAAGAATATGTGTTGCACTTACATGGATCTCAGAGAGTTTAGGCCTGTATTGCCAGTTACTGCTCAGTGTAAACCAGTACATGTATCCATGGCTTTAGCTGTCACCAACTTAATTTCTATAAAAGTTATTCCTCGTTTATAATTTGTTTTTCACAAAGGCTGATTTGGGACGTGAGATTCATGCTTTATCTGCTGCCAGCAAACCACTGGCATCTTGGACTGCTCAGCAGGCAGCCCAGGAGTGCCGAGAAGCTTGTGGAGGACATGGTTACCTTGCCAGTAAGTTACAGACACTGCCTGCACTGATCAGAAAGAGAATGGTTATTTTGATGTGTTCTTCAACTGCTGTTGAGCTATGATTTCTGAATTTTAGCAATTCGTTTAGAAAGTATTTGATCCTCATATCCATATTTTTAAATTTTATTTTGTACTTGTAGTCACAAAAAAACCTCCCTAAACCCGTACAGGATCTGCACCAGTGTTTGGGCAGACTGTACAAGTAATTCAGTTTCAGTTTCAAATATAAAGATTCAGGCTTTATAGATGAAAATTTCTCTTGTAAGTTTAATGCCACACTTCTGTAAAATCTTTACTGTACAAGGTAATCAGTGAATTTTCAAGCTCATCTGTTTGTAACAGTAGTTTTACATGTAGGAGTAGACAGCTCTCCTGCATTTTGTCACAGAATAATTATTTAATCTCTCTTAGCTTCTACTAATATGTTGCAATATATTAAACTGTGCACTTGTTCTTCTTAAGTGAATCGTCTGGGTGAGATCCGAAATGACAATGATCCAAACTGCACATATGAGGGAGATAACAACGTCCTGCTTCAGCAAACCAGCAACTACTTAATGAGCTGGATGAATTGCATAAGAGGTATGTTTTCATTGTGGAATCTTATGCTGGACCCAACAGTGTGTAGCTAATGGTATTAGGAGGTAATTTCATACTGAAAGCCATTGACGGTCATTTAATAATTAAGTGGAGCATAAATAATGTGCTTCAGACTGCATCATATGATACATTCACTATACAGAAATGTTTGCTGTAAGAAATATTCTTTCTCCTGCCTTGCAGAAGCTAGCTAGGTGTTTTGCCATCCCTAATCAGGTTAAACCTTAACTTACTCCCTGAAAAGTGCAGTTTAGTTCAACCAAATTACCTCACCACTGCATCCAAGTGTGGGGTCCTAAGCAAAATAAAGATAGGGACCGGTTAGAGAGGGTCCAGAGGAGGCCACCAAGATGCTCAGAGGCCTGGAGCACCTCTGCTGTGAAGACAGGCTGAGAGAATTGGGTGCCTTCAGCCTAGAGAAGAGAAGGTTCTTTGTGGCCTTCCAGTACTTATAAAAAACAGGGAGAGCTAATTTTTACATGGGGCAAAGGGGGATGGTTTAAAACTAAAAGATGAGAGATTTAGATTAGATGTTAGGAAGAAATTCTTCTCTGCAAGGGTGATGAGACCTTGCACAGGTTGGCTGGAGAAGCTGTGGATGTCCCATCCCTGAAACTGTTCAAGGCCAGGCTGGATAGGGCTTGGAGCTGCTGGGTCTAGTGGAAGGTGTCCTTGTCCAGGATGGGAGGGTTAGAACAAGATGACGTTTAAGGTCCTTTCCAGCCCAAGCCATTCTCTGATTCTGTGAGTCTGTATTGGTAAAGTCATCATAAGTCTGTTTATTGTACTTGGAGCAGTTCATATCACCTGACTTGGTAGCAAATATCCATCACCACATCTTGTAGTTCTTTAGATTTGGTTTCAGTTTTCCAGCAGTGAGTTTCACTCGCATCTTACAGAGCTGGAAAACTCAGCAGTTGGAGTTGGATCTTATGGGGAATAATTATAGGCAGTGATGTCAGGTTTTTCCACACTTGTCTACCAGTCCTCTTTTGGCTGGACTAGGCCATAATAAAATAAGTATTTTAGCCTAATTGCATCTGGCCTGTCAAGTGAATGCATGGCTTTGTAATAGGCTTTTAGTTCCAAAAAGTCTGATTTCTTTTCTCATAAATAATTTTTATTTTCTCTGGTGTTTCAGATAAAGCTCCTTTTGAATCCCCTTTGGGAACAGTAAACTTTTTGCAAGACTACCATCATATCCTTGGCTGGAAATTCACAGCCATTAGTGTTGAAGATTGTATGGACTCCTCAGGTAGGCTTCTGCTGTTATTAAACTGATTCTAGAATTTTAAATTCCTTTCCAAAGGAAAGGATCCAGAGACTTGAGATTCAACCTCTCACTACTTATTAGATATTTGTCATATTTGCTGACATTTTTTGTATTACGTGCATTTTTATTTACTCAGAACATAGTTTGCATTTCAAAATACATTCTATTTTCCCCAAATTCATTTCTGGAATACAGGATAGCATCAGGTATTTTTTTCTCTTTTGTTCCTCTAAAATTACATCTCTGAATTAGGGATTTTCACCAGTGTATTGCTGTTTTCCAGTTCTAATGGGATTGATTGCCACTACCTTCTATGACTGAAATAGTTTATTTTAGAACACCATACACAGGATTTACAAGTATGTTGAAAAGGCATGAAGTCCATCATGTCATGCTTTTGACAGTTGCTTTTGGTTGTATAGAGAAAAATGAATAATGGTGGAAAAAGAGTTTCCTGTAGTATTCCTGCTTTACTCTGCTGTAGTCAAGTCAAGTGTGACATGAGGTGCTGTTCCCATTTGTGTATCACTGTGAGCCTAGATTGGTCCTTGGACACAAAAGTTGAAAATACCAGCACATAATGACAGAGCAACAGCACATGTTCTCTCCTGTCATGTAATAGCTACTGAACCAGACCATAGTTTAAAAAAATACTTGAATCTGTTTCTTGATCCATTCTGTTAGAGACTGGACTGTTAATTTAGATGCCTTAATTTAGGCAGCATGTAAACACTCCCTATACCCTAAGATATACTCTCCATTAAATCTTCAGCTAAGAAACAAGCAAGCAGGATTCACACAAGGACTTTATGCTGAATAACTTTTTACCTTAATAGTTCTAGGATGCTCTTAGAAATATGACATAATTATGTACAAAGCTAGTAAATTAAATGTGATTACATTCAACCATCAGTGAAAACGATGTTACAAGTCATATGCTTCCAGTAATTGTGGACTTTCTTCTGTTCTTGTATTCTCAGAAGCAAATTCGTACCTTGCAGCATAAGTCTTAATGGAAAAAAAAAAAAAAAGCTAAAAAAATTATTCAAGTAAATCTAAACTGAGCTGTAGATACACCTTGTCTTCCAACTTGGGGTCAGATTGAATAGTGTATGGCCAGACATGGTTATGTCTTCACTGTACACTCACAATCTGTTCTCCCCAGATATTTATTGTATCTACATTAATGGACAAAGTGGCATGTCAGTGGATTGATTAATTAATGCTTTCATTTTTCATCTCAAGTTAAAAAATCTGGGACTGCAGTAGAATTTTCATATGACGTCTTACATCATAAGTATGAATGTTAAGAATTTTGCTTTCTTCTTTTTCATAGTTCCTTTAGCAGCTTATAAATGGCTGGTTTGCTACCTGCTCCGAGAAAGTGACCTAAAAGTGAATAAGGAGAAGCAGGCTGGACAAAGTGATTTTGAGGCAAAAAACAACTGTCAGGTAATACTTATTAATCTTTCTTATTTTATTTATTTATTTTCATCCAAGTCTGTCAGTTTCTGTTTTATCTTCTTGTGCCATTAAGTACAATTTCCTGAACCATAAAGCAGCAAGTCAAGTAACTAATAAAACTTAATACCTGACCGTGTGCATGGCATAGAACATGATAGCACGAGGACAGTGACCATCAGCAGAAGTTTTCCAGGATATATTCAGGATATATTTCCCCTCAGAAAATGTGCAGGCATGTGCTGTGTGATGTCTGCAATTTTGATAGCACAACTTCTGAAGATTAAATCTGTGACTATTAAATACACTGCAGCATTTGATTATTACTTCTCCATCTGCACTTGTGACCAAATACATAGTGTAGGAAAGAATCTTGCTCTGGCAGGTAGGTAAATTAGATGACCTAATAGGTCTTTTTCATCTCTAATTCCTGTAGTGCAAAGTATTCATGAAAGATACCAGACTGACAGCATTGGAACCTGAAAAGGAAACATTGACAATTTACATATAGCAGATCCACTCTCTCACCAGAGAGTTTTAGCAGCTAGGAATGGCTTAACTCCAAATTCCAGTATTTATCCCCAAGCTCACCAGATTCCTCTGCTACCTCCATGAGAAAAATCGGCTCACATCCAAAGAATTGTCATTTGTCACTGAGAAAGGTCAGGTCCCTGAAGATGGTCTGTGTCATTTACCTTATCTGCAAAGCTAAAAAACAGCAGGAAGGAATAGTCAGCATTCAACTCTGCACCTAGAGAGACCCAGCCTGGCTTCAACAGGGGATGATTTGTGTGAAACCACTGGTAGAGGGGAGGAAATCTTTCCTGCTTTTACCCTAGAAGCAGCTTATTAGACAAACTCTTCAGGGTCAAATTCAGAATGGGAATTGCCAGAAACTCCAGTCTGATTGCCCGTCAGTTAGCCAGGTTTTGGTGAAGCTGGCGCTGGGGCCAGTGCATTAGAGAGAATGGTGAGCTCAGAAGTATGAAGTTTGTCTTATCTAGTATATTTAAAATTCAAAGAGTTTCAGGCACACAACTGCTTTTGAGATAATTGTTGATATCCTTTAAGTCATTAGTTTTTCTTTTCTCCTAACAATTCATCCTCAGGACAGCAGGATTTTTATTTTAAACGTCATGCCTCAAAAACATCTGAAAATGATTTACAAGCTGTGCTTTGAAGACATGTACATATTTGATTTAAAACTTTCTGGCCATGAAGAAGCACTTTTTTATCAGCCCAGTGGTTGTCTAATACAAAATATTTGTTCATGCTATGGGGGATCTGGAAGGGATTCCTAGCCTATCCCTAGATTATTTTGGTTTGGGGGCAGCTTGATAGAACGAGTACAGAAGTGCAAGCAGTGGTAAAGAGGAGAATAGAATTATGGGGGAGAACAACAGGAAAATAATTCCTAATGTTTCATTTGTGATGTTAAGACTTATTTCAATCTGACTGGGGAATTAGCATATTTCAAAAAACCATCTAGCAAGGGGGCAGTCCTCTGTAATACTGCAGAGAACAGCTGATGTGTATTTTGCTGTTTGTATGTGTGTCTGAGCTTGGACATAAGTGTGCCACTGGGCAGCTGCTGTTGAGAGAGATAGTGATCTTTGGAATATGCCTTTTTTACATGCTGCAGTGAATCTAAATGCAAGGATAATGCAAGTGTTTAAAAGAAAATAATTAAAACTAATCAACTAATTCTACATGAAAAAAGTTAAGCACCCAAACCTTAACAAAACAAACCAAAGCCAAACATGAGTTACATCATTGCAATAAGTCAGCCAGGACAGCAATGGCCTCACATTCCCCTGCTGTTCACCACCTAGAATGTTGTCAGTCAGGAATCTATTCCATGGCAGCACATATAGCAATGTTGAAGTATATAAATGTAGACAAGTGCTCCTGTGTAAGTACATACAATCACTTAAGGTTTTATACTCTGCATTAACAGTAACTGGTGACTTGTCTTTCTCATCAGGTAGTTGGCAAGGATTAGTTGCATGGTTCCCTCAAAACATACTTCAATCTATTGCAATCCATCAACAGAATCCATTCATGCTGACATAATCAGATTTTTATTATTTGAGGGGACTGTAATAGTTTCAATAGGAAGATTTTATCTTCTTTATAAAACTCTGGATCATATTAAATAAATATAAACCTACCTTTTTCTCCTTAGATTCATGTAGGTTTCTTAACAATCCTAAAATCAGCAAGACCTGCTTTTACATTGTCTTCTCTCTGATGTGCTTCTTGATCCCATAAAGATTGGGTGCAACTGCAAAATTACACTGGTAATAGGCATTCAGTCTTACTTCTAATAGGCATTTCATGAGACATTTCATAACTAACCTTTGCACAGACATTGTGGAAAGTATTTTCTCCTACAGTTTCGTAGAATTTCTGTAGCTAGATCATCACACCTAAATCAGCAGAACTCCACTAACTCCACGAGACCAATGCCATTCTGCAGAGGCTGGGGAGTGGTTCTTTGTGTTTTGTTACTCAGTGTCCTCCTTCCCTGTTTCCTAAGGTGTACTACTGTCGGTCTCTGGCTATTGCTTTTATTGAGCAAACAGCCTTACAGCGCTACCACGACCACACTCACGATCCCGGCGTCCCCGCGGCTCTGCAGCCAGTGCTGAGGAATCTCAGTGCTCTCTATGGGCTCTGGTCCTTGAGTAAACACCTGGCTGTGCTCTACCAAGGTGAGATCAGCTCGCTGAACGTGCTCTGCATGTCACTTCTGTAAAATCCTGACTTGGCCACTGCAGGGAATCCTAACAACGGTTTATGTTACACCATTTTCTTACTGCTTGTTTAATACAAAACAAGCATTCTCGACCAGATTTTCAGGAGCAGGAATCTACAGTGAAAAATTAGCCTAAAAGGCTCTCTATTACCTCAGAGATGATGGAGAGATCACAGGTTTGGCTGTGATCCAGCACTTGTGTGAGAGGATGAGGGATAGGCAGCAAGACCCTGTAGTGTAGCTTGCTACTGCAAAAGGCTCTACATAGCTTAGATTAAGTTTTGCAGTGACCTCATTAATGAAAGACTGTCAGTTCAATTACACAGGTACAGCTACTTAGTCTTGACTACTGAACTCATGAACTTGGCAAAAACTTTGTATCAGTGTAATCTTAACTGCTATAAGCTTCTCTGTGAATATTTTTAATTTTTTAAGGTGGCTATGCTTCGGGTGAACAACCTGGGAAATTCATTCAGGATGCTATTCTGGAGCTCTGCTACAGGGTAAGCCTGTTTAATTGTGATTAAATATATAGTATATAAACACTGAAAAAGAGATGCATGGTTTATAGTCATCAGGTTATTCTATACTTCAAGGGATAAGTTAGCAGGGTATTATGTTAATGGTTTCTGAATAATTTTCTGTAAAGTTTAGCAATTTATTGACCCTGCATCTAGTCTTAATTTATTTATCAATAAATGGAAAACAATACATCCTACCAAATAACACCATAGCATTTGTGGCCTTGCAATCTTCATTGGAAAGCCAGTGAAATATTTTAATCCGGTTCTTTTTATTTCATTATTGAGTTAGTGAATTTTTTTTCTTAGCACAAAAGCTTTCCAAACTGCAACATATTCTTTGCAGGTCAGCAAAATTTTAAATAAGAACTGATCATTATGTTTTTAAAGTCCAAAAATATATGTGTTTATATGTATAAACAGCACCATATTGGTTAAAATGTGTTTAAAACCCCCTAGGTAAAGGAGGAAAACACTTGAAATACAGTCTCTTTTGGCAGTTGCCCTGGGTGTGAAAAAATTCAAAATAAAATTAGGCTACTTATTGTGGGTTTCTCTTAAATTATCAAAGCTGGTACTTTATGAAAATAATTTTTATGCTACTCTGTACTTCAGCAATAGACAATTACAGAAGTTGTCAAATGTATGTCTTTTGGTTTTAAACAGTTGAAAGATGATGCAGTTGCCCTGGTTGATGTCTTTGCTCCTTCTGACTTCATTCTCAATTCTCCCATTGGTAAAGCAAATGGAGAGGTAAGAAAACCCCTTGTAAAATTTGTAATTTTAATCATGAATAAGATTATTGCCTGTAATTAGCCTTAACATATTGAAGATATTTCACAAGTAAAAAGAAAAGAAAGACAATTTTTCAGTGGAAAATACTGCCAGAGTTAAATTGATGTCAGCAGAAAACAAACTTTTTGATTTACTGGAGATAAGCTTTTATGGGAAACTTGTACAGTATTGCTGTGGTGTGCTGTTGTGGGCATCTGTGCACTGAACTAATAAAGGGCTGAGAGAAATTCTTTCGTGTAGTTACACAAAGCAAGAGTTAAGAGCATAAGAAGGGCCATACTGGATTCAGTTCACAGAATACTCTGTGACTTACAGGGAAGGATGGCTAAAGAGAACACTGTGAAACAGATGAAACAGCGAGGTGTTCTTTTCCTGATGTCTCAGCTGTTGGCAGTTTAAGAGATGTCTCATGCCATAGGTTCTGTTTGTATCATTCTCTTTAGTAGCCCCTGATGTGTCTATTCTCCATTTTTTTTCCAACCATTTTTAAATTCAGCTGTCATTTGGCTTATATCACATCATCATTTCTACAAATTGTGAGAAAATACTTCCTAGTCCCAGTCCATGTCTATTTACTGTCTCTGGGAGCCTTTTCACTCCTCTGACAGACCTTGTTTTCCTTCTCTGGGTATTTTCAGCTTCTGCCATATCCTTTCTGAAGTGGCATGACCAGACCTACAAGCAGGACCTGGGATGTGGGTGCACCATGGAGTTGGCTACAAAAGCTCCTGGTCCCTCCTTGCCTTCTTTTGACATATTTCAAGATCTGTATTTTATTCCAAAGGGTCAGCAAACCAAAATTTTTGCATACTGGGCCAAACCTACTCACTGGGGCCAAGCTGTGGGATAAGTATTCTGTAGAGACCACTGTCACAGTACAGTAGTTTGGGTTGGTGTGGAGGGATGCTGCAGACAATCCCTGGAGCCTGGGGAGCCTGCCAGGATGTTTGACAGGAATGCTGCATCAGACTCTGTGGTTTTAAGTATTTCCTGTGACTTGTTGACTGAAGTCGCCCCTTGTTCCCATGGTGATCCAGCCATACAGAGGGCAGAACAGATGTTTCTAAGCTGACCTAACACAATGATTACTTTGTTAGCACAGTCTTTGCAAATGAGGCCAGAAAGGCTGCCTCTACCTATCCAGCCATCTCCTAGAGGGCTGTAATCATCACTGGAAACTTTGTTTCCATTTCTGTAGGTTTTTGAGGATTAAATTAATGCAAGAGGTCATGGGAGGGAAGCTCCAAAGGTAATTCTTCAGAGAAGGAACATAGGTTCTTAGAATGTTAATAGTATCTGTATAGGCCAAGAGCCCATTTTAACACATTTTTCTGTCTCTAGCAGAAGCTGTGAGCAGATGCTATAGGCAGAAATGTAAAATATGCTACCAGTACACAGTGATCCATTCCCAGAATAGTATCCCCTTTCTAGCAGTCACCTGAGATTTCTTTATCATGATAAAGCTGTCATGGTGGATTTGGCTGGCTCCTCATTAAGGAGTTCTTCGCTCTTGCAAATGCAGAAGCCACAGAGATTTATTAGTATTAGGTACTATGTGAGAAATGCACATAGAAATCTAAACCCTTTCTCATGTACTTAATTTTTTACAAATTCATTGAATCATTGAGAAAATAACTTTAATCAGTGCTATTCAGCCCATGTTCTGTAGAATCCAGGAAGGTTTTCTGAACTGCCTGTAAGTCTGTGGTTTTCAACTTGTGTAAATATTTTCAGCTGAAATTCAGAAAAGGTGGCCAATCCCTCACTCAAAGAAAATACTTAATAAAGATCCTTGTCTCCTGGCTGTCTATGCTTAATCCTCTATTTGTTGCTAACTTTGCACCTTCTAAGAACCAATGCAAACATTTTAGTAAAAATTACAGTATTGTAAAGAATAGATTATCCAAATATAACAAAAAGGTGAATTTAATTCAGGATAAGTTGTGCTGTGCTGCAGTGGAGTGCCTTGCACCATAAGCCACAGATCATAGTTGGAGCTGAGGAAAAGTTTCAAATTTTTTTATAGGCAGCTTTAAGCCCTAAAGAAAAATTCAGATTCTCTTTAAAACAAAGTTTGATGGTGTGAACATAATTTCTCCATAAAAGTTTTGAAAATCTCAGCCCAAGTCTGTGAAGGTATTGCCACATTTATTTCAGGACTAATTAAAAATTGTTAGACAGTATTTACTCAAAATCAGAATGGAATAAGCAGTTAACATTCACCCATGTAATCAAGGTAAAATATATTTAATATTAAATATATTTCAGTATGTATTTAAGTCATCACAGATATTTAGGGCCACAGCATCTTTTGATGAAGAAAAAAGGCATTTCACTTTACCTCACTGACTTCTTTATACTCCATTAATATTTTGTTACAGTGTACTCTCTTACTGCTGAAAATATGTTCTTTCTTTCCTGATTTTTCTATGAAGTTAGTTACAGTTTTAAGCTTTTGTTAATTATGAATTGACAAATATTGCTAAAATTACACTTCTGCAAAATTTGCTTCTTTTTACCTCTTCCACAAAAAAAATGTGAATTGGTAAAATGACAAATAAACAATCTGCTCTTGAGAGAAGAATTTCTTATGCTCAAATCAAAGAGTTCACACTGGGAGAGAAGTTCTGTTCCTTTGCAGAATTGTGTTCAGGCAAAGATAACAACAGCCTGAGTGCTTTCAGACACAGTCCTCAGGTTTGGACAGAACAAAGATTAGCCCAATATAATCTTGTTTCCAAATTTTTACCCTTGATAGTACAACTCCTGTCAAGTTGAAAATGAGAAATAATAAAGGTTATTGGTTTCCTGCTCTTATGTCAGTGGTCTAAATGATTTACACAGAAATCTGATGTTCACTGGTATTTTAAAATTTTGTGCTTATTGTTCTGTTTGTTCTTGCCTGTACATAATTATTCACATTTGTTATCTAGAAATTCAATCAAAATCTCATTTCAGCCAATAAGTTAACTAAGCAATTTATCTTGCAGAAGTTTTGTTTCTTCTCTATGCATTAATCTGTATTTATTATTATTTTGCAGTTATATAAAAATATGTGGGGAGAGATCCTTCAAGGCAACAAAACTCTGAACAGACCTTCATGGTGGGCAGAATTTTGCATTAATAAACCTGTTATAGGCAGGCTGAGGTCAAGATTGTAAACCAAACAACTTTTAAGAGTCTGGATGGGCCTGAGATGGATACCTTGTTACAAACATCAGGAGGAAATTAGACCATATGTCTAATACTGGAAATGGAAGAGATTTTCATTGAGAGGTGCCAAGTTTTAAAATAACTTTGAAATCAAGTCCAGCTTGATCTGAGGGACTGTTAACATAATAATGACAAGAGCAAGAGCAACACGTCTGCACACTATACATATTTACTCAAATTTTAAAAAATGAAGATTTATTATAATTGCTGCTTTGGAAAGTTTATATTAAAATTTTTTTCCAATCAGTCTGTTGTCATTACTTTCATTTTGCAAAAGGTAAATAATTAAAAAACATTTGCCACCAGGAATTATAAATAAGCTGATAAAAGCAAAAAAAAAACTTAGGACAGGCTGGACAAAACCTGCATTAACTAAGATTATAGTGAGAGAACATTGGGGGAGCATCTTTCCCTCTGCTCCCCTGTCCTCAGAATGCAGAGACCCAACCTATAGTGCCTTTCAGAAAAAAAGAAAGGAAGATGCAAGGAAAAGCAGTCATTTCAATGTTAGCAAAGCCAGGTATCCATCCCTGGAGGCACGGGGTGCCTTTGGGAGCTTGCTCCTGCCCCAGCTCTGAGGAACCTGACAGTCAGTAACGTGGCAATATGGAAAGGTGGCTCTGACTAGTGGCACACCCTGTGTTGTCTGAGCTCAGAAGTGGGAAGTTGGAAGCAATCACACTGTTAGCTTTTAGCTGAAAGGAATGTTGTTTTAGTAAATATAACTTCTTAGCCAGACTGAGAGTGGTCTTAAATATTAATAATTTTGCCACCACAAGTTCAAGGTCAATTAAAAATGATCAGCCTCAACACACGTTTAAAAAAAAAAAAAAAAAAAAAAGCCTGAAATTCTGTGGCTGTTGTTTATAGCCCCATTGGAAAAATGGATAAAAGCTATCTAGTTAAACTCTATGTTTTTTCTTAATTTCTTTTTCTTCACCAGAGATAGTCAGTGTTGCCTGTGGTTTTTCTGCCTCTATTCTTTCTTCTTTTCTAATGAGGTACCATAACTCAGAATGTCCTAACAGGAGCTCTTTTTCTTGCAATTGAACTGTAGGAAAGTGTAACCTTCTTTGCTAAAAAAACCCAACCCAGTATAAAGTATTTATTTTCTTTGAACTGTTTTGCCTCGATTAATAAAGTCCAATAGGTGGCATCATCCTATGAAAAAAAAAATAGATCAATACAGCTAAACATGTACCATTAGATGTTATGCATTCATGGGGTCTCGTGATTATCTTTAGGAATTTTCCATATCAATGGGGAATCCAACATGTGTCTCTGAAGGAAAGAGGCAGAGCTTTTTATGCCCAGTATCCAATGTGAACACCAAGAACTCTGGCAGTGAAAAAGGCAGATGGGGAGGAGATGCCATGCTACATTAAATGTAGGAGCATTGATCTGTCAGTCCCCATTCTGTACTACCAATGCTGATCAGCAGCATTATTTCACTGTCATACATGTGTGTGATTTCACCATCACCTCTGAGCTCTTCATAAGTGACTCGGTCTTTTCTTGCCTCCTTCCCCACAGCTGGGAAACAGCTGTGTGTAAATCTTGCATATAAACTGTAAGTCTGTTTATGAGGCCTTGGTAGCCCAGAAGAAAATGCAAAGGTGTTTGGCATATAGTTTAAGCCACCTTCATCCCAATAAAAAAACCACAGCAAAACTTTGTCACAGTAGCACAGACCTGGAGACCTGGTGAACCACAAGGATACTCACCAAACACATGACAGGATAAAGAGACACCCTGTAAAAATATATCCCTAAGCAATTCCTGCTAATCTTATTTGTTATGACTATTCCAGCAATAGCCAAACTCCCTGATAAAAGCTGAGCCCCCCTCTGCTGATAAGGACTGTACAAACTGGCAGGAAAAAGTGCTGTTTGTCCTGAAAAGCTTCTAACTTCAACTAGAGCAAGCACAGCAGAGGCTGCACCAGCAAGGGCATGACTAGGGGCAGGCAAAGTGGGATACTCAGTTGAATAGCCCAGTTATGGACCCTAAAGATGAAATGTCACACAGCCTGCAGTAAGTTTAGAGCTTTATGGAACCCTTGGATACCTGGTTGAGGGCAGGAGTTACAGGCCTGAGCACCAAAGCTGAAATAACTAGAAGCACTGTGAGGCCTTGGGCATTTACTCTTTAAAAACTGCTGCATCCCCATCCACAGGGTGCTGGTGGCTGCTCACCAGGGCTGTTTGCAAGCTCAGTGCAGGTGTTCAGCAGCTGTCAGGCTTTACATGCTGCAGCAAAGGCTGTCACTCTACTCTCACACCCAGTAAAAAGCCATAGTGCAGCAAAGGCAGCCTCATTCTGGCCGGAGCCACTCTGCACTCAACGTTATCAAAATGAGTATTTTCTGTATGAATACCTGGGTAACTGTGATCAGGTTCTTTAATCAGGTATGACTGTGAATTTCTGACCAGAAATTTAAACTATTTTTAGCCAGATCTGTGTAATCAAATGAGCAAAATATCCTTTTCCTCTGAAGCCAACAGCCAAAGGTTCCAGAGGTCTTCTACGTCCAGCTTCTCAGAGCAGGAGAATTTGTAACTTTGAACTTGCAGAGCTACAGCATGGAAAGAGAGATGTCATGAAATTTGGCATCTGATTATCTACTAAATCATAGGGCAATAATTCAACAACTACCACAAGATGTCATTATTATATGCAGTTTCTTCCTCTTTGTAAAACAGTAAATAAAAAAGGCCTCTGGCAGAACAGAGAAGTCACTTCCCTCCCACTTCAAATGCCAAATAAAGTTGGATGTGTCATTTCATCTTGGTTGGGGAGCTGGGTCAGAGTCAGTCAAATAGCTTCAGTCCAAAACAATTTGGCCTCAGGAATCTGTCCTTTTAAGCTGCCACGTGAAGGCACCAGAAAGCTGAATCCAAGTAGGCCTGAAAGAGCCCTAACACTGCTTCCCCAGTGCCCTGTGCCCTGCTCCTCTCCTGGAGAGTGAGTAGTTTTCTTCTTCAAAGTTTTCTTCAAAGTCTTCTGCTTTGTGACTGTCAAACCACCTACCTGCTGTGGGTATTTCAAACCTGGTGTTTCTTCTATGGTAAGATACTTCTGTTGATGTGACTCGAAACAAAAAGGTCCTAACAGAAAGAATGAAATTGTTTATTTGTGCTAGAACACTGAATTCACATGCCTCCCTTGCTGATGTGGCAAGAGAAATACATGAATATTTCATACCACCTTTTCAGGAGTGGTAGTTTGAGGAGGAATGCTCTGTAGGTCAGATGGAAGCCCTGCCATGCTTTACATCTGCAATTCTGTGGATGTGGATTCAAAGGTGCTTGTAATCTGCAGGAATAGGTAGACTCATATGCTGCTATTTCTGTCTGAAAGCCTCCTTCCCACTGTAATAAGTGATATATCATGCATTCTGCAGGGGTGCAAGTTCCTCTTCTGTTTGCCTTTGTTCATATGTTTTCTTTACTGACTTAATGTGTTTTCAAACACGAGTGGTGATTTCATACCAGCCTGTGCTACCAGCATGACCAATCTGTCTCTGTTCCAGCCACAGGGACATGACAGAGGCCCGTATTTCCTCTGGTCACACCGTACCTTCACAGACCTCAAGTGTTTTGTTATTCCCAGTTCTCATTAGCCTGAGATCAGGGTGAGATCATTTTAACTCGGTTCAGTGGCCTGAGGAGCACCATAGGCAGAGGGGAGCTCACTGCATGAGACATCCATGTGATGGTATAATCTGAGCCACGCTGCAGCCAAGTGGGGTCAGCTGGATCACTGCGGGCTGCCCACAGCACTGTCACTGCCAGCAGAGGCAGAAAGCTTTGTTCTTCTCCAAGCAAGTCAAGTCACAGGTTTATGAAATACAAGCAGAGCATTTCAGATCAGTTCCTTTCAGGGCAAAGAGAGAGAGGTAAATGCTGAGAACAGCAGTTCTGCCGACTACCTTGCATTGCTGTTTTCTCAAATGTTGACAGCCTGGTTGCATTTCAGCATCGCCACAGCATGAATCTCTCTTGAATAAATTCAAGTTCCATCAGGAATTTCTTCACTGTGTTTGTCAAATAATAGACTAGTAAGTGCATGGCTAGAAGAATTTCCAGTGTATTTCCTGAAGACAATTTACAGATTTTTACATTTTTTGTTTTGTCAGCTTTAGTGCAGAGCATCTGCTGAGATTTGCATCAGTCTCCAAAGAGATTGTGTAATCAAATGAAAAAAATATCCTTTTCCTCTGAAGCCAACAGCCAAAGGTTCCAGAGGTCTTCTACGTCCAGCTTCTCAGAGCAGGAGAATGGGGCATTAGCTGCCTTCACCTGCCCATGTTCTTCCATCCTCCAGCCCTTCCCAAAAATTTCACTTGTCATCTTCTCTCTACTCAGAGCTAAATACTTATTTTTGACAACTTAGAAAATATTCATTGTTATTTCTCCTTTTAAGCAAAGGATATTTTTAAATTTCATGTCCTTGGATAGAAAAAATGCCTCGATAATGTCAGTTTTTTAGAAGGGCAATTGCCTGCAGCATATTTGACATGGAGAGATAACCAGGAGTTAGAAAACAACCTGTGGAAGGACCAGCATGGATCTGGAGTTTGTCCCATGACTGTGACTGATTCATGCTTTCCACATGTGATCCATGGGCCAGTGCAGGTTCCAGGGTGTCCAGAGGAAAGCCACCATACCGCCACTGTATGTATGTACAACATATACTGCATTTACCACCTCCTCACCACTCTACAGGGTTTTTTGGGGCAGCCTGTCCCCAAGCAATGGGCAACCATTGCCTGAGAATGAAACCTCTTTTAACAGTATGATTTTTTTTTTTTAAATGTAAGAATCTAAACAAGAACCTATAATATCCTATGGCAAAAAATATGAGTTTCGATGGCAAAATTGTTTATAAAGGGGCAGAAGAAGTATTCAACAAGTCATTCCGCACTGTATTTACATGCTCTTATCACTGGGATGTGATGAAATGCTTTCCAATCCCTCAGTAACCCAGAAAGCTGTTAAGCAACACATACTGTGGTAAGCACTAAAATCAGCAGAGCCATGAAACAAAAGATGGTGAAGACTTGACTGGCCTAAGCATACTCATTTCTCTTATATTTAAGAGTATCAAAGAAATTCCACCAGATTAGAGTTTACTGTTCTACTAATATTTTAAACTTGATTCTATGAGAAACAAACTAATGGAAAATATGAAGGGGATTAAGTTATTAAAATAATTAGCATATAGTAATTCAAAAAATATAAATCAGAAATTTTACAGCAAATACAGTTTTTCAGACAAACCTGGTATCATTCCAGGTCTTCTCAAACTCTGATTTTTGCATATGTGTGACATGCAACACAGACATTTACCTCTAACACGGCATATTTAGTGTCTCATGACACTGAGATGAAAAAATCAGCACTCTGTCTATCAGCAAACACACTTGAACTGGGTTAGGAGCTTCATGTCTGACAGGATCTCAGGAAGCCATCAGTGGAGAAATCATTCTCTGTGCTTTAGGGATGTTGTTAAGGATAATCCTACACCTGCCACTGCTTATTATATTCCTCAGTGAGCTGGAAATAATTCTAAAATCTCTACTATTAAAATGTGTAGAATTGGTGGACTGGTAAATTAGGTGAGAACAGATATAACCTGAAATGCTTAATAAGTTTAAACCAGACTGGTTTTGCTGACCCAAGTATGCAACATCTCCTTCAAAAATGATGGAGTAAAGAGAGATTTTGTCATCCTAAGCCAGACAGAGCTGAGGCAAGGTGAGTGCTTTTCTCTCCACACTGGCTGATTGTTCTCATTAAAGATTGGCCTCAACTGATGTATTTGGGAGAGGATTGAAATTTTTCTAAATGTCACAGGAGTGTCAAAGGAAGAGTAAGATAATGTGAGATCATTATAACCTTAATATGATCAGAGAATCAATTCTTGTCCAGTCCTCCTGTTAAAAAAGCCAGCTCCAAGTGCCAGCCTGCCTAGAAAATGGAAACTGTATTGTATATGAGAATCCATCTGTGCTTGCAGAAATCATGTGCCAAACTCCTGCTTTCCTTACAGGGCACAAAGTAACAGAAAGGAGCAAAAATACTGAATTCAAAACTAGACAAAAGTGTGGTGCAACAGGAAACTGAAAAATCTCAATGTTTAGCATGTGAAAGAGGAGCTTAAAATTTAGAGCAATTGCAGTATTACAGGCTTCTCCAAAGTGGAGCAAAATGTAGAATGTCAAAACAAATATAATTTGTGTCTGATCACTGAGGGGAGATTTAAGGGTATGGTTTACTTTGAAGGAAGGTTTGTGCATATACATATTATTAGGGATAACCAAACCGTGGTCTATGGTTTTGTTACATGCTGTACCAAGATCCTTTAAATCAGAACAGCTGGTGCCATATGAGCTGCCCTCCAAAAGCATACTTGTCTGAGTGTCATTAAATAATGATTTTTTCTAAGCCCACACAAACACTTGGCTTTTTCCATCCAGTTTATCAATGATGAGTGTTTGTAAAGTCCATAACTGAGCACTGGCTGTGTTTCACTAGTGTGAGGGAGAAGCCAGGAAAAACATCTCCTGGGGAGTATTCCCAGCTGTAAGTTTATTTTTGACACATATAGGATGGAATTGGGTTTCTGTGCTTGTTTTGATCTCCTTACAGATTCTTATTAAAGGGATGTCTTCCAGCCCTGCCAAATTGCATATCCTGTTCCAGTCCTAAATCTGTGGGTGAGTCCTGCAGCCAGAAGTGTGGGGCAGTGGGACAAACACACAAGTGCCTCAGACACCCAGCAAGCAGCAGTCCAGTTCTTTGCTCAATACATAAATATTTGCAGGGTTGAACTAAGCTCTATGGCAGATGAAAACTGTGTATTTTGTTCACAGCCATCAGTTGCACTCAGTGTTGTTCATCCAAGGCACAGCCCGTGGACACAGATCCAGCCAGAACCACTCTTTGCTCTACTTCTGGGCTCTTCCTGGGTGGCCTGTGACAGTCACCAGGTGATACTTTGGAGGCGGTGCAGGACTGTCCTTCTGTATTCTCCTGGAGGAGAAGGAACAGCTTCCTGGCCTGCACAACCCATTGTGGCTACAGAGAGAACATGTCTTCAGGGATTTTCCCTCTATCTTTTTGGATCACTTTTTGCTTTGCGTTTAATTCTGGTTCTTTTGATGGGGAGAGAGAATTAAAGAAAATTTCACCTTTCTAATGACCAGGTTGTCTGTTTTGACAATAAGGCAGTAGGCACAGAATTCCTTGGCTATGTTATGGTTTTCCCTCCTCAGTGTCCAAATTTCTGGTGTCTTCTCATTGCACTTCAGTTGTGAGGACAGTTCAACAGAAAAAGTTGGGAGCATTTGCAGTTTTATTTCTGTTGCCAGGCTCCCTGTTCATTGTAGGAGGATTCCATATGCAACCAGATACGATTTTCCTCTGTGTTAAGAAATAGTCCTGGCAGTAAACTGTTTGAGTCATCTTTCTGTTTGCTTGACTTCTCCCATAATAATATTATTCAATACTTGATTCACTCACTAATCTCACAAGACAGGATTTTAGATGTTTAAAGAAAAAAAAAGTTTCTTGGTTTTTTTTTCATTTTGACCTAAGAAAACTCAGAGTCGAAAGGCTCATGCTTTGTTTTGCTTTAATTAGGTAGAAAGCAAAAAACTTCTACAGAAAGGCACATTCCTTAGAAGGTCAGTCTGCAACATGATTGATTACAGCTTGTTTTAGCAGGGAGGAATATGGTGGCATCATCATTAGTAGTCAGGTGTGTCTCACCACTTCTCAGAACCATTATTTCACCTCTGAACTAGCAGATATTCACTCATATGTATTCAAATTCCCATTCAGGGTTGGAACCAAGATAAACAATTAGGAGGTCCAATAAAGACTCACTCATTGATGTTCCCACACCATAGGAGCTGAAGCAACTCAAGCGTCATATGGTCAAGTGCTGTTCTTCAAGACAAGATTAATGGTAGCTGAGTTAGTCCTGAAATCTCACATTTTCTTCAACACAGATCCAATATTAAATTGTTATTAACTTTCTGGAACAGGCAGGCATAGTCTTGTTTTAGAAATCTAATACTTTTTCATAACATGTTTTTTTAGATTCTTGGTGGACTTGTAGTGAATGAGAGAGGAAATCACAGCTCGGGGTCCCACCATCCCAAGTGCTGTACACAAATAGATCTCCAAAACACTGCCATTTAAAGAGAAGACAAGAAATTATGCACTTTGACCAAATCAATGTGTCAGTACTGGCTAGCACTATCTCAATGCTCCATTTGCCATTTTTAGCCAAAATTTTCTGAGGCCTTTCTAATCTGGAAAAGAAACTTATGTGAAAAATGGTATCCAGTGCTCAGCATCCAGAATGGCATCATGGAGGCTGGAGTAAATATCCTGTCATTGAATAAAAGATTTCAAATTTAGTATTATGCCATGATGAATCCTGAGAATGAAGACCAAGGGTTTACACTTAATGTAAGAATGAGGTCAGAGGAGAGACAAAGAAAGCAAGGGACAGTTCCAAGTCCTGTGCTAAGAGAAAGTGTCTTGTATTTGGCATGGAAATGATAAGGACAGAGGTGCATGTTCCAAGGACAGAGAATAAGAAATAATGGGCACATAATTCTATGCTTTGCTGTTTGAGAGGGAAGTCAATAGTTTTTACAGAGAACTCAAAAAAGTTTTAATGTCTAGAGATAGTTTGGACATAAGAACAAGACTGGCTGATGGTGAGCTTTCATCCACACTGGAAATATCTCCTTAGACCACTATTTCAAGTAATTACATCTGTTAAAATTTTTGTTTGGTTATTTTTTGCTTCCATGTGTATCTAGGCAACACCTGGAATAATATTATTTTCTAAAAACTTCTAAAATCCAGTGGTTCACTGCAACATGTGGCAACATTTCCATATACAGATTTCATACACACACAGACACACACTTATTTACAAAACTCAACCCACGCATGTGTGTTCAGAAGCAAAAATAAACAATTTTAGGCAGGCTTATGAAAATCATTCTCTTTCTGGGTGCTACCTCCTTCTGTCAGAATTCAGCCAGAAATAAATGTCTAAATCTAGGTTAGCATGTATATTTTTTTAAGAGTTATAACATTATCACAGTAATCATCTCTTTATGAAAGCCTAATGAATGGCAAAGAAATAACAAGGAGCTATTTATATATGGCATATTATGTATATGTATATGAGCATATTTATAATATGGCATATTAATTAGAATCATAATAAAAGTTAATAGGAGCATTATATCGAGTTACACTGTAAAATGTGGGAGAAGGAATCCTCTTATTACACTCAAGAATTACATCAGAACTGTGAGCATACTTTACATTTTAAGTTCATAGAAAAAAATAATTCGGTAAGTCTAATTTTTGTAATGAAGTTGCAGTTATATTTTTGAGTCACATAGGGGAATTCCTGTTATGTTTTCAAATGCATCTTACAGAAGATATTACCACTTTAATTACCTCAAGATGTTTAGAGACATTTCCTCTTAATTAAAAATCAGAGGACCTAATGGCAGTGGTATGCCTGAGAGCCCAGGGATATCATTTGTTGATCTGTGGTTGCTATGAGACTATTGAGAGCTACAGATTGTCAGTAGATTAACATATAGCTATGTAAACTATAAATGGTTAGAAAAGCTTGAAGCTTTCATGCAAACTCCATGTCAACACATACACCGTCTCTGATTACTGAGGCAATAAAATGTGTTTTAAATTATTTCTCTGTAGGCTTTCCACACTTCAAACTCTGCTAAACCCATTCCTTGAATTTGTGACCTATGCAGACTCTGCCATGTCTCATGCAGGTTATGGTGTGTATCTATGGCACAGCAGAGGTTAAACCACACCAAAAAAACCCCACACCAGTAGTGAATAATCTACAGTAAGCAGTGGGCTCTGAGCCAGAGGGTTTCAGCTGGTGAAGCTGAAAGAAGAAGCAGCAGGTAGTGCCCTGTGCATGGGAAGCTGCCTCCACAGCTCCAGGGGTGTGCACTGGCTGACCCAGAGCCACAGGAACCCGTGGGCAGAAGATCCAGGGCAACAGCTCCATCAAAGTGTCCCCTAGTTGGGCAAAGCACAGGACAGGCCACGCTGGGGAGTCACCTGGACTCACAGTCTGGGAAATGTCTTGTTGCTTTGCCTTGAAATGTCATGAGGTATCTGAGTAAAAGTGATTAATCCTGTCAAAGATCACAGGTGTGGGTAAACCTGAGCAGCACTTTGTAAGAGTCAGGAGGGGAGCACTGAGAAGATGAGCTGTGGTCTATGCTGGCACAAGGCATGTCCTGAGCCCAGCTGCCCAGCCCTGTGCTTGGACAGCACCTGCCCTTGCCCAGCAGTGCAGACAGGCAGAGCATCTGCACAGCCTGAAATATTTCATGTTTCCGTGAAACATCTGCGTGTCCTCCACAAACACAGTTCACCATGCACTACCAAATTGCCAAGACAGCCTGTGACTCAAGAGCAGGACTTACACTGAAAGCAGAGGAAGAGTGTACGTGAAAAACCTTTTTATTTACAGCACAGTGTGACCAGAAGCATATTTATAATTGCTTTAAATTGTTTACACGGCAAAGTAACAACTGACGCAGCTGTTTCCTCTTCCCACAATCAAATTGCTTTTTTTTCCTTTTTGCTATTTCAACATTTTGGTTATTTTGATGAAATACATTTTGCCATATTGCTTTACTGTCTGCCTTGTTTTGCCTCAAGATTTAAAGATGCTGTGAAATGACTTAAGTCCCAAATGTGGATGAATTGGCATGTGTACCATGACATCTTCCTCAGCAGGGATTTATAGATGGAATATGTCCTTTTCAGGAAGTTCTGCAGAACACAGGAAGAAAGCTCTGTTTAGAGCTGCCACTTTGCAAAATTAAGAGATGTCCTCCAACAACATTACACCAGGGGGTCCACATGATGAAGCAAAGTCCTGCCTTGACTATCACCTCTCTTAAAAATATTCCTATATCCAGGAAACAACATCTCAGGAAGTGCCATCCATCTGTTGCCAGCTGGAATTTTTGATTCAGTAGAGGAGCCAGAAGACAAACTAAAAAGAAGAAAGGCTAAAAATCAAGATTTTTGATCTGTGCTCAATTTAGATCCAATTTGAGCAGTAATTATGGGTTTGTTTCATTTTAATTTCCCACAAACAATTCCTCAGAAAATCAGCCGCAGAAAAAGTGCTATTCCAGAAACTACGTTCCAGAATCCTCCTACTCTTTTGAAACTGTTGCGTCACAGGATCTCAAAGGTTTTACATCCAGCTGAAATGTGGATATGAGAGAATGTTGTTCAGGCCCTTTCTTCTTTCTTCACCACTTGTATACTCCCATTTTTCTGTAAGCTCATCTTCCTGTCCCACAGCAATGCAGAGGGCAGAGTTGTATCCATCATTGTCAGTGGTCCACATTGGTGAGACAGGCGCTCATGCAGCTTGGCTCTAGTCTAAATTGCAGCAAGGTTTCTTCTGCTGGAACCTTAATCCACCCTGTCACACCCCACTTACAACCTTTAAATTCCCAACACGAGGCATTTGTATGCAAAGTCACATAATGAGGCGGCCCTGTGGGAGCACTATGCCTCAGAGCAAGTGACAAGCACACCTATGAGCCTGCCAAGAAATCACATCATGTGATGATGAAAGGACATCACAGAAGGTTTGCAGTGCTGCACTGAGGCTTTCTGAGATGCACTGACCAGGACACAGAGTGTGCCAGCCTGGATTCCTGTACTGAACCTGTATTCTGTTTCAGGAGTTCTCATGCCTGACCTATATGAAATAGAAAAGCAAGAAATTCAGTCACCATAGGGTTGCCATAAAACCACTGGGAGGCAGGTAGTCACACTCTTCAGCTACTAGTCCAGAGGCTTGAGTATGTGACAGCAAGTACAACACGCTTGACATTATCTTGCTTTATTTTCCATTAAAACAAGTCCTCTTTTCAAGCTGATGTGATGCTCTCAACCTCTCCTCTGCACCTCCAAGCCAAGTCCAGGGTTCCCATAGTTTCCCTCTCATCCCACAATACTCTACCTGTTTCCCCTATTTTCCTCTGCACCACGATGTCCCCTGTTCTCCTTCCCATAAGTGCTGATGTCTGACGCTCACTCTGTTCCTGTGCCACTCCGAGTGCCTCTGCAGTTTCCAGCACAAATTTTGAATCATAGAACACACTGAAAATCCTCCTTTGACTCGAGTGCATTTACAGCCAGAGGCTCCTTTTTTTCCTCTCCTGGCTCTGGGGTTTTGCCAGTGGGACAATTAACGTTGCCACAGGAGTGTCATTGTCCCCTTGAGTCAGAGGGTATGAGGTGGCCTGTGCTCTTCACTGCCTGGCAGGTGAGCATCCAGCTGTCTGCAGCTTAGCTCTTGCCTGGCACTGTGTTTGAAATGGCTTCCCCAAAGGACCAAAGACAACTGTAGAATCACCCTGTACACGTAAAGAAATAATAATGCAACCTTTGAAGAAGCCATTGCCATTTTTTTCTTTCCACTTCCCCCCACTGTGAGCAGCTAGCAAAGGAAGGACCTCACAAATATCCCTCTGCAAGCACTCAGCATCCTGTTACAGATCTTCCTCATATTAGAAGTTCTACAGGCACATTGATCTAAATTATGTGTTCACATCTGAAAAATCCAGGCACTCACAAGTTAGATGTCTGTACTGAATGGCAGTGGAAGCATCTTAAAGGATCTGATGACTTGGGCTAAGAGTACATAAATTGATAGTTTCTATGGCAAGATGCTTTTTTATCCAAGATAAAGGTCAAAAACATCTGGGAGATATAATAGATGTGTTCTATAGAGACTACATCAACGATCTTGCTGCCAAAATCTACTATAAACAGGCACAAAGGGCCAATCTGCTGATTTTCCTAGCTGTCACTGGTTTATTTAAGGGGCTAAGTCAGTTTTCAATTATTGTTCAGTTAAGAAAAAATGAAATCTATTGTGGAAGCTCTGTGCCAAATTACCACTGCTGCATGCTATATTCTTAAAGTTTTGAAAATCTCTGTTTCTGTTCTACTTATCTGCTTGGACTGTACATAATTATTAAATGGCCTCTAAAATCTTTTAGCCATTTCACACAACAAATTAAACTTATTTTCATTAAATAATTACAGCAAGAAATCTGCTTTAAGTTGGACAACCATTCCCTATCCCAATCCAAACTGTCCAATGCACCTTTTAAACATACCAATATTCATTTTTACTCTATTTTTGATGTGCTAAACAAACTCACTGTAATCACATTACTCAAAACTGCCTGTCATAATTACGGGTTGAAAATGCAAGAGCAGAAGTGTAAGCAGGTGTATGTATTGTGGACGAGAGAGGTGCAGGACTTGGTGATAGGGGGCACACTGCAGACAGGTGCATCTACAGCCCTGCTCCTCTCTGCAGCTACTGAGTCCAGTTCAGGATGGTGATGAACACCCAGGAGAGTGCAGAGTCCACAGCCCCCCTCTGTGGGTAAGGCTGAGCCTTTATAACCACGCTGCCAGCAAGGAGGTGACTGATTCAGAGAAGGCAAGGACAGCATCCAGCTCCCTTCTCAGCATGACCTGCACTTCCCTGGGTAGTGCCTTCACCACTTGCTTCTGACTGGAGCAAGTTGAAACCAGCCCTGGATGCACCCTGAGGTGTCAGAAGCAAAGCTACAGCTCCACAGTAGATGTTTAGGCTTGGTTCCCAGCTCCTCCTGTGCTCCACAAGCCCCCAGCACAAAACTTGTGTGGTGTCCTTGGCTGAAGCTGAGAAGGAGGAGTGTGGTCAGCTGCACAACTGCACCACAGCCTCACCACCTGCAACTGGCAGGGCTATCTGTTTATATTCACCACACTGGATACGTTCTGTGTTTAAAAGGAAATTTAGTCTGATATTGGGTTGTCCATTTCATTGATCATCACCTTAATCGTTGCTTGAGAGCTTAAATTAGCAAAGAGGTATTAAATGCAGAGAAGTATTGCAATGGCTGGACTTGCAACAGCTGGTTTGAATGGACAGGCAGGAGGTGAAGCATCAGAGATTGTTTTTTGTCTTTACTCCTGGAGTCAGAGGAAGTGAGAAACTGCCATTGCTGTTGCTTCTTTTGAGCAAGCAATCTTATTTAGAGAGCTTAAGTAAAGAAATAGACATAAAGAAGTAGAGAAATGAAGAGCCAAATAAACTTTTACTTGTAATTTACTCCACTAATTATATGGAGACACAACATTTAGTGATAAAGCTACACCACAGAGAGTTTGTTAGGGAATTCACAGCACTTGGCTGTGCACTAGCTGCCTTCAAACTTACTTGCTCATGGTCTGAATTCAGTTTTAGAGTGCTGTCTCCTTAATTTAGGCCTTAATGGACTTTTCTTTATCCCCAAGCTTAATTGTTTGATCAGCCTTGTAGATATAAAGGAAGCACGAACAGACTGAGATTAGACAGACAGATAGATAAGGAACAAGCTTTCTACCAATACTGGTCAACACCTCTCTAGTTCTTGGCTACACTTTGCTAAAGCAGGACAAATTGGACATGTACAGTATGTTTATAAAAATCTTTTTCTACTCTTCTCCTTTTTTATAGACTGGGTCAAGTTAAACATTTGTGAAAAAGATGATTCAGCTCCTGTATTTACAGGGAACTTTTGCAGCTCACCAGAGGTGGAGGACAATTAAATGCTTGTCTTATGAAGTCATTCATGGAGGATCATTTGTTTTCCTGGAAACCCTGTGCTATTAGAAGTGATAAAGTTTGGAGAGACTCCATGACAAAGCAGGAGACTGCTCCAGCACATAATGGGAGAGGTTCTGATGAGTCAGCATTTCTGAGACAACAGAAAACCCAGACCACAACCAGGATGTTGACAGGGACCTGCTTGAGCAGCAGGTGCACGTTAGTCAGCATCTACCAGGAATATTCACAAATGCAGTCCCCACTGTACTTCTCTGAGCACAACCCCAGCTCTTGAAAAACTTGCAAATGCTGATTCTGGGACTGGAACATGTAGGTCTTCCTCAAATACAAGTCCAGCAGGCTGTAAGGAAAACTTGGGCTCAGTCTGCAAGCTGGGCTTTGGCCAAAGGGTGCTGAATACATAGGGGTGGAGAGAGACATGGTGGAGAAACAGAAGATTTGATCTCAGATTTTTTCTCTGTAGATAGTATCTCTGTGTGAAAATCTGTGATAGGACCTGTGATACTTCATCAAGTGATGAGCTGAGCACCCCTCCTAGACCTACATTCAGCAGGAGATTGGTGTCTGAACCAGCCTCTCCTGGCCTTAGATATCTATTGAAGGTGACCATCTAGACACCTCATCTAGCTAGCCCTTATAATCACTGAATAGAAACAGTGTCTTGCAGCTCATAACAGCTATTTCAGAGGTCTGTGGTGGGTGAGATGAATCACATTTTCTGCAGACACAAAAAAGTTATTTGTTTCCAGACTGGAATATTTGTTAGGGCACATATCTGTATGTCTATTCCACATTTCCCCAGATCTGCTGCACTTGCACCCAAGCAGCTCTGGTGAGATCCAGACACAAGCCTCTGAATATCTACATACATACATATCTGCCATTTCCAGCCATCACGAGATGAAGAGAGAAAGAAGAGTATCCCACTGATAGAGTGATGATCCCTCTCCTCCTGAAGCACTGTTATTGAGAAGAAGTATGAGTAAAAGAGCAAGAAAGAGGACAAGAACCACGACATTTTGGATTAGGTAACTTTTTGTGTCTCAAGAAATGAAACTTTAGCCAACAACTAAGATTGTTTGGATGGGGGATATTTATTTAATTAAGTCCTGGGTATTATACCCATCAGTCAAACTGCAAGTTCTGTAGGAAACATCCTGTTTATCTGGAGTCTAACACAAGAGGGATGAAGCAATACTGTTCCTCTTTAGGTGGTGTTAGAGGCAAAAGTGCAGAAGGACCACAGTGTGTACCTGCCAGGGAAAGGTGCCTTGGCAGACTCTGAGGTTAAGCCTCTGCTAGGAAATTAAGCAGATTCAGAAAGGCTGTCAGGCACCCAGGCCAGCAGGCACAGGGCCCTGAGCTTGCCTGTCCTCCAGGAGAAGGCAGCAGCATGAGGACACCACCATGGGGAGTGGCCCTAGGAGCTGCAGGGGATAGCTGGCTGTCCCTGTCACCCCACTCAGCCAGGAGCCATGCACAGCAAGGCCTCTTTATTTTTAGGAATTTAACGGGTAGGTGAAAATAGGAGAGAAAAATTTAAGAAGAATGAATAAAATTCAAAATCATACTTTGACCTTTCCCTTAGACAACAAAAAAAAAGAAAGGTTTAAGCAGGAATTTTCAAAATGTAGCAACCCATGGCAGATTGGCTTATTCTTTAGAATTGCTGAAAAGGGAAATCTAATCTATAGAAATGCACTTAAATTCACTGGGGTCATCACAAATGGCAAAAGGTGGAGAATTGTCTTAATAGAGTGCAAAAGTGCCTCAGTTTAAGAGTTGAAAAAATAGCCAGTACTGCAGATGGGAAGCAGATTGAAAAACATTCTTTGTTTATATTTATTTATTCAATTTCACGGTGTCCTCGGTTGCCCAGAGGAGCTACTGAGAGTAGTTTCTACTGTGCTGTTGGTTAGAGTTAGGTTACACACACTTTTAGAAATTCAACTGCCTGCCACTAATGAATTGTTCAGTGTAGCTTGAGGGTAATGATGCAATTAGCAAAAGTAAGCCAAATCTGTCCCAGGTGAAACTCTACTGATGTCAGTGGCTTTATTTGGGATGATGTGCTTATTCCAGTAGCGACAGTATGTAAAAAGAAGTGTCTTGAAAAAGGACTTACACGGATTTCATTTGTTTTTTCCGATACTAATCCTGCATTACATTGAATAAAATGTCGGAACACAACATTTGCATTGACGCAGCAGGGCACTTCTGTGGGCTCATTAATGCAGAAACCTGATTCGGGGGGTGACATCCCGGCCCGTGTTTTGGGGGAAGGGTTGGATGAGATGATCTTTAAGGTTCCTCCCAAAACAAACTATCCTATGATTTATGATTCTGTGAGTCCAAGTTTAGTAATTATTTTATATTTGTAACAGCGTCCTTTAGAATTCTGCCCATAAACATGTAAAATAAGAGTTTTTCCATTCCCTGATGACATGATGCATTTTTGAATTTGCAGAAGTAAAGTAAGTACCTAAAGTCCTCGTCCTTGGCTGTTTGGGAGTGATTTTGCTTCAGAGGAGATCAAAGTAAGTGCATGGCAGACAAAATAAGGATGAATTTTGCCTTCACTTCCCTCCTGATTAGGACATGGTGAGCACAAAGCAATAACTTTTCTTTAGCCAAAAAGCTTTTAAAGCCTCTTCCACCAATTAAAGATGTATTTTATTGCAATGAAGTTACCAGGGCTTCGTGACTGCTGCCCTGATAACTAAGAAATAAAATAAAGATCAAAACTGAAAGCACAAACCAGCCATTTCACCCAGGTTGTACAGGAAGTCTGTGTCAGAGCCCCCAGATCACTCTGATTCAGGGTTACTCAATTATTTTTTCTGGACTTTGTTGGGAAGTTGTGTTACTGGGCCCTTGATAGAAAGCAAAGCCTCGATGCAGGTCTCCCCAGCCAGAAAGCCTCTCCAAGCTGTGTGAAGCTCTGGCCTGCATTAGCATGGGAGACATCAACATCTGTGTTTGACAAAATCCAAGTGAATCATGCTCCTGGTCAAGATTTTGTCCAGAAATAATCAGTCCTGGTTGGTATCTTAAATAAAGAGCCATCCTTCCTCCTATTACTTTTGAAACAATGAGGGCAAATTTATGACTAGCAGGATAGTGCACTTGACTGTAACATAAGGAGTACAACCTACAGTCCTTGCTTTTATTATCTCTGAAAAAAACCATGCTTTTTAAATGTATCTGCTTAAGTGTGACCTCTTAAATGATCTCTGCTAGTGGGCTGTAGCAACAGTTCCCCAGCTGTGCTGTTATTCATAAGTAACCATAGAAATTAAAGTGCTGCCAAGTATGTGCTCTTTGTTTTTTTCGAAGGGCTGAAAGATGATGCAGTGATGTCTTTGCCCCTCCTGACTTAATTCTGAACTCACCCCCTGGCAGGCCTGATGGAGAGGTGAAGATGAGACTTGCTGTTACTGGAAAGCTCTGTCACCAGAGAGCCCAGACAACACTGCCACTTCTGCCACTGGGATGCTTGTGCATTTTCAAAAGGCCTGCAGCTAGAAATAGGATGTGGTGGGAAGTTAAATCCTGTTGTTTGGCAATTGCTGGTTTAATGAAAAATATATTTTGTTTATTTCTATTGAGATTGAACTGAAGCAGTGTTGGTATCTTTGGCCAAATAGGTTTTTTTGGAAAGAAACAGTTGTATAAAATCTCTTCTACAGGGACACTTTCAAGTTATTTATTTGCCCACATTGATCTTGGAGTTTTTCTGGGTAATTCTGTTTTTCGAATAGGATTCTCTGACTCTGAACTGGCATCTGGGCTTTTTCACTAGAGTGGCTCACTTCCAATGGGCAGCACCAATCCTGTGTCATGAAGGGATTAATTCTCTTTCTCCCAGTCTCAGAGGGGGACCAATAGCTAAGACCCAACTCCTGTCTTACAGGCAGCTACAGATAGGTGAAATGTTTTACTGCCCATTTACTGGGAACTTTAAGGACTGAGAAACTTTGGTGTTTGGCTTTTTATTACCCTGGTTTCTTTTCTGCCACACCCTGTACTTCCCACAGCAGCCAGGTATCCATGGGCAGTGACAACACAATGTGCTTCTGCTTTTCATTGACTAGGCAACATCTGTCCTACAGGAAAGGAGACAGCTTCCCACTTGCCCAGGAGAATTTAGAGAACATCCACAATGTGGTGCAGTGATTTCTTCAGGAGCTTCTCAAGGGGGAAATCACAGAGGAGGAGTTTCTAGCTTGGCATGGCCGCAATAAATTGTGCACAGCAGACTCAGTTGTCTCTGAGCACTTCTGGCTTGCCATCACTGTGGGAGGAAGTAAATCATCTCTCTACAAACAGAGTGAAAGAATCACCCCAGACCTGTTAATCAAAATTAAACAAAAATAATAGATTTGACAAAAAAAAGTTATTTCCCTCTGTCACCCTTTGAGGGGTTCACTACTGCCCAGTTTGATTTCATCATAGGAATCTTGTCTAAAGGGAAAAAATATGATTTTAAAATTTGACTTGTACTTGCCAGATATTCCATGCTGATGTGTACCAACAATGCTGGATCATTGAAATGCTTGCAGTCTGAAAAAAAAGAAAAAAAAAAAAAAAGAAATCACTTCATGTTGGTTCAAATAAGGAAATCATACAAATACCATAAAGACAAAACTGCCAACTCCAGAGTCCAAATGAATTTAAAAGTTTATATTTAGCTCCTACTATTTCTGTTTCAATTCTAAAGCATTTCTTGTTAAATACACACCATCATCTCAAATGCTACACTCAGTGTAGTTACTTGGAGCCCCATAGTCCATCTCTATTTTTAGTTTGCTCACAGATGGAGGAATGGCAAAGGACAGCAAGTAAATGATTTAGGCTGGTGTTTTGACAGGACCCTCACAGCTGCTGTGCTAGGAATTGCTCTGGAAAACATCCAAACTTGCCCAACTCTTGTTAAACAGCTTCTCTTACAAAGTGTCAGTTCTTAAGCAGCCCTTTCCCTGCTTTTGGGAAGGGTAGGAGAAAAGGGTGAATGAATCCTTCATAGAGCAGAAGGAGGAATTGATTTTCTAAGTGTGCAAATGGCATTAAATGTTGATTTGTGGCCATGGATGGGAGAGTGAAAAGGATCACACCTTGAAAGAGAGAGACAATTAATTTAAATGCCAGGCCTGGATGTTACTAGGAGTATTAGGCTGCTGGAATTTTTTTATCCTGACTATTTGGATTTTCTTTAAAGATTTTTAATTCCCTAATTCCACATTAGAAACAAAAGTGTTTCCATCTCCTAATAAATTCAAAATTTCTTTCCAGAGTCCATTCAAAATGTTCAGCATATGTTCCATGTGTCTGCCTTCTGTCCTACTGTCTGCCACAGAGCATTTCAAATTTGCCTGTAGCCTCGATATGGGAAGTGAAAAAGGGAGGGGAAATGCAGAAACATGATTCAGTCCCACTTGTGGTAAATAACAATGGGCTGGAAAATAGAGGAGTTTATTTTATTTTAAATAGAAAAATCAACATTTTTAGCAGGTCGTGGAAAAAATAAGTCAAATTGATGGAAAATTTGGATGGACAGTGGAGAAGTGGGCCCGGGCTGTTTGCTTTCCCTCAGGCTCATGCCAAGGTGTGAGGGGTCAGGTCTCAGCAAACCCACTGGACAGTATTTGGGGAATGTCTTTACTTTACCTCTCTGTCACATGCATGGTGCTTTTCCAAGCTCAGGGGGAGTTAGAATAAGCCAATTTGGCTGAAGGAGAATTGGCTTAGTTGCTTGGTATAATTAAATGGGCTCTCACAGGATGAAGTTAGGAAAAAGGAAAATTTAAACTGGAATACAGTTTCTACCACTTGAACAAAGTAGGATGTGAAGCCATGCCATAGGGAAAGAGGCTGTTTCTTGTGTCCAAAGTCTTTCAAAACTGGACCACACAAAATCTTAAGTTCTTCTCCCTGGAGCAATCATCTACTGGTGGGAAGATGGAAGGGAGGAGGTAATATAAGATAGATATTAAACTTTTCTTTGAGGTACAAGAAGGGAGGTATATATCCTCGATAGAGAGAAAAAGACAGGCAGAGGTATTAAAGGCTACTTCCAAAAAAGTCAGCTATAATTGAAAAATAATCTAAGTTTTTAAGTGTAGTGTGGAAAACTCTCATTCAGCTGCTGTAAATCCTGGAAGAAGCTACGTTTTACTGGTAGCTGACTTCCTCTGAAAAGCCTCCCACTTGCACATCCATGTTTGCCTCAACACAACGGAATGAGGCAAAGCCCAGCCAGGAGCCCTCCTGGACGGCAGGAATAATTGAAAATCCCCAAAATGATTTTTACAAAGAAAAAAAAAGAAAAAAANAAAAAAAAAAAAAAAAAAAAAAAAGAAAAAAAAAAAAAAAAAAAGAAAGAAAATCACCCAACATCTCTCATTCCTTATCCCAGTTTGTAATCATTAGGATATGACCTAAAAGGCCAGTTTTGCTTCAGCCTTCTTTCCTTCCAACTATTCTTTAAATGTCATCCCTGAGTTGAGCCTTTGCAGAGTGTCTGTGCTCAGGACACAGGTGCAGGTGTTGCAGCTGAAGGGATGACAGTGTCCCAGTGTCCTTGGTGCAGCTGCCAGGACAGGCAGTGTGTGAGGACTGCAGTGCTCAGGGGTTGCTGGTGCCCGCCTGTGGCTCTGGGCACTTGTCACCCACCACGAGCCCCTCTGTGGTGCCAGCCCAACACTCTCCATCTCCAGCACTGCCCTGGACACAAGGGCCTTGAAATAACAGGGTGATGCCTGCACAGCCCCTCAGAGACAGGCAATGCCATGCTTCCCTCCTTGCTATGGCTCAAAGTTTGGTAAATTCATTAGGAAATCTGCAATTTCCGCCTCTAATTAGCTACTCTATCAAGAGCTACAAACAGGAACAGACATAGCATTGTCATATGCCCAAACTCAGTCCCAAACATTAAACTAGTTAATTATACTGAAGCATGTTTACACCAGCTGACTAGAAGGTAGAAGATAAATGTTAATGTCTTCATGTTTATATGAGGGTATCATCAGTTTCTTCATGCATGGAAGAACAGTTTGAAAGTTACAATACAGAATAAAAATTATCAAAAGTGTGAGGATTTTTGAAATTAAATATTTATATCAGGAGGCTATCCAATTTGATTAGAAGGATTTTAGAAATAGAATTGGCTTGAAATAGCTGCACATCAAACAGCTACTCTCTCAAACTAAATTAATGAATAAAATATGAAGTCCTGTACAGCACTGTGTCACATACATGTGGTTCAATATGAACCATAAACAAAACAGCTCAGTTGTTTCTTTCAGTGCTAGAGAATATTCAAATACAGAACTATTTTTAAAGCATTGAGAACAAAGAGAAGTTTGACACTGGAGTGCTTTGCATAGCAATACTTTTGCAGCAACATACCTCTTAAAAATAGCAAGAAAATGAGAAGAGTTTCTAGGAAATATCAAAGGCAATGTTAATAAAAGCCACTCACAACAAAAAAGAAGGAACAAGGGAAAACAAAGCTGACAACTTTCTTGTGACCACAAGCTTTGTTTAAATGCTGAATTTGCACTTGAAAAGACATTTGTTTTGCAAAGCATAAAATTTACTGCCTGTTGTGAACTGCCTGCATCTTGTTTTATCAGGGGTCAAATAGCATCTGATGTTGCTGATCTCTTGGAAGATATTTGTTTCACACACCCAGTGATGTCTAGTAGGTTCCTTCTCCTAGGAGAGACTGAGTATTCATTTGTTGCAGCAAATTCCCAAAAACCTACAGTGAACTGGAAATCATCCTAACTCAGCTGTGTCTTCTCGGAATGACACATACTGACTGGCTGCAGTAAAATGAACAGAGAATACATAACCTCATTTAATGCTTGGTGGTCCCAAATGTCCTTGGAACAATTCTCTAGTGATTTTTATTCTCCTTAAACTGATATCACACATTCATGCCATCTCAGAGTGTGAAGTTTGAGCAATACAATGAATCATAGAAGCTGAGGCATTGCAAATACAGACTTACTAAGAGGCTGGAGAAACAGCCCATGAAAAACAGCTGAGAAGCATCTACAGACAAAAAACAATTAATTGGATTTACATCTAACTTATGTCCACTTCTAAGAACAGAAGCAAGATAATTTTCTGTATTAAGAGTTAAATTCCCACTGCTTTAGAAGATGCATTTCTTCACCAGTAAACACATGCACAGCCAGCTTCCTCTATTAGCGGATCATCTGAGTTGAGAATAATGCCATGGCTGGACAGGCAACCAGCTCAATCAACAGATTGTTCAGAAATATCTCTGTGTTGCCTCTTTTTCCTGTGTATTTTTAATAATTTGGACATGAAACTGTTGCTTCTGGTCCTAAATTAACTCCATGCACTAGTACAGAAGTACTGCTGGGTTTACAATGCTCTCTCATAGGATGGTGCTCACCAAGAGCCCACGTGTGGGGTGGCCAGTCCATGTCCAGGTTGTGGTCAGAGGGCTGGAGGAGCATGTCTCCTATGAACACAGTCTGAGAGAGCTGGAGCTGTTCAGGCCAGAGGAAGAAGACTCCAGGGAGACCTTAGGGGAGCTTCCAGTGCCTCAAAGGGATAAAGGAGAGCTGGAGAGGGGCTTTTGAAAAGGAGATGTGGTGAGACAGAAAGAGGGTGGATTGGATTGGATTGGATTGGATTGGATTGGATTGGATTGGATTGGATTGGATTGGATTGGATTGGATTGGATTGGATTGGATTGGATTGGATTGGATTGGATAAAAGGAAGAAATTCTTCCCTGTGAGGGTGGTGAGACACCAGGACAGGCTGCCCAGAGAGGTTGTGGACTCCCTGGATATGTTCACGACTAGGCTGGATGGGGCTCTGAATAAGCTGATCTAGTAGGAGGTATCCCTGTCCATGGCAGGGGGTTGGAACTAGAAGGTATTCGAGGTGCCCTCCAACCCAAACCATTCTAGGATTCTGTGATTACCCTGAAGCTGGATTTCTGACTATATATAACTGAAATACAATAGAAGGGCCTTGACTGAAGTTTGATGTTGTTGTCATCTTTCCTCTCAAGTACTACAACATCGAGGATTCATCAAAGCATGGAAACATTTGTGTTATCCAAAATCAGCCCAAACAATACATTTCTAAGTTCTCCTGTCAGAAAACCAACGTCAAACACTTGGCACACTTGATACAACTGGTTGTTGAAAGACACCACAAAAAACAACAAAAAAAATCAAATGTTTCCAATGCCTCAGTTGGAAGCACGACATCTCTTTAAACATGTTCACTTAAGGACTATTCCCCAAACACAGAGGACTAAAGTGATTTATAATTTGTTTACAAAAGAGGGTCAAATCTCTAAACATTAAGGCTCGTGCCATTTTGGTGTATTCTGAAGGGTTGAAGGGCTTGGGTTTGCCTGTACAAGAGGCTTCAACTGCAGCTGGTAATGGTATAAACACAGTTGTGCTTATATACATATGCTTATACTTGTGTAGCTGATTTTGGCCAGGCAAGGAATTATACTGGTAAAAAAGTTTTTTATTAATATACATTCATAGCTGTATCCAAAGCAGTATAATGCCAGTGTATATACACTGGAAAAATAATAATACTCTTAAACAATCACAGCTACATGATCATAAGAACTGCCTGTCTTCTCAAATGGCTTTTTATCCTTCTTCTGGACACTTACTATAAGGATGAAACATATAAAAGTGGATTGCAGTCTATCTTTCCTGCAGAAAACAACATAGTGTATGGTCCATTTGACATCTTGAAATAACATTAAGCAAACCAAGAAACCCGAAAGTTGGATTTGGCATGTGACATATTTGTAAATCAGCTTTCCATTGCATCAAATCCTCCCTTATTTTTAATAATGAAATTGGTGTTGCAGCCTTTAGCTGAATCTTTCAAATGATTATTCAAGGCAGGAGCTGGTCTGTTATGCTCTTTAGGCTGTGCTTAGAAGCCAAGGGAATCCTCAATGGAGGGTAAGTCAATAAGAGCCTTCCCAGAGGACTCTGGAGGTTTTAGCAGCTATTCTGCAGAGTAGGTGCCATCAGGTGTATGCATCTAGGAGAATTCCCAGGGGCAGAGCAGACAGAAAGCTCCATCTCTCTCTTGCTTGCTTGTTCTACCCTCAGAAGTATTTTTACAGGTAAAGATAATTCCACAATTATTTTTAATTGTTTGCAAGGACTATTTAAAACTGTTTAAAAGTCGAGTGTACATATATAGTCTAAACCTTTACTTACCATTTTGGAGGGTTATTTTCTAAGGGCTTTTGGCAAATTAGGAAACTCCTGCTGCAGCTGTGAGTACTTTTTATTTAAACATCTGAAATTCCACAGCTATCAGCACATTAGCTTGAGCTACAGTGACTTGTAAATCTTTCTCAGCATCTTATTTCATGAGGTCTAGTTCAAGCATTAGATGGAAATTGCATTTTGCAGAGACCATATTTGAGAGCATTACTTAAAGAGAAGCAAATGGATTTTTATTTTAGCAGTAGTCCAGGTAGGTGCTAGAGAGTGCTCAAAAAATCAGGGATCTGTTTTGAGCTAGACAGCAAGTTTTTAATAGAAATAAAAGACAGAGGTGTTTTTTACCATTAGTAATGACATGAAACATCAGGGATATCTGAAGATCTGAGACAAGAACACAGTGTCTCAAAATGCAGACTTGAGGGCCGGCACAGCCTTGACACATCAATCTTGCCAAAAGCTGGTAACAAGGGATCCACCCACCCCACTTCTTCAGACTCACTTTCAACACACCCTGCAGACAATGGCAGGGCTGCTTGCAGCATTTTGAAGTCATCAAGTGCAATCTGAGCCTGCACAAGAACTTTTTAAACATCCATCTTGGACAGACCTGTGGTACAGGTAATAGTATACCTAGCTGAGAAACAAGAAAACTGTTCTGATGATGTTCCAGGTGGTTTTCATGTGTTTGCCACCCAGGCATCCAGTTTTCCTCATCCTTAAAAGCCATGGCCTATTTTGCCTGCTGAGAGACTCAGTATTTTTCTGCATCACAAGATATTATGTGGGTACCTTAACTCAGACTAGCCTAGCACCTGTACAGGTGGTTAGAGGCTCCTGCTCAGTGCCATGACCTAAAGCTTCCCAAAGTTTGGAGAACCTAGGCCAGATCTTCTGCTTTCCATTCCATCACTGTTTTATGGATTGCTTGTCACATTTCTGAAAATGCAAGGGTTTGATACCCTTTCTTAAGACCCAGGATGACTTTTGCCTTGAATGAGGCCCCATCTTAGCCCAGCAGTTTTCTCACAAAGCGAAGATGCAAATCTCCCTCACCACCAAATATCCACACAACTGCAGCACCCATGTAGGCAGAGGAGCAGGTTTGTATTGCCCATAAACTGGGCACAGTGCCTCACCAGTGAAAACAGAGAGACTTTTCACCACTTTCCTCCACCACCCAGTGATTTTTCAACAGCTTCTGCACAGTGAAACTATCCACTGAGAAACCTCAAGACAGCAAAAGTCAGTCTGTGCACCAACAACCCCGTGGTTCAGATCCCCTCCTGACAGACCAGTGGGCACTTAGAATTGCACTTACTCTTCTGTGGAAGGTGCTCACTAAAGACTGAGGGAGCTAGGAGAGGAGAGGCTTCACTGACCTATATGAAAAAACAGTGTCAGCAAAAACTTCTGGGCCAAATTAGACACAGGAAAACTTTTCATGCATGGAGTGTCTTCATCATTGCATTGTCAAAGACTAGAGATTTAACTCTTTCTCCCAGCTTTTCTCCAGGCAGAACTGGAACACATCTTGAGAGTGTGCCCCAGGGGACAGGGACATCATGAGGAAGACTTACAAAACATGTGGAGCTTAGGAGCCCTGAGAGGACTTAGATACTGATCTGCTACCAGGATTTTGAAAGAAATCCATATTTCCAACACCAGAAACGTAGACATCTAGACATGCTCACTGATGGGAATTCCATTTCTTTGAAAGGTATGAAAAAACCCAAGGATCTATGTTTTGGATTTAAGTACCTTAAGCTCCTTTGCAGACCTTGGCCTTTCCTTTTTATCTCTGACACTGATGTCATTCGTGGCTTGTGCATTTTTACAGAGCAAGTGACATAATAGTCTACTACAGTCAGTCAATAAAAATCCAAATAGAGCTGCAAAAAGCAAAAGGCTATTTTTTTTAAACCCTAAACAGAAATTGTGTGTTGTTTAATGGACTACCTGCAGTGTAGGGAATTGCTTTGGGCCAGATAGAAATGGGGTCCGGAAGTCCTGAATAGCCAAAGCAAATAGTTTCCAGACAGTGACAAGGTTTTCAGGATTAATAACACAGGTGATGTAGTGCAAATAGGCAGCCTGCAGAGACACCAGTCCTCCACTCTTGCTTCCTGAAAATCAGCTCTGGAGATTTTATTGTCAGTGTGACCATTCTTTTCCAGCAAATCCCCAGGCAGATGCTGTTGTCAGCACATCATGTTTTTCAGAATGGCCAATAAAAGTCAGATGTGTGACACAGGCTGTGTAATTGCAAAATGGTAGCCCCTCAGTGTCTCCATTTCCACCAGTAACTTATGCACCCACTCAGCACCAGCCACGTAAGCTCTAGCACTCACAACACAGAAAAGCCCAGCACATCAGTAACATCAGAAGACTAAGACTATTCTAGTACCTCTCTTATATATTACAGTTTTTTTCAGCATGGCTAGTGAGTAAGATTCTTCATGGAAATGCCAGCAAAGGTTTTGGCAGTCGTAGTGTTGTTTTGTCATCTGTTAATGCAGTCGGCAGAGCACTCATGCAGCCTGTGGAACACCTATTTCCAGTTGTTTTCTTAGCCTAAGGAATATCAAATTCATATGTCCTAGGAATGGGCTCTAAACATTGAACTGTTGGAGGATGACTTCATGCACCCTGCTAGACAGCCAGCTTTCACTGGAGTTATAAAAGATTCACTAGGCCAAGAGATAATCCTTCTTTTTTCAGTTTAAAATATTCCTTTATGAGGGCAGACTCATGTTCCAGTCCTTGCTGTAAGACCTGTTTAAATATCTTGTCCAATTACTATGGATACTTAGAAATAGGACACAAAACTCCTAAATGCAGTAAAATTAGAAGAGCGTGTTTGCATCTTTCAGGGAAGGAACCCAACCACTAAATTAGAGTGTTGATTTCATTGCTTCTTCTGTCTCTTTCATTTTTCCTTGGGTGTGATCAAAACTTAATAGTGTCAACAATAGAAAATCTTTTATTCTGACTTTAGTGGCCACATCCATATTACATTTCTGATTTGGACACAACATTGGTAGCATAGGAACACACTCTACAGTGTGCACTCATTGTTTTGTAAAACCAGTTAAAAATAACCAAACCAACAACTTCAACTCTGATGTTACTTGGCTTCCATCTTCTTTTTGGAAAAAACAAATTCTGAGTCTGAAGGAATTTAGTGTCAAGCAATAGTTTTAATGTTCAGCTTAATGTTACACTGAGTTCATCCTTTTTACTCATGCCCCTTGGGCTATCACTCCTCTGGCTGTTTTCATCTTTAATAAATACTTTCAGCAGGTTTTCTTCTCTTAGTCATAATTTGGCAAAAGATCCCTTTTTTTGAACTTCCAATTTTTTTGTTAAACTAACTCATTGATTTCTCATTCAATACTGTTAACTCTTCAAATTCAGCATACATTTTTTATTGTAATTAAATTATTTAATACCTATCTGAAATTTACATACCACTTGATTCTGGAACTCTTCAATGTGAAAAAAATGGGGTTTACTTCTTGATTTGTGTTAAAACTTCTTCATTGACACCAAGATTTCAAAATATCTTTCTCCAACTATATGTCTCATTCCAAAGAAAATCTGGTGGAGAACGTAATTTAATCTTTTTCCATATTTAATAGCATTTATTCATCCTGAAAGTACTTCAGTGATGTGACTACTATGGTCATCTGGACTTCTCCTAAATTTGTGAAAACTTGCTTCTAGACAGTACAGCCTTCCTCTTAACTTTGTCACTTTTTGAGGTATGTTTTTATCTTTTCTTTTTTTTTCAAAAAAATTTGGAAAACTGAAATGCTGTCAGCAAGCAGGACTCAGATAGATGAAGCTAGGCAAGATGTCTTCTCCCTCTTCTGTAGATTTTGGCAAGGTCTGACTTGAGTGGTCCTTAGTTTCCATTAATATAATAAATAATGGCTTTTGGTAAAGCTGGGCCTAGCACCAATTCTTGTAATACTCCTTATGTTCATCTTCCCTTCCAAACTGGAACATTGCCATTATCATTAACCTTGATTTATGGTCCCCTGTCTGCTTGCCAGCCTACTTGAAAGTGTAGTTATCCTACTCCTTTTTAATTCATTTCTGAAACAAGACTCCATGCCATGCTATTATAAAGTCCAGATTCAGCAAATATTCTGAATTCCAAGTTTGCATTAATCCTGCCACTCCATTTAGCCAGAGATGTCACTTTGAGGAGAAGACAAAGCCCAAGGAGTGTGGAGAACTAGCATTGCCAGCACAGCAAGAAGAGGGAAAATAGGCCTGACAGGTTGAAGAGATTACTCTGGATTTTAGGAATAGTCATATCCCTTTTCAGTACAGAGTATAGACCTTCTGTTTTATCATTATGCCAAGGACCCAGCGTGAAATTGTCTTTATTCATTTTCCTCAAGAATTCATAACTATGGGCTCTATTAATCTACATTATTAGAGAAATAGTTCATGTCTATTGTTATTTATCTACTGAATACCTTCAGGAAAGTTTGCATTCTGAGGGGGAATTGGTTTAGTATGACCATCTTTGATGTGTTCAATACAGTTCTGTTGTGTTCTAAGGACTAAAACTTTCTCTTTTTCAAAAGTTTTTTTAAAATAGTGTTTGTTCTCAGAGGTCTTACTCAGTCAAAGAGGTAGTTACACTTCTCCATTGCTGAAAAATCATTTCTCCTTGATTTATTTCCACCTTTATCTTTACTGATAAGAGGAGTGGAGGCAACAACTGAAAATCTGATCCACAGCGGCAGGAATTCTGGATCTAGATAAGGAAAAGACTCCTCTGCACTGGGGCAAACAACCCATTACCCCACAAAAGAGCATCTGAAGAGCAATGCAGAGGCAGAAATTATTTCCACCAAATGCAATTAGAAATCTCTCATAATTTCTTAAATATAATAAGGAATATAAGTAAGCATAGCAATAAATTGTCTAGCAAACATTTTATTTAATGGTATTCATTTCTTCTTCCCTCTGTCCCTGTGAGCATTGCTGCACAGGATAAGCACACTGAAAAACTTTTAGGTGGTGTAAAGTACAGTCTACAACTTCTTCAGGAACAAAAATAATTATCAGCAAAGCTTGGGGCTAACTTTGATTCTGCAGAACAAATCCCCAACACTGGCAAGAAGTAAGGACTAACAGTCTCAGTTGCTAACCCCTAGTTTCTATCTCCCTCTAGGGCATCTCAAGCTCAAAATCTCATCAGACACGCTTTGATCCAATAAACTGATGCTTCTGCTGTGACCTTGTAGCTGGTGCTTACAGCTGTCTCTGTGCAGTAAGATAACAAAAGCAATATAGGAGCCTGAGGTAGACAAAATAACTTCCTTTAAAGCAACCAAAATTGCTACACAAGAATATAAAGTACAACGAGAAAATGAACATGAGAAAAGAGAAGACATTGGGAACTCCTGAGAGGGCTGGGGATTAGCTAAAATTGGTGGAACAATTTATATGGTTATATGGTTATATTTTTTATATGGTTTCTTTGGGACCGGTGCACAGAAAGGTGGAAGAGCATCTTTACTGATCATGAGGTGTAAAGAGGAAGGTGTTGTAGCTATGAGAGTTGGGTTACAATTATGGACATTTTAAGATAGTTAATTCTCTTTGTTCCATGTTATTGTTTTTTGTTTTGCTTTGTTTTTTTCCTGAGAATTCTAGATGTAAAAAAAGAGAGAGACAGAAAAAACAAACTTTCTCTGCCAACGAAACCCATTTTGATCCTTGACATTTCATTCTGTTCTCCATTGTCTTGCCTACCACAAATTGAACATAAACTTTGGAAGACCTTAGAGCACCTATTTGTCTGAAACAACTGTGCTCTTTTCTTCTTTGTTTTAATCCCTTAAACAGCTGCTTTCCAGCAACTTAGAAAGAATTTAGGTCTGCTGGATGTTAATTATTGCACTGCTTGCCTATTTCCCCTGGTATGTGTTCACCCTGATCCTGTTCTCTTTCATCATAAAAACATGACAAACTACACTACACGGGTAGCATTACAGTAAAAACGTTTCTACACACAGAGGTCCTTATCTTGTTATTGCTCAATACTCTCTCAGGGAAACCTGACTTCAGTGGGAGCAGAGATTTCAGGTCATGAACTGCAGAGCACAGGAACTCCCACAGAAATTTTATGTAGCAGATCAAGGTAGTGAAGCCCTGCCAACACGGTCTTGTGGGAATACTGACACCACAACTGAAAAGTGTTGACTTCTGCCTCCACTTAGGAAATACTGCAAGACCAGAACCTACATTTATATATCAGCTTAAGGCTATAAAGCCTTTCATGACACTTCAAGTTTGATAAAAACATGTTCGTTACTGTTTTAATATTACTTTTAGCGTGATCTTATTCATAGACCTAATAGTAGATTTAAAATATCCTAGAGGTGGAGTTGGTAGCACTGCCTACTATTAAACATTACTAAAACTTCCACTTACAAGGCTCTTTATTTAACAGGATATAGCTTTGCCAGACCTGAATGGTTTGGGCTGCAACTTTACATGTAGCTCAGAAAATATAGCCTTAGGCTGAATTTTATTGGCAAGTGTCAGCCAAAATTGCACAACTGTCCAGCTTTCTTCAAGCAAAAACTGAGAAAATTAAATATTTTTTGTGATGTTAAAAGTACACAGGCATTTTCTTGGAGAAGCCTATGCTGCAAGACATATTGGAAACAAAGTGAAAATTATGATATCTTACATGAAGCATGTTTTCACTTCTTTCCACCAAATCTAGACAAAGTTTTACAAGATCAACTTCTATGATATCATAGATGAAATGGGATCAGCAGAAACAGCTTCTGTTTTTAAACAGCACCAGTTCTGTCCTCAGTGAACAGTCTTAATCTCATATCTGCTGTAGTGCTGGTCTCTCAGAGTTGGAAATAGGGCATCTTGCAGATTTCCTCTCTTTGGGGACAGACTTGGTCTAGAAACTAGGCAATAAAAATCAAGCTCAAACATGAACTTGGATGGGAGGAAGCACAGAGGAGAAATGGTCCACTAAGAATTGGAGAGGGGGCAAAGACAGACCAGTGAAGGGAATGACACCCTGAAAATGCGTGAACGAAGATTCAGATCTTTTCTGGAGGATGGAAAGTGGGCCTGGATTAATTACTTGGAATAAGAGGCCCAGAAGAATCAATGCAGTCATAGGAACATGTTGGAGAAGGTGAGACATGAAGTGACAAGTTGAGAGTCATAACATACATTTTTAGCCTGCAACTGATACCCAGCTTCCTAAGCCTCATCCTTTGCTGTTGCCAGATAGTAGCTGTGAAACCCATTGGTGATCTATAATGCATTTTTCATCTTCACAGCTGGTCTCTATAAATTATGTCAATTTATTTCTGCTATAAATTATTTAACTGCTTGACAGCACCCGGCTGTGCTCAGCAATGATATATGATGAAATACCTCTATTTCTTTTACAAGAAATACGAAATCAGGCCTGGTCAGAAATGGGTTCTTTGGTTTAAGATGACACTGCTAAGCCAGAAATTTGATTTTCTCTAGTGGTTTAACTGTACCAATGGCTCCATCATCTCTAAATGAAGCCTAAAAACGTCTCTTCCATATTCTGTGTGAATTTGGGTGAGGTTTTGGTGAAAAATGCTCAGATCTGACTGATGTTGCACTGAACTTGACAAAGAACATTTGTACAATCTGGTCACCTAACTCATAATTACAGTAATCTCCAGCTAGGACATGGCCTAAAACACAATGCAAGAATTTGAATTCTTCATAGCCTAAAAATCCTTATTTGGTAGAAAAACAATAATTAGGCAGGCCTTTGTTAATTGATTTGGTACAATGATGATTCAGTGGATTTGTGGAAAATGCAGTTTAATATCAGTGGAAGGCAAATACTTGCACTCAGAGATTGGTTTCTTAAGATTTCAGTGCCCGATTTCAGTTTCTGGATTTGCCTGTGGCATTTTAGAAGTTTATGCATGTGCTCACACATACAATTCCCTAAAATATTAAATGTTCCCTGTGTATTTTCTTTCTATCACATGAGATTTCCTTATTTTAGTTCCTGATCTAAGAAATTTTATTCTGGATATCAGAATTTATATGGCCCATAGTTCAGTTCAGTGTTCAGTTCTTTATTTTTAAAACCAAAGAAGAAAATAACAAACCATTCTGGATACTTTTTCTGAATTTTGTATGATGAACCAAAGAAAGCACAGATATTTGTTTGTGGTTGGGAAAACCTAAGGTGCTATTGCAGCTCTATTTCACCTACAGTTGAGTTAGGAAGAGTCAGTCACTCTTTTTTCATTTGGTTTGGCCTCTGGCTTTGTACAGTCACCCTGTGTCACACCAGTGCCAACAAAGCTTCCCTTTTCACTCAGCATCAAACACCAAAAACTCAGCTCCATGGGATTAAATTCTTCCTCTTGCTTACAGCAGAAAGGTTGAAGCTTACTTCAGCTAAAGCAGGGTATATTTTGTATTTGCTCTCCAAGACTTCCTACAGCAAGGCTAACAGAAAGGTGATTTGTTAGAATTCTGATCAAGCGCTGATGGTTTAGGATTTTCTCAGAAAATCCTTTCACCTTTCTGATATGGAGGAAATCTGGGGAGATCAATTTTCAGAGGAGGAAATGGTTCACAAACTTAGGAGTCCTCAGGCTGCATCTTAAAGCATTGGCATTAAGATGTATTTTACTGGCTTAGCTGTAAGGCTGAGGAGGTCTGGATTCAGACCTTGGTTTAGAGCAGATTTAGGCAAGTCTCTGACAGCTACAGCCAGTGAGGAACATACACCATGAGCAGAGGACTTTGGTAGAACAAAGGTACAATGCCCAAATGTCTCAGGCTTGATGCTTCCCGCCCTATGTGGCTATCTGGGATACAGGCAGAAGCCATTCCTCCAGCTTTGCCCATGGAGGTCCCCTTTTGAGAGATTCCTAACCTTGAAGAAGACAGAATACTATTTGTGTATGTCGTATGTGTATGTTGTATAAGTTTTCCTCCTGTATTCTCTTAAAAAAAAATTTAGTGCAGATTTTATCTGTGCTAGAGTGGACCAAAACACAAGATTCCCTCCCCACACCAGCCACAAGTTGCATACTGCTTCTGGCTTTGTTCCCTGTTGGACCTTGGATTCCTGTTGGCTTAGTGGAGAGGGAGAGCCCCAGTTGCCCACAGCCCAGCCCAGGAGGCCAGAGCTCTGCTATCTGGCATGAACACCAGGGCTGGATGCCCTCATTCAGTGCCTGTCTGGCTCAGCTCCTTGCCTGGGAAGAGCTTAAAGCATAAGGCTCATGAAACAAGGGAACCAGTTTTGTCTTGAGGAGTACTGTTTTTAAAGAAAAGCATGAAGCATTATTCTTTGAAAAACCAGATGTAAATCTCTAGCCACAGAAGACCCTCTAAACTCTAAAATGTATGGATACATCATTCTGTAGGCTTGAATCCAGACTCTATGCTCTGGAGAGGGATAGTATTCATAACACATAAAAACCCTATTCTTAGTTTTTCCTATTGGTTAGCATTAAGCTTCTCCTTGCTTAGTACATGTGTTATGTGTTTTCCAAGACATCCAGTTTCTCCCCTCCTCTTCAAAGGAGCCCATGTACTTTCATACACACTTATTCTTTCCACTCAGAGAGTCAATGAATTAAAAATGCTGGTGCATCAAAGTTCTCTTAGGAAAACAACCTATGGGCTAGATCCATACCATTAAATTTCTTGTCTGTGTATGCACCAAAATTCAGTATCTTGATTTACTTGGCCTATTTGATGGCCTATTTGAAATAAAAACTTATGCTCAAAATAGAAAAACAATTTATAGTGTGACAAACAGAATGTTTGTAAAACACTGATTTTTTTGGATGCAGAAATGGAGATATAAAGGCTCTGTATAACAGAGTCATGGAAAACCACTGGCTGAGCTGTTGCACTTTGTGATTTCAAATTAATACTTTTTCATCCAGACACTGAAGCCACCCAGCATATTCTGATGAAATCTGTGCAACTGATTTGCCAATATTAGTGGAAGAACTAGCTCAGTCTATACTCACTTCTCCTTAGAGTGAATAGGATTACAGAGACAAATAATATCACACACTGACATTTTCCAGTTATTGTCCTAAGTGTTGCTAATGCCTTACCACAAGAAACAAAATTTCTATTAGGATTCTCTCAATCACATCAGTTACCACTGAATGATATAAGGGTGTAACCTGAATCTCAAATTCATTCCCTAAGTCATAGGGGAATATTTTCATTGTAGAATAATACAAGGACTACATGTTACTGATTATTTTCCCCTTTCCTACCCTATTTAAGATGTTACTAGCTACTCAAAAGTACAGAATACTTTGCTAAAAATATCTTTGTTCTTTCTGTGCCATCTAAAGTCCATTATTTAGCTGTTGACTATGAGGAAATGCTATGGGATTATTCAGCCTAGAGAAGAGAGGGCATCAGGGTGAGCTAATTGTGACCTTCTGGTACCTGAGGGGGCCTACAAGGAAGGTTGAGAGAGACCACAGGAGCTTGTAGTGGCAGGAGCAGGGAGAGCAGGTTAAGCTTAGGTGTTTGGAAGAGTTTTCTGTGAGGGTGGTAAGACACTGGAATAGATTGCACTGAGAAGTTTTGGATACCCTGACCCTGGAAGTGTTCAAGGACTCTTTAGATCCTTGAGCAACCTGGTCCAGTGGAAGGAATCACTGTCTGTGGCAGGAGGGCTGGAAATGGAAGACCTTTACAGTCCCTTCTAACTGAAGCCATTCTACAATGCATTCTACAATCTGCCTTTTTGTTCTAAAAACCAACAGATTACCCACTACCACCAAATCCATTTGTATCACAATCTCAATTTCATACTGTCAAGAAAGTTACATATTTCAAAGTATGAAATCTTAATTGTATGGCTCAAGAAAGAAAAGGAGGCTTAGACATTTAAGAAGGCTATTTTTGGGCAGCCATCTGCTTCAACCTACTATATTGTTGGTTGTTCTGGGTTGTTATAGGCTGCCTTCAAATCTCACTGTGCTTCAAAACTCTACTTCAAAACTTCAGTAATACCTCTACTTAGACATATTTCAAGAATATGTATCTAATATATGTCATGCCAATAGACGTCATTAATGAGTACCCAGGTAAAAATTCAGAATTGCATCATCACACACTTGAGTTATACAAGTTAAAAATAATTGCCTTTTTACACAGTAGAGAATTATAGGAAGGAAAAAAAAGTTTCTAACACCTTTAAAATGGTGAAAAAACAATTATTTCACCTCCAATACTTTGAAAGGCAAATAACACCACTTCAGTATTGAATATACTGAGTGTTTATGAAAAACTATGAACACAAAAAGATCTGTCAGATTCGCTTGCATCATGTTCATTTTTCTGTGCTCGTATTGTTTATACACCCATTGGTTTCTCTCTCTCTGACTCAGACATGCATCATCGTTATTTCTGGGAAAATATTATTGACATTTTGTCCTCGGGTGTCTGTCACTTGTGAGGGGGGCAGGGCAAGACTATCTGATGCATGGAATGTAGGTCATAAAAAGCTGAGGGCACTCAAGATGTTTTTGAACCAGAAAACAGATTTTACTGAAATGGGAAACTAAGAAATTAGATGGCTTCATGTGATTTAATTTTAGATGCTTCACTGAAACACCAGAGCTATTCTGCTGGTAACATCTTTTCTGGAGAAAAAGAGCTGAGTGTCCTAACCACGGCTTAGTGCTGGTAGGCAAACTGGGAAAAAGTCAGCAATTAAATAGAATTTCTTTTTCCCCTCTGCAGAAATATTGGGGGACTCAACTTTCCTCCAATTCAGCTTGCTCATGCATGGAAGCTGCAAGGTACATTCTGAAGCTTAGACACTACCTCACCACCTCCAGCCCCATCCAAGGAAATTCGTAAAGAGCACTTCACATTACTGACAAAGGAATTTGGGACATTTGGAAAGTGCTTCACAAGTTTTTTCCATTCCAGTTCTTCATTCTGGGCGGTCCTTACCAGACCCTGCTCTGGGTTTTGGCTCTTCTCTACCCAAAGCTGCCTAGAATAATTTCTGTTATATAACATTTGCCAGACACTCCTCTATTCTTCAGTCTGTCTCTTTTCACCACGTTACCTCAGATTTCCAATTTGCCCAATAGCATTTTTGCCCCTTCCTATTTTATAATTTTCTCTCCTTGATCATCATTATCTCTGTGGGAATCTCTACAAATATTTAAAACTACTTCATATCCCTAACTCCTGCTTCAGAACTCGGAGGTTAGTACATAATGCTGCTCTCTCCCTGGTACCACTGGAATGGGTACCCAACAGCAGTTACAAAGGGTGATATCTCAGCCATTGGAATATTGATATCACAGCCACTGGAATTTTTCCTAGGAAGCTCTCATTTCCCATGAAGTCAGTGCAGAATGCTGGTTTTTTTCTGACTTTGGTACAGGTACTAGGCATAGGGAATATCCTTAAACAATTCTAAATACAATTCTAAATACATGACAGAGTCTTCAGAAGCATTCATGTAGGAAACACAATTTTCTTCTAGGAAAGAAGAAAGCTCTCTTTCATGGTTCTGTGTTCCACCTAAGTTTTTGAAGACCTAGGAGGAATGATGACTTGCAGGGCATGAAAGCACTGCTGTAGATACATGTTATTGGTCCTTTTGATATTCTGCTCCCCTCCCTCTGCCCTTAGGCAGTGCTGCGGGACGAGCAGGTGTTGGTCACAGCCTGGGCACGATCCTGAACCCACATCTCACTCATGCCCTGAAGCTGGCCTTGCATGTGTAATCCCTGATGGTAGCCAGGTGTTTACTGAGCATTTTGGAGACTACTGACCTTAGTGATTTCCAAACCAATGTTTATGCAAATGGGAGGCACAGGATGTTTAACGTCTGTCTGCTACAGTTCTGGTGCAGCTACCAGGAACCGTGCAATCCCCTATCCTTATTTAATAGCTCATTTGAGAATAGCAGGGTGATTCCCCTTTCAACAGTTGTGGCCCAGAAAATGCAAGATTACACAGCTTCAGTCACCTCTTGACAGCTTACAAGAGAGTAAGTTTAAAAGGTCTTTGTGGGGTTGGAAATTTCTGATTGCAGAAGTCCAGTATTAAATGAAACACTATAAAACACTAGTAGAGAGTAAAAGACATTCTTTCAGAATTACAGAAAAATGCACTTTGCAGGTAATTTCTCAGTAAAAGTGCCTACCAGGAATTCTCGAGTTTATCTGCAAATGTAATAAAGTCCAGGAGAGGAAGCAGTATTGGAGATAAATGATGCAGAAGGATCTCTGCAATGGCAATGGAAAAAACCCCACCATTTGAAAATACTTGATCTTACTCCATCAGATTTTTAATATTAATGGGAAAGAATTAAGAAGAATAAATTTCAAAGTACAAATTCAAATGTACATATGTTGTAGTAGATCTAATTAGCCCTCAGAAAGACTTGAAGGGAAGAGTTGCAAATGGTAGATCAGATCAGAACTTTATCCAAAAAGAGAAAACAAATTTGGATATAAAAATCTCACCTGAAAATAACATATTCATGGCCCAGACATTCTGGATTTTCCTCTAATATCCAAAGCATAAGACAAGAAAATGTACTAAAATGTCATTCAGTCTGAGAGAAAAAATTTGGATGGATGGAAAAATTTTGGACTGGTTGAACATAATAGAACTCCAGATGTGAGAGAGGCTGTCAGGATAAGTTATCCTGAGTAATTAATTCACAGAGAAGAAAAATTCAGAGGTAAAGCAATTAGGAATACTTGCACAAAATTGGAGAGACGAGTTCAATCAGAGGTTTCAATTACTGACCTGGCTGTATTTCACATGTGCTTTATCACACAGTTTACTATCAGTAAGGAAATGAAACTGTTAAGGACAGTAGAGAATGCAAAATAAACCTTGATTAAAGAAACCCAACAACTTTAAATTCAATTCAGCTAAGGTTTACAACTGAAAAGCATCAGACTGTTAACTTCTATCCCAGTCGTTCAGTTACAGCCTGAACTGCAAAGTTTGAAAATTAACAGACTCCCACAGGAATGCAAAATTTCAAACTATAGTGCCGTTGCATGTCTTTTTCCACTTGATCTACCTGATATAAAACTAGTAGATTATATAAGGGCAGATTGCAAATGAGTCTGAATTTTAAAAATCTGGATATGTTATTATGTGCAGACAATAAGCAGTAGTATGCACATGGGGAAAATTCTACACTTCAAGCCACAATTTTTCTTTTCAATAACATTTTTGCAGCTCTGCTCTTTATATAAACTGAGACTCCTCAAGTTCCATCTGCCCCTTCTACAATTCTCTGATGATACAGTCTGCAAACCAGCTAAGTACCAAAGCCCTTAAATATACAATACCAGTCCTTTAAACTCTTGGAAAGCAAAGCCTCTTTCAGCTTTTCCTTGACAAGATCTAGTGGGACAGACACACCAGCTGCTCAGACCTGAAAAAGAGCTTTTTGAAGCAAAACATATGTGTATAGCAAATATTCAAAATGAGGCTGCAGCACATACAGACTGCCTGAAAATTAGGCATGAATCAGAGCTGACACCTATAGTGGTATTTGTATTATAGAGGCAGCATTAGAAACTGGCAGCATCTTGGTTTAAACAATCAATCAGCCACTTCTTTGACTTGGCTCACTATCAGGTGACCTAGTTAAAGAAAATAAGTTCCTGAAAGACTGAAAAATTCTCAAATTAATAAGATGTTTACAATTAAAACAAATTCATGGCAGATTTTGCCACACAATAGATAACTTGCATATCTGCAAATGGCATATGTCATTCCTTGACAGTTTCAGTTGAGTATATCCTCCCCTCTGATAAAAATAAAACAGATTTTTAAAGCCTTATCTCTAGAAACTTTCTGCTTTCCAATGGCTTAATTTGTGAAGGAAACAGAAATCTGCTTTCCACTGGAGAGGAAGGCAGATGGGGTGGCAGCATACATCTGGGTCTTTGGAAAAATACAGGAAAAGAAACGTCTTGCCTGGTCAGTATTGTAGTTGCCCTCCATTTTTACATTTTCCCCCCATAATAAGGCTGAAAGCCACTGAGATTTCTCCCTGGCTGCATGCTCTGTCTGTGCTATGGAATGAATACAATCACTAGAGCAGAAAGATTGGACACAGCTCTCATGCTGATACTAATGAGGCTCCTGGTATAATTTCCATACCCCCTCTAAGCTGATGCTATAAATAACAATCAATGCTACCTTACATGGCTAAGTCTTGATAAAGTTTCTGATGGTGCCAAAATATCCTATTTCTCTGCTTGCCAGCTGCTTTCAATAAAGTGCCTTCCATCTTATGGAGCTGTGTTTGCATTACCCTCCGCCCCCTGGGCTGCTTACAGTGATGCTTACAGTTGGGTCAAACTTTGTCCCCTGTCTTGCCCTTTTGCCTCTGTATAAAAAGTAGGCTCATTATTCTCTGGAGCCACCCACAAAGAATAAAGGATATGTATATACCACCTCTTTTTGAAAGCATTTCACATTGATTTAAGACTTTCTTCCATTCAGGGCTCACTTGCACTGCTCTTAGTGAAAGCTCTCTAAAAATGCCCAGTAACTAATGACAAATAAAAAGAAAGTTGAGTGGATGGAAAGGACCTCTAAAGCTGACAAGTACACAGAGACCTTTTGTCCTAGTCTTATTACAGCTGCCTTAACACTGGATACATGCAGGGAGGCAGCACTAGGTTGAAGCTTGGATATTTCTCAGGATTGATGGCACCTGATAAGCATTTCAATATTGCAATGCTGGACCCCTGTATCTAATCTCAGTTAAGATTTCTTCTTAACTGAGACATCTTCTCAGACCCCAGTTCTCATAATCCAATCTGGTTTTGGAGTTTTTCCCTTGGGGCAGGAATCATACAGAACTCACAGCACACTGAGTAAGAAAATCCAGTTTTCCCAATTCTTATTTCCAGTACAGTTAGATAATGTATTTGTTATAATTCATGAGAGGGATCTGCTCAGAGCTTAAAGGTCAACTGGTCTGAATGGAACTAAATTCTTGCCCTGGGTGGAAAGGAAGAAATAGAAGACATGGAAAAAAACAACCAACAAACCAACCAAAAAAATCTGAACCTTTCCATAGTGTTCAAGTTCCAGTAAATACAAAAGTGAAGCAATTGCTGTCCCTTCTTCCTCTAAATGAGTAAGCACATGGCTGAGTGCAGCACATCTGCTGGATGGGCTGGTCTGAGAGGCACTGCTCAGAGCCCACACTGGGATAAGGCCTTCAACAGATCAAGGAAGCTGAGGTGGAGATGAGGGTTTCCATGCAAACCATAGGACAGACCCCAAAATTGCTCAGTCCACGGCTACCCACGTTCACTGACTTCTTCTGTGCCTCCACTGTCGCACTCTGGCCTGTTAGAAAATTTCACAGATGAAGTCTTTTACTGTTGATGAAGGAGAAGTAGTAAAAAAAGTGTACTCCAACACTCTTGCTTGTGCATGAAGCCGTGTGCCGGGCAGGCAAAGATCACGGACTAAATTCTCAAAGCTTTTGGGAAATCTGTCAAACCACAAACCCAGGCTAAGTCAGAGCGAGTGTGTGAGTCAATGCACTTATTTAGAGTTCAGTAGTGGCTGGGCTACAGGCTGTGCACACAGAGAGAGGAGTCTGTTGCTGCTCTGAAGCAATTCCTGTTCGCAGTAGGAAAGGAGACCCAATTCACTGTGGTACATGAAGCAGTAAATATTTAGTTTTCTAAAGGGAATTTGAATTCATTTATGCCCCAGAAAGGAAAATCCTAATAATAGTCTTATCAGAACTATATCTACTTTATTTGGAACTGGAAAATAGAGTTGTAAAGGTTATTTTGTGAGATCTGGTATCCCTTTACTAAAGGATAGAATTTTATTACTTGCTGTTGAGGATTGGATTAAAGCTATTCTATTGGAGTCCTCTTAAACTTCCTTTATTGGTTATACTACCTTCTGTATCACCATAAATGGATTTAGAAAAGTAACTGGAAAAAGATCTGATCTAATTGCAGAAGTAAGTACAGGCTCAAGATGCAAGGCTATGATGTTATGGGTTACTTTTTCAGTTTTTAGCCAAAGATTTTAAAAAGCATTCTTACAAAAGTCCACCACTAATTGGGAGATTCTCCCACAGGAACAAAATATCTGCTGTAACAAAACAGTTGCCACAATTTGTAGAGTTAAAAAGAGATATCTGTTTCATATTCAATTCCTGTTTGAACAATGAGCTAGTGTTGCAAGACATGTCATAAGAATTATTTCATTGTGTATCAAAAAATGTGTCTCCAGGCTATAAAAGGCACGGGGCAACACTGAAGTTGAATGTTGCTATCAGTACATCCAGCTCCAAAATAAATGTTATGAAACTGGCTTTGGTGTGATTAAATTTTATCTTACTGCTGCATCAGTGTTGAAAATATGATTTTGTTAGTTCTGTATTTATACATCAGAGGTAGACTGACAAACTCTCACAATATGCAACAAGATTTTTTTATTGCATCTTATTCTAATTATACATTTGATCTGGTATTTTGAATTGAAGGTTATTATTTTGATTCTTGAGATACCCCACCATTAACCTAAGAAAAAAGTAATATGACATCTAGGCTGTTTCTATGGGACTGTGTGCTCTGTTTTCTCTTTCAAGTAATTTGTGGGTTTGTATTTCTCACTTCAACAGCAGCATTGGCCCTCTAATTAGTCTGAAGGCCTTCACTATTTAGCAAATGCTAGTGCCCCTGTACTCAGCACTGACGAGGTCACTCCTCCAGTTCTGTGCTCAGTTCTGGGCCCTCACAACAAGAAAGACACTGAGGTTCTGGAGAGTGGCCACAGAAGGACAATGGAGCTGGAGAAGGGTCTGGAGCACAGGTGTGGTGATGAGCAGCTGAGGGAGCTGGGGGAGTTCAGTCTGGAGAGAAGGAGGCTCAGGAGGGACCCTATTACTCACTAAAACCACTGAAAGGAGATTGTAGCCAGTGGGGTTCAGCCCCTTCTCCCAGATAACCAGTTACAGGACAAGACAAAACAGCCTTAAGTCATGCCACAGGATGCTTAGATTATATATTAGGAAAAATTTCATCATGGAAGGGGTTATCAAGCACTGGAAGTGGCTACCCAGGGAGTCACCATCCCTAGAGGTACTTAAAAAAAAGTGTAGATGTGACACTCATGGCCTTGTGTTAATGGTTGGACTCAATGATCTTGGAGGACTTTTCCAACCTTAGTAACTCTAATCCATCTATGATTAAAATTCAGGATATGCCTAAGCTGTTCTGAAATTCATCCTGCTGAGGGTAAAACTGATTTGAGGACAACATTTTCTTAGACATCAAATTTATTCTGTTTTATTTAGCTAAAAAGTACAGACCATTACATAATCCTATTATTTTTACCAACTGTATGCATTCCTTTAGAAGGGCATTAGAGAATAACACCCAGTGACTGCATAGTCACATTTTTACTTATTACCACAGTAAGGTCAAGTCAGGTGAGAACAGAATGGAAAAACATAGAATAGGATATCATTGAATAGGATAGGCCAAGCCAGGCCAGGCAAGGCCAGAACTAGACTGTCCTCCCTTTGGTTTGATATACCTGTAACTTGATTCTTGCAAAGTTCCAGAGGGATCTGAACACTTCTAGCTTTGTTTCTTCAGAAGAAGTCAACTTAGTAATTTATACAGATCTTAAAACTTGCAGTATATTTTCCACCTGGCCACTTGGCTCAAATCCAGGTCATGCCTTAACATAAAATTATAGCTATTTCATGACAGATGCAAAAGGACTTTGTTGCTCTTAGACCAGATCTCAACAGCTTGTAACTTACCACAAAGACTTCTACCTTGTTTGTACTTGCAATAAATATGGAAGGGATTGATTGGTGTCTGGATTTATTCCTTGTCTTTTTCAGACTGCTTCTCAGTGTCACGACTGAAAATAAAGTCCATCAAAGTTTATAATGGTTTTTTTTCCCCAAAATGTGAAAGTTTATTTTTAGGAAAATACTGGTTTCCAATATGTAAAGAAGCTTTCTTATTTACCTGCCTTTCACGATAAGGTAATGAATAAATCTTGCCTCACTGCATCTCCCTCCTGGGATTTACAATATTTCATATAGATAATAAAAATATAGCTATTCTTGTTAAAGTTAGAATTTTTTGTATTTTTCTGTTCATAAATCCTCCTTTTCTTCACTTGGTGTTACCCCAAGCTTGTCTGCTGCCTTTATTTGGAAAAGTCAATTTAGCAAAAAGCAAAAGCTGGGAGTAGAAAGACAGGGATAAAAAAGATAGAGGTTATTTAATTTGAAACCTGACCTTAGTGGTGAAGCACAGAACACACAGCTCTAGTATGGTCCCTAAAGACTCTTCTGAAGGCTTTAGCAGCAGAAAGGCTGGATGCTCTCTTGCATCTTGAGGTATCAAAGAAAATGGAATAAATCTTGTTTCCTATTTTCCCCCTCAAAACGGTCTTTCTCAGAAGCCTTGCCAGTACCCAAATAGCTGCCTGATGAGTTTATACTGTATAAAGTGCACAGATTACTTGGCTTACATTAAAATCATCTATATTATTCCATGCCTAAAAATAGGGAATATCAGCCAGCCTGTGCATATTCTGCTTTCTAACAGGTTTACAAGGAGGCTGACAGGTAATATGTAGCCACTTCTAGAACACTTTAAAACCCTCAGCTGGTTTTCACATTCAAACACCCCAATGGCCCCCAGATATTTCCGACCTTCCAGAATCAGACACGTTGTTAATGCATAAATATGTTTATGGGGATTTTTCCTGTTCCTAGTTGTTGTAACATTGACTTAATTGTCGGTGGCTGATAACAGAGGATGTCTTCAAAAAAACCTGACCCTTTCAGATAAATGTTTGCCGTGGTTGTGCAGGTAAGATTTTTCAGCACAGGCACAATTTCTGAGTTGGAGTTTTTTTCCTCCAATCCCTATAAGAATTGGAGAGCATCCTTGTGCTTTAACTTCTCTGAGTTTTGACATCAGCACCAGCCACTTCCTCTCAGAAGGTAAAAGCAAGAGGAAGATCTTTGGCAGGACAGGAGTTATCTTGTTTTGACATATTAGCTTTGAGGTTCTCCTATAGTATGAAGTATGGCCCTAACTTATGAAGGATAAAGAAGAAATTATCTAAGGAATACTTTAATTTTATATTTACTATTCTGCCTTTTAATTTTAAGAACCTTAATATCCTAAGAGAGCATTCTCTTTGAGACTTGACACAAAAAGAAAACATATATAAAAATTAAAAAGAAAAAAAAAATCAAAACCACCAGCACTGACTTTTTCTGATAAAGGGGAAACAGAGTATGACTTCAACCCAAAAAACCAAAATGTGTTGGAGAATAGAAGGTGACTTATCAGGATTAAAAAAATGATTAAAATATAAACTGTCAGCTGAAAAATCTGTCCACATGGAACTTTCCTATGCTTAGAGACAACACCCTGACTAATTGGGCATGTTGTCTTTAGCCTGCTGAGACACTGAATGCAGACATCTATAAAAGCACATGTTCACAGCCATGAGCTAAGGTTTCAGTGAAGAGACTAAGTATCAGAGAGGAGCCAATGTCCCTTTAGACATCTGTCTTCTTGCAGACCACACAGGCTCATTGAGTCATGTTGTTTTAAATCATATAGAGACAGAATTCGCAAGTTGACAGCATAATCTTATTTTCTTGAGTTTTCAGAATGCTTTGCATTAGCAATGCTACCAGTTACATCTAATAGATGCAGGAACTGAAGCAGAGCAGGAGTTAAACAACCAGTCCAACGTTGGTCACAGTCTGGAATAGATCTAAACTTCAACCCTCCTACTTTTCAAGTAAGTTGCAGAAAACTTATCTCTATAAAGTGATGGCTTATTTACCACAGCCACCTCCTCCCTTGCCCTCTTCCTTGCCACGTGATCCTGATCATGTGAGATTCTCATTCCTGGTCAGATATTTTTAATGTCTACTTGTCACAAAATTTATCTGTGATTTCTCTGGTGAATACTTCTACATTATTTATATTCTCTTTTATATTAATTTCTACATTTCGTATCTTACGTTTGTATAGACTGCATATGCACACACAACATGAATGCATCATGTGTATTCTGTGGTATATATATAACCTGGAACTCATTAGAAGTGTCTGCTGTGTCTTCATCTCTCATATGAACTTGCTACCTATGGCAGATGAAACACGTGTTGGGCTGGCAAACTGTGATTAGTCATTCACAGATATCTGGAGGGGGTGGGGTTAATACTGGAAACATGAGAATTCCATCATGAACAGATTTCAGTATTCGCCAATATATTAATCCTGTGCTCAACTTCAAGCACATGTTTTCTTTCCCAGATTTTAGTATCAGGCCCGGGGTTTCTCTGGTGCAGTCGTGCTGGACCCAAAGACAGATTATTTGTTAAGCAGACACAGCTCCTGTGCCTGGAACTGAGGAGCAGATGAGCATTAATTTCAGGGATAATTAGTCTACCTGTTTTCTCTTTCAGGATTTTGGTTACCTTACACTGTCAATCACTCTCCTGTTTCGAATGAGCCAACATGGTGTTTACCAAACTCTCCACTGAGACTTAGCATGGAAAATGAGCAGAGTTATTTTGATTCATTGTTGTAACAGACTATAAACTTCTCCCCTGGTTTTGGAAACATTTACCATAGCAGCTGAAAAATGATTTTTCAAAATACTTTTGCTACAGCCACAGGATTAGATCTTAGGTTTATCCCAGAATATCCTCTATACCACTAACACCCCTTCTCTAATTCTCCTAATCTCTGCACACAAACGAAAAAAATTAAATTACCTACAATGGCTTGGTTTTTCTTTTCTGCTTACAGGGGGAAATTTCAATCTCAATCAAATCTGTCCTGGGTACTACATTATAATCAATATGACTTTCTATTTGTTAAAGTTGGCACAATTAGAGGTGGGGAATTGTCAGTGAGAATGAGCTGCTGCTACACATCACTAAGCAGTTAGCCTTAATGTCATGCAGATCTTTCTTATTTTGTGTAAATTTAAATGATGGACATGAAGTAATTTCTCAAAATGGTGTGATTTTAGTTAAAGATGCTTAATATGGAGCAAACCCCACATTTTTAAAATTAGTTATATATAGCTGCCATTAAAAATTTGAAAAATTTCCCTTTTCTTGCCTTCTTCTGGACACTCTATGTGCCCTGTGATGTAAATGATTATATTTTCATTCTGTCTGAGTTGCTCATGTGTTTGTAGGGATATAAATGAACCTCAAAATGTGCCTCTGTAATTAGAAGCATCGAGATGAACCTGAGAGAAGTCTTTCTTCCAGTAAAGATGTTTACATTCTGATGCTTTCTCCCCTAAATCAGGACACCAACCAGTGCTGTGGTGTTAGATACTGCCAAACACATATAAATTTTGTCTTATGGCCAGTCTCTATGAAGTAAAGTACCACACACAGCGAATCATGTAATCTATAAGGTATTCATGAAATACCACCTACGTCTTCTGGAGAATCTGGACCTCAAATGCCACGGGAATGGGACTGTGCAAAGAAACACACAGTTATATAAAACTCTGCATCATCCAACCACTCTGAACCGCAGGAAGAGCAAGCTGAGCTTCAGGCCACCATTGCTCTTCTCTTCTCCTTCATTTTCCTCCATGCTAATAATGAAAGCAGGATGGTGGGGGGCTCATTTTTCACTCTTTGACATCCTCTTTCTTTGTCTTTCTCTAAAAATAAAAAAGACCACAGAGGCTTGATTTCACAGAGGGTCTATCTGTGACTGTATGCCCACACTGCACATGCAAAATGAAAATGCGCCAGGAGTTGTTCAAAATCCGAGATGTTTTTTAACTGCATAACTTTCTACTCCTGACCACCTGAAACTTAAGCCTCTCTTTGCATTTACCCCCCAAATCTCATGAACCTAAACAAGATGATAAGTGTAGCAATTCTTTTGCATATTAGAAGTAAATATAAAGAGGAGTCAGTTTTCAGGAGAAAACTGTATTTTATGCTGATTATGTTCTCAACCAGATGGAGGTGGGTATCAGCAAGCTGGGGGGGATATAACTTCATCCCAGCTGTTGTAATTAATAGCAATTTCTGCAAACTCTCACTGTTACATAAAGAGGAAAATGTATGGCTGGCCTGGAGCAGTCAGCAGAATTACAGAAACCTATCCAAATTCCATGGGAGGCTTTTGTTAGCTGACAAAGTATCCTTCAGGTATATTTTACAGAGTCTTTATGTCTTGGTTTTTCATTCAAGAATCTGACTCCATGCCACTAGGGTTGTCAGCATCAGCAATTCACTCTGTCACGTGAAATTTCCTCAGTAATGTGTAAAATAAATGTTGTGTTATGAAACCCTTGCTCACTTGTCTTAGACAAGGAGTTTTCTTTAATTTCTTAAGAAAGTACTGATTTTATTTAATTACCTACCATTTTTCAGCATAAAATAGTTTTAAAAGTAAGGTTTTTTTCAAATATTGTTCCAATTAAAGAAAATCTTGTAATGCCAACCAGAGCAAAATGTTTAAAGATTATTATTTTTATTTTCAACACAAATATTAAATTGTTTAAATAGCATAAATAATCTGTAGGAAAGCTTGCTTAATTCTAAAAGTTAGTGGTGATACAGAGAAATTTGCTGGGCTGTTTTCAGAGACTGCTCTTTTTCAATTTGCCAGAATTTACTTATGTGTCTTTTTCTGCAGCTGATGCTACAGATGTGAAGTAAAAAACAAACAAATAAACAGAACACACACAAAAAAAAACCACAACCCAAAACAAAACAACTGAGCCCCTGCCCCCAAAAAAATGTTGTAGCTCCCTCATACCACATTCAGTTTTTGGTTTTGTTGCTTAGCCTTTTACCGATAGGACTGAAGACATTGATCAGCAAGAGTCATATTTTCCTTTAAAAACTCAGAACCACTCACAAAATTTACTTCAAAAGTAAAACCAATAAAACCAGAGACCACGTGTACCAATATTTTGGGGAAAAAAACCATGCAAAACAAAGGTATATACTCATCATTGCATCTCTCATCACTTTCTCAGATTTTGCCCTCTGGTTTTCCTCCTCATGTAACATCTGACATCCCAAACCACCAAGAAACTGCGAAGAGTTTTTCAAAACATCAGAACTCCCTTAACGTGCTGCAAAAATTTCTCTGCTTTTCCTTAAAAAGGGAATTTCACTGTAAGATTTATGGGCCAGAATGGCAATATTTAACCCCAGAGGAGTAACATATTTCAGATGTTGAAGTCTCTCTTCAGAGGCACAGCTGGCAGCTTTATGCCCTTATGGTGAGCAATAGCTCGTTTTCCAGCAGGATGTACACCTGGCAGTGGGTGACATGCAGAGGCAGAGCACGGGTGTCCAGCCACAAGGACTACCAACATGATGGACTTCCAAGCTCAGATATTTTTATGTACATAGAAAAGGGTTTGGGGAACATCAGTTGACGTGTATTTTCCTCTGTTCCTTGGATCTGGATTTACAGGCAGGAAAGAAACAGCTTTGGTGGTAAAACAACTAGAAAGAAAATGTAATTAATGCATTTCAAACACTGATCAGATAACTTCAGGAAGGTAAGTGCCTGTGGCGGGCATGTCATGGGGAAGTGAGCTCAACATCCAAACAAGTCATGAACCAACATTTTGCTACCTTCAGTAGAAAAACGTACTCCACTGCACTTGTAGATAAACCTACCCAACACTGTGAATTATCACATATTACTACACTCCTTTATGGCTTTCTTCTTCTGGACAAGGAAAAAAGATTTTTTTTTCACTCATTCAAAATTAGGATTGAATTTAAGCTAGTAATCAAAGGTGAAACCTTCATTACTCTGAATCCATTTCACAACTGTAAGGTTATTTATACCACTGAAAGTCATGTCATCTAACTTGGGATTTGTACAGTGCAGTACAAATATACATCAGTTCAGGTTAGCTGAGGCCTCTTCAGAGGAAGGAGGCTTTATAGTAAATATTTTTAGGATACAACCTTTTGAACCCCTACTTTCTGAGAGGAGGAAAGCTACTGTTTCTTTCCCTTGGTGCTAAGGGGCATCTAGACAGGTAGCTCAGATGAAATGACCAGCAGTCCATGTGGCACCAACCCTGAGAGGGACTTCTTCTTACAGGAGTAGAACAGAGTTGGCTCTACTCTTGTAGTGCTGCACATCTTGACCAACAAAGATATCAGAAATCACCATCAAAAGCATCAGCACTATACTCTCTAACTTCATTATCTCTCTTTGACATTCAGGATCTTACTGAGCAGACACTTGAAGGCTTTCTGTTTTCTTGTTGTGAGTTGGTTCAGTTGTTTGGGTTTGGTTGTGGTTTTGTTTTATCCCAAGCTGCTTCTGGGGCTGCAAGCAGCAAATCATCCTGCCCTGCTATTTATAGTAATGGAGGTAAAAATCAATTCAAGAGTGGAGCACAACTTCAGACGGAGGCAATTGAGAGTCGTTGAACTCAGCAGCTGTGCAGCTGCGTCACCAAAACCCTCATGCCGCCCAACTATTTTCCTTGGCGACTGCTGCCTTTAAGAACTTGTTTTTTCCTGACTATGCTTCAGTTGGCTGTTTGTGAAGGCCTGGCTGGTGTTTGTTGAAGAAAGAAAGAGCAAGAAGTTGCTTCTGTTATCCTCTAGAGATCTTTATAGGGAAAATCCTGTTTAATATTGACATATTGTCACAGTCTCTGTGGGACAAAGGGAGGGAAAGAGGAAGGGGGAATGGGGGGAGCACTGTCTGACCTTTCTCTCCAGAGGATAAAAATCAAAAGAGGAAAAAACCCAAACATATCTTTCCTTTTTTGTTGTTTTGTTTGTGATTTTTTCCAGACTGAAGTTCCTCTCCTGTACCCTTGTTCTGTTCTCCCTGAGCATTAGTTCAGTGCTAGTAAATATAATCTGCATTTTTGAGTATAAAAATGCAATATAACATTTTCTCTAATGTTTGAAAGAAGATAGAGAATTGGACCAACCAACAAGGTGTCCTAAGCAGCTCCACCTTAAATGACAGTAGGTTCTTTCTGCCTCATTTTACAGCCCATGGCGTCACCTGCAAAGTTCTTCTACAGCAAAAGTCCACCAAGCTGTTCTGCTGACACTAGCACTGGGAAAGCCTGGATTAAAGACCAAATCTACTATTTACAGAACAGCAAAGTTGCAAAAATAATCTGCTACTGTTGGAATAAGGATAAGAATAAATACAGACGTGGAGGCTTTCCCTAGGCATGCCAAATTAAATGAAGATTACAGATAGCCAAGTAAATAAAGGGAATAAATTTTTTAAAAATATGTTTAACACCCTTTTCCTTCCCTCTTTAAGTTTTATTCCTACTTCAAAGCAATCCTCAGACTTTAGTCCTGTATGTGGGCACAGAAAGCACACCCCTACTGTCCATACACACCCTCCCTGGGGTATGGCCTCAGCCTTGCATGTCTACAAACACCAGTTCCTGGCTGGTGGTGCCTAAACAGAGGCAGCATCACCTACATCCTGCAGTGTCTTGTGGTTAAATAAACTTCTCATCAACCCACTGCCATAGTATTTTGCAATGGACTTGAAACGCTCAGCACAGCACTCCAGATTCCAGAGCTCAGGAAGAAATAAATAAAAATTCCTCCTTCTTCCTTATTTCTGCTAAAACAACAAAGCCTCAAGCAAGAAACAAGCAGTCAAAACAGACTTTAAAAGAGTGTGAGGCCTCTGTCTGGGATATATGGAGGTATGGAACAGCTGGTGCAAAGCCATCAGAGAAGGGCAAACAGAGCAGCTGCTGCAGAGGGCACAACTCAGAGGTGTGAAAGCCCCTGTGGCAGACACTGTGGAGAAGAACTTTGCACAGAATAACTGAGGCAGAGGCAATCCCAGGACATGTACAGAAAGGATGGACTGTGGGCTGGTGTGTGGTTGTGCAGAATGCACACAACAGCACACAGAGAGCAGGCTGTGCAGAAGAGCTGCACTGCACTGATTTTCTGTGTGAACACTGGGTTTTCCCAGTAATTCATATTCCTGCTTTTTCAAGCCCTTTCAGATCTCCACAGGCCAAAATTCCTGGAGTTACAGAAGATACAAGTGCTGGACCATGAGAGTGCTCTGGACAACACAGCAGCCACAGCCTACAAATCAGGAGCTTGCTGTTACACATTAGCAAGTGTAAGAGCTTGGCAAACCCCGAGCCTCAACGCACACCTAAAGTCATGTACAGTTGACAGGTGCTGGATTCCCTTGTTTTCCCTTGTTTGCAAATACAAAGTGCCCCTCTCTCTCTCCTCCCAGTATGTTTTTTAGCTGATATCAGAGTTACAAATGTGTTAGAGCACTCATACAGTGGGGAAGCAGAGGGTTACAAATAATCAGCCATCGGAGCAGCTCTGTGGGGCTCTGGGAAGATGACGAAATGTGTGGCACACTGACTACAGCCTAAAGGCTCCCTCTCCATTACTGGTTCCTCTTGGGGAGAGTCACTGATGTTCTGGGATGTTACCCATCCTAAACTGCTCTAAGTGTAGAGAATTATAAGGTGCCATCCCTGCAAAAAGGGGCCTTCAAGTACTTTTGCAGCTGTACAGTGTCATGCCCATCTGGTTATATAAAAGAAAGTAACAGACATACCTTCTTTTCTTTTTTTCCTCAGGATATGACTATTTTCTTTCTGTGGTGTTTTCTTGTTTCTTGCTCCACCCATACCTTGTCTTCCTAGCCACAGGCTCCATTTATGAATGCTACTTTATTTTGCATGGTGTGTTCTCATTCCTTTTTTGTACCAAACATTGAGCCTGAAAAGTTGTCATTGCCTTGCTCACAGTGGGCACACATGAGCAGGACAGGTGAGAGGGAACTCTCCCACAGGGCTTAGCTTGGGCAGGGCTGAGCAGCAACCACAGATGACCTTGCTCGGCTGCAGCAAGAAGTGTCCTGAAATACTCATGTCTTTCTTATAGTAACTGGGGGTCTCTCTCTTTCCTTATTTTGCTGATTAGGCCTTGCAGAAATAATGTCAATGACCACTTTGACTTGAAAAAGCTGTAGTTGCCAGTCCTGTTCTTTTGAGAAATCAAGATCACTTTTTATTTCCTAAGAGACACAGCCAGTAACTGCTTACAACAGAAAGACTGCCAGAATATTTTGTTTTAAAGAGACACCACCTGCCGTTTTATTTCCTTTTATCCAAAAAACAGAGATATCAAGTTTGGGTCATAAACTTAATGCTAAGTGCTGGCATCAGAAGATGTTGACCCTATCTTTGAGTAATTACCCTTTGCAGTTCTGGCCGCTATCAGGGGGACAAGTGGAAATTAATAAAGACCACTCCTATTTCAGCAGGCAAGGGTCACACCACAGCTGAAATGACACAGATCCTCCTGCAGCCAAAGGGAATGAGAATGCTTTCTTTCTAAAGCTCCTCAGCTGACCTTTGTTACCTCAGAGGGAGATCTGCTACAGTGCAGCAGCACTTGCAGACCATTGAATGTGATTTGTGAGTTCATCAAGGTTTTCAGAGATAGTTTACAAAAACTAGGAACTGCTGGTGGAATGCAACATTTTTTGATGAATAAGGAAATAGCCTTTCTCTCCCTACACAGTGACTTGATTAAAAGGCCAAGACATTTGGCAAGCACCAACAGTGTTTTCAATTTTTAATACAGCTGTGTCACTTCCAGTCTCTATCAAATATTGCTGTACTAGGAGGTTTTATGCAATTTATTTCAAAATCAGCAATTTGTTAACTGGAAGACAAGAAGCTTCTTTTACAGTAAAATAAGCTAACAACTCTCTAGGTCTTCTCAGCAAACAATTTCTTGGCCTAAACCTGAAAAATTAGCAACAAACTCAGAAATACTTTAATCTCTTTCATAATATGGTACACCTGCATGGATAGGCTTAACTTCAGCCATGAGAGCATCCTTCTGCATGCCACAGCTACCCTAACTTCAGAACACAAGTAGGCTTTTTGCAAGTCTGGATGCTAAGGCTGTATCTTAACAGAAAGGAGTTGGAATATTCAACAGGTACAACTAAGCATCTTTCGTTCATGGTGTGAAAACAGCTCTTTGTGTAGTGACAGCAGGGCTTGAAGCCATTATTACAGGCACATCACATTTCTGTGATGGAAAGTAACACTGTTCATTTTTAAGAGGAAGGTACCCCATCCACCTCCGAACTTTATAGTTGCAGCCCCAGTCAGCCAGCAAGGAGGGAACAGATTGTGCTTTTCCACGACTGGCACTGTACAAACCTGAAGATGCAAGGCTTGTCACACATAAGTGAGTTGGTATAACCAGAAAGTCTAGGCATGATGGCAACCCTAAGATGCTCCAAAGATTAATTCCTTTTTGCATCGGTGTAACCAAAACATGAGAAACAGGTCTAGAAATCACAGCCTGATGTGGAAAATGCTCCAGATAGAAATGTTCCTCTGACTCTTTGAGAAATGAAGCAATATTCACTAAGGGAGAAGATACTTGTTTGGTTTGAGGTACCTAGGAGATCTGGATTTAGCTCTTAGCAATTTCTCTCCTGGGCTTATTACACAGAAGTCTCACACACTCTAGCTGTAAAACAGGGTTGCTGGTACTTCCTTTCTGCTTCTCATCACATACAGGAAGAACTGAGGACAACCGGATCTCAACTTGATACTCTCTAAGTGACATCAAAGCACAATTCATAAATATGGAAAAACACAGTGTAAATAAATGACTTGTGTGCAAAGCATTTCTAAACAGTCTAAATAAGGTCAGAATAATTATATCATAGGGATGCAAAGGGTTCTCATATCATCAGGGCCCAATTTTCTGTAAGAAAATTTTCTCTTAGGAGAGCCTATTCCGGTCAGACGGAAGAAGAAGGAAAGACATATTTGTTTAAAAAGAGGTTTACATCAACAGATTATTTGTGTAAACTTTAATCTCCTTACAGTAGAAACATACACAAGGCCAAAAGTAGTGTAACAATTTTACAGGAAAGCTTACCAGTAAAAATGCAAAACAGGTTTGTATCAAATTCTTAAAAAACTGTGCACTTTCTCAAACTTAACTTTGTTCAGCACATTGTTTTGATTTATATATAAGGCATTAATTCTATAAGAATCATTTACTATATTCCAAAAATCGCATGACCTAGGTGTAACACTCTATAGCCTGATACCATTTTTGTTCCTTTCAATATTTACAGATTTCATCTACCTGCATCAACATGGAACACAGAAGCATTAAGAACAAATACAAACTTTGCCACTAATAGGTTCACATTGAAAAAGTTACATAACAAGAAAATAAAAAAGTTCAATTTTGCATTGCAATAGCTTGGGTCTGCTGCAGCCATGACTGTAGTTTAAGCATAATTCTCCCTTGTATATACTTCCCCACTTCCAATAGTATTTGGATGTTTCAATATCCAGAACTGAATCTGCTCTGTACATCTGCAGGTACAGGAAGTAAGACCCATTTCTACCAGCTATCAAAAATTTGTTCTTCTCCTCCTCCCCAGAACAAAATTCTTAAGTTTCTTTGAAATTTAAATCTTCTATAAATGGCATCTCTGAAGTCATTCTAGCTACTATGTACAGAAATGGCTCAGGCAATTAAGTTAGTCCACCTTGTCATTAGTCAACAGGAAGTATAATTACTGTAGCTGTAAAGGAGGTATCTAGTGTTCCAGAATAAGTGAGTTTAATTATGGTGAGAGCTTCCTCAATTCTATTTACATGACAACTTCAGGCTCAATGTTAAATAGCAAGTCATCATTTCCTCTTCGAACTTCAAGTAGTAGAGGTGATTCATTCATCACAGCCTCTTGCAGGTCACTGGAAGTCACCAAAGGACGCCCATTGACTTTCACAATAATATCTCCGTCTTGGATCCCTCCTCTGCAAAGACAAGAAAGTGGCAGTAAGGATGCATTCTATGCAGATCAGATGTACAAAGGCTATTCCCCACCTCTTTTGCAAATGCAATAAATTTTTATTTGTTTTAGTCTCCACTGAAGGGAAATTGCAGCCTTCTGACTGTGAAAGAGCAATAGGCAGCACTTGCTAAATGCAAAATAAGGCTCAGGTCGTTTCACTGAGGAATTTCTTCCTAAACAACAAAAACAACTATTTCATGTCTTCTACAAAACTACAGCAAGTGAGAAACAGAAAAGGCTTTTATCTATTACTGATTCAGTTTACTCAGTCCATTAGCAAGACCATGCTTTTATGCGACCAATATGCATTTCAAGAATTGAAAATTAAAAGCTCAAATTCTCATGACAAGTGCACCAGCTAAAGTACTGAGAAATCACTTCTCTCTTCCGGTGTAAATGTAATCCTGAATAGCTGGTTTTATTACTTCTGCTTTTGATTTTCCTAAAATCATTTTTAGAAATATTTATTTATCTTGCAACTGTTCCCTAGAACAGTCTCTCACTTTAAGATTAAGCACTGTCCCAGGTAACAGCTCTGACAGTGCCTTATGTGAATGCTATTCTGTTTCCTGCTTAAAATTAATCCAAGATTCTGTTTATTAATATTCAACATACTTCACAAAACTCAAATTAGTTCATTGGATTTGGGGTATTATTTTTATTTGTACACTGTTAGTGTTTCAAGAAGAAATGGCCTTGAGTTGTCTGAGGGGAAGTTCAGATTGGATAATAGGAAAAATTCCTTCACAGGAAGGGTTTTCAAGCACAGCAGTAGGTTGCAAAGCAAAGTGGTGGTGTCACCATCCCTGGAGGTATTTAAAAGATGGGTAGAAGTGGCACTTAGGGACAGGGTTTACTGGTGGCCTTGGCAGTTCTGAGTTCATGTTTGGACTTGATGATCTTAAGGGTCATTTGCAACCTAAATGATTCCTTGATTTAAGTAGTTCTGAAATGCTTCATTTCTGCAGAGGTGAGCAGAATCTTAGAACAAATATTTTAAACCTAAAGGCACAATTTTTAATTGTCTAAATACAGATCAAGCCTGGTATGAGAAAATAGTTGAATATAAAAAGAAATATTACCTTCTAGTATCTCTTTGGAGGTTTATTTGTGGTGAAGAAAATAATGTGCTGTACCTACCTATGAGAAGGTGAGTTTGGAACAACTTCGTGTACGTAAATTCCACTTCTGACATCAGGAAAATCAGCATTACTGTGCTTCAGTTCCTCCACCAAGCTAAAAGAAGAACAAAGTTATACAGAATTCAATTGTACTACAAAAGCATATAAATATTCTAGTTTATTTAAATTTTGTGACAAAAAGAAAGAGACTTAGCAATTAATTGTTTGCCTGTTGTTCTGTGATGAAAATTTAGGGGATTTGAACTTGGATTAAAACAAATTACATAGATTTTAAGAGAGGCAAAACTCCTTACCTGTGCAAAGTGTGCTAAATTTAATGGTCTTGTACATCTCCTGAAAGAATCTGACTTTGGCTCTTTATAGCAGTAGTAAAGGGGGCCTGGTTCATGAGCACAACAGGAGGACTTTCAGGGACAAAAGGTTTTTCTGCCCAAAGAATTAATGCTGGTGACAGTGCAGAAATTTGCTAACTTTTTTATTTCTTCTATTTTGCAAGTCATTCTTAATTTGTCTTTATCAAAGACAACTTTGAGAACTCCAGAGAAAAGACTGATCAGAGATGGAAACTTCAGTTTCCTCAAGTTGTCATCAGCAATAAGTTGTCATCACTTTCTAAACAAAGAAGACAGGAACTCGCTGCAAAATAGAGCCTCGACAAACATCTCCTCATTTCAGAGATGATGACATTATTTCAGGTCTGTGTACAGTGTGGGTTAAAACCCATTTCTAGAAAGAAAGGTTTTAAACCAAGGATGGATTACTGGGCTGTCTGCCATGAAAAACTGGGGTCCCACAGAAGGAAAACAAGCCAAAATGGCTACACAGCTTCTCTTTATTTGATTTAGTACTGAGGAAGATAACAATTGAATAATTAAAGCAAACACAACAAGGCAAGTGGTCTTTTTCCGAAAACAGGCCTGCAGACATGGCTTTCTTAGATGCTCCAAAAGGAATAAAATCTCACATTGTGTTCACAATTATACAGAGAAACATTCTGAGTTTCTCTCCATCAGTGATGTTAATGCCATTACACTGATTCATTCCAGCTGAGGATCTGACCCTTCAGGGAGGACTGCAGGAGTGTAACTCAAGAAAAAAAGATGGCTTTACTACAACCCCAGCTGGAAATTGTCTGGTTTAATTTTGCAGTCTACTGCCACATTGGAAACATGCCTACTGCTGGGAAAGACCATCAGCACAAGAGCTCTCATTTATTATCCAAGCATATAGTAACGTAAAGTAACATAGTAAAGAGCCAGAGAAGAGTGTCCATTTCTGGCTTTGTTAACATGGAGGCACAAAGCTTTAGTTTGTCACTTTAGCAGCTCTTTCTAGTTAATGGTTAGGCACCAAACCTCACACCACAGTGTCTCCACTGGCACTGATAAAGGACCACCAAACCCTCCATCAGCTGATCTGTCATTGGCACACAGAGTCACCTGAAAGCACCATTTTGTTTAAATGTCACCTAAAACCTGGTGTAACTCCAGGTGTCCCTGTCAAGAACCAAAATCTGTGTTCAGGCTCTTCCAATTTGCCCTCAGCTATCGGCAGGATATCCACCACTATCAGTAGTTAGAGAATTTCCAGGTTTCAGAACATAGATTTCACCTATATCATTTAAACCCCTGCAGATTTCCTAGAAGCCAATGCCCACTTCTGGATCTCTGGAGATTTGTAACAAGAGATGAATGAAGTTCTGAACCACTACTGAGCACATCCGGTGTGCATGAACATACAATTACCTTTCTGAGATACTTACGCAGGTGTTATTGTCAGCATTCGGATGCCAATGAAACGTTTCTTCCCATCTGAAAGGAACACAGAGGATATTTAAGAAACTGGGGCAAACACTGACAAAAATAACTGCTCTGGTGACCCAAAATACCTGAAAATTAAAACCGAATGTATCAGATTTTAACAAAACTAAACAAAGTCACGCACATCTGTACTAAAGTTTTTTTTTATTATTATTAGACCCGGTGTACAGAATGACAATCCCTCTCCCTGCAACTAAGGGTAAGAGAGAAAGCTCATTTACACTCCACAGGAGTTTTTCCTTCAATAAATTCAGGAAATTGCTGTGATCTAGTATCCATAAATGGAAAATTTCATAACCAACTACCATTTGATCTGAAACTGGTTAAGCCAATTTAATCATATGATATTCTCATTAAAATGTAGAAATGTAATCTAAACAAATTTAAATTTCCACTGTTCAGAGAAAGGGCAATCAAAAGATTCACACTGATTATAATGCAAATGGCTTATTTCTACCCCAAAGAATAAAAACCAAGTTAAAAAAAAAAAAAACAACAAAAAAACAACAACAACAAAAAAAAACCCACCACATGTAGACCTTTGCCAAAATGATCACAAAAATTCTCAGAGGGCTGCTATGAAGATGGGCTGAGGGAGTTGGGGTTGTTCAGCCTAGAGAAGAGAAAGCTCCAGAGACACTTTAATGAGTCTTTCAGCATTTAAAGGGGGCATATAAGACATGACAAAGGGTAAAGATTTCAAACTAAAAGAGGGTAGATTGGCAGTAGGCATCAGGAAGAATTTTTTATGATGAGAGGGGTAACACCTTGGAACATACTGCCCAGAGAAGTGGTAGATGCCCCAGCTGCCAACACTCAAGGTCAGGTTGGATGGGGCTGTGAGCAGCCTGATGTAATAAAAGGTGCCCCTGATCAGTGCACAGGGGTTGGACTAGATGACCTTTAAATACTCCTTCCAGTAGAAGCTATTCTATAATTCTACAATTTGCCAGAATTCTGTGGAATTTTAAATAGTGAGAAGTCACACCTTTTGGAAGAACACCACATTTCTGAAGTTGGCTTTTAGTAAGCCATGATATTGCACAGCTGTCTTGTGAAAAAAATACAGTTTGATGACTTCCTGAAGTGAGTGCTGCAGTACTCAGTTACATCCGGCATGAAACAATATTTCCCCTTAGTTGTTCCAGCACGACTTCACAGGATCTTTGAGTTTCTCCAGGTTCTCATATGAGGAAAAAGGAGATGTACACAATCTTCTCTAGCGCTTATTCTTTCCAAGAAAAATTCTTCCCAAGTAAAGGACTTAGTTCTAAATATTCCCACTGGGGTCACTGAAAATGTTGACTACTGAACATTGGATTTACTACACTCCAAAAAACCTTGCATCCATAATTGTCATCCCTACTTTCCCCTGAAATGTCTGGCTCTCCTCTATTTTAAAGTAAAACTAGCAAGATCAAAATCAGCTATAGTAAGAGTGTCAAGAAGTTCAAGTGTTAAAATGTGAAGTCTGAAGAGCTTTGAGCATGACCATGAAGTAGCTCATGGTGCTCCTCCAGTCCCCATGGAAGAAATATAATTTTTCACTTTTTAAAAATATTCAGACATGATAATTCTCCCACCTGAAATTAATCCCCTTGTCCATGCAATGTGGACAGTTAGCTAATAAAATTCCCTTCATAAGATCAGTGACAGCATCTCTGGTGACAATTTTCTCTTTGCGTTAAACAATTGATGCTGGTCATCCCCTGTGAGGCAGAAATTTGCAGAAACACAAAGATACTCCGGAGCCTGAGTTAGGAATGTTTACATGAATGAAAAATGAAAATGAAAGAGACAAAAGAAATTGACTTGGAAGAAACAGAACAGCAAGAATGAAAAACCACAGGAGAAATGACATGAGTGACAAAGGGAATTATTTCCCCAGTGGCTAATGATATATGTAAACATAAAACTTTAGGGAAAAAAAATAAATCTTGCAACTATAGACTTATTCCTAAGAAAAATTCTAATTCTACCTTCAACTTTGGGCAGGTCAAAGTATTATTTCACTCCAGTTCACACATTGAAACTCAGAAAGGGTTTCTGCCCTCTCTCTGCAGTAAATTTGCCGTACTACAAATAGCAATTCATACTATAAGAGTAGCAGGCTACTGTATAAAGTAAAACTAAAAAAAACTATGAGCCATGGGTTACTTTAGCAGCAGAGTATACACTCCTCTCTTTTCCCTCTCCAGACATTTTGTGTGTCAGAATACAAGTCAAAACAATTCAGTCCTTTTGTTTCATAAAAGTCCATTCCACTGAATTTAACCCAAGTCAAACACCTTTAACAAAAACCAAAACTTTCAGCAACAGTAATTAGTGGGAATATAATTGTCCATCTTATTTGAAGTATCAGCAGAGACTGAACAGGCACAAACAACCAGTAGTAGTGTTTTATCATTCCCAAAGCATAGGCATGGTGATATTGGGGCTAAGTCACACTGGCAGAATAGTGTGTGGCTCTTGGAACTACCACTGTCTCATTACATCTGCTCTGTGAATAGAAAGTCCCAAAACCTGTCATTCTGGCAATTTGTGCAATCAAAAGGCAAAAGAAATAATAAATAGGAAAAGAGTGATGTCATAAATCTAAGGAGCACATCACACGGGTGCAGTCTCAGCAGTAGTTAAAAGAAGGTTCACGTTAGAAGAACCAGGTTTAGCAAATGTGAAACCATTCTGGCTTAAAGCTGGAGCACAGCCCAGAACAGAAAGACTCAGATCTCATCTCATTTTTGTAAACATCAGGCCAGGTTAAACACTGATTGCAGAGGTACAAAGTCAAGCAAACCAGCCTCAACCACAAGTTTAAACTTAAATCTGCTTAGTATTAATAGAAAGTCACAAGCAGCTGGCCCTAAGTATCTAGAAGCAGTTCACTGTTCACAGAAATTTCTGTTCCACAGTAAGGAAAGCACTTGCCTTACTGTTAAACTTCATTTATTGATGCTTGCAACAATAGAGATACAAACCAGACAGATAAACACCAATTGAAGGCAGAAATGTTTATCACTTATAAACTGTAGGAAAAAGAACTGATAAATACAAACGAAGGAGTCATGTGCTAAAACTTCTCTGGGCTTGAGTAACTGATACAAAATTATACCCAATGCAGCTGATTTCAATGTGGCCAGGATATCACCAAGTCTTCCAAATGAAGAAATGGATCCTGCACTTACTCAAGTGCCAGGCAAAACCTCTACTTTTCTGCTAATTCCTTTTGCACCTAGCTCATCTTGCAGATTACATGAACAGCCCTGAAAGCATTTAAGAAAGATATTCTTTCAGAATACAGAAAACATGAAAACAGCTCACGCCTATAATGCTGGACTGTGTGCAGTGATCCTTTCATATAAACTTCATAGCTAAATTTATTCAGTGGTCTGAATCTATACTCAGCAAGGCTCCTAAGCAACCCTCATGATTTGTGGTAATTATTATGAGTAATAATCATTCAAATACAAAGGTAAGAATCTTGTTTCCACACAACTAATACAAGGTCCTGGGGATGTAAAATGAGGATTAATGTAAATGAGTTGTTTGGTATGGCCAATGCAGAGCTCCCCCATTTCCCCTTGCCCATCTGAAACAAGGTTTATTCACTTTTCTGCTCACACTACATTAGAGACCACACTGACATTTTAGGATGGATTTTCTTTTTAATATTTTGTCAAATTGCTGACTTACTGACTTCCACTTTAAAGTGTCTGTGTATAAAAGACTTTCTAGTTTTACTGTTCTGCTGAAGTCTAAACTAGGAATAGATAGAGCCAAGATAGAAATAGAGAAACTCCTAAAAAAAAATTAAAGAAATAAAATCAATCAGTGCTTAAGTATGTAGTTAACTTCCAGACATAAACACTGAATACACAGCTGGTTAAAACTGAGATACGGATGGAGACACTTAAATTCACGCAGCAATTTAAGACTTCCTACCTATAAAAGGACATTAACCTTATTGCTGGTAACCCCAAAATTAAGAAAGGCTTTCAGACTATTCAACAAACATCTCTATGAAGGCTGTGGCAAATCTTTGGTCAAAAATACATTAGGTGCTATTATATATTACCAATGCGTTAGGTAATACAGAATGCAGAGGTAACAATCAGTGCAAATTCTTCAATCAAATGACACTCTCTCCTTTTCCCCTGCTCTCCACTCCTGTTCTTTAATAGATCAGATATTTGCAGTTATATATAATGGATGAGATTTAAAAATATATATTCCTCCTATATAAAAGAGTTATCTGATTAACTGAGATTCAAAAGACTAAGGTCCAGATTATCAAACAACTGAGTATCTCCCATGCCAGAATACATCTGGAAAGAGTGGTATCCTAAGGGAGTGTTATCATTTTCAGGCAATATGATATTAAGAGTAAAATAGTAATACCCATAAACTTCTTTCTATGACCTAATTGTACCATAAGGGAGGATCCCACTGAAACTACTGAAACACAACTGGAAGAAAACATGATAAAAACATCCCTAAAATTCTGCTTACATAAAAATTCATTATGCCAAAAAATAGCGACTATACAATAAACTTGAGAATTATTACTAAAGGCATAAAAAATGCAAATTAAGTCTCAAATATGTGGTGAAAATATCTCCTAGAAACTTTCTCTATGCATCAAGGGCTTTAAATTACTGTTCTGCCATAGCAAAATTATAAGACATACTTCAGAGAAGCAAAAGCAAAAAAAAAGATAAATAAATAATAAAATTGCCTGTGCCCCAGGATATTTGAAGCAGTGACAGTCACACTGACACTAAGAGAAAGCGTGAATCCTTTTGATTAGGGAATTATGTGGCATTTAAAAAAAAAATGTTACAATCATGGTATAAACTTGAATCTTTCGCAATTTTTTCTTAGGGTTCTTCCATGGGCAATGCTGTGTCTGGGCCCTTAGCTGGGCTCATCATTCTGCGGAGGTAAAGGTGCCTGAAGGAGCAAGGTGCCTGATTTCAGTGGTGACATCTCAAAGCTCCACTGACTTTCCAGCCCCAGTTACCAGAGATGGTGGGCTCTGCACAAGGCTTGAGTTCATGCCTGCAGGCCAGGCCTGCAGGCTGAGCCTTTGCTCCTCCCTGGATTGGCACCAGCAGTTTGGTTCTAAAGAGTAACATCACTAATGAGACACCTGCTTGTTTCAGAAACCAACAGTAAGTTAGTAACCAGGGCAAATAAGTTTTTTTGACACGTTGACTGAAAGAAAATTATGTCGGCTACTTTAAAATGCGCTTCTCAGAATATAATTAACAACTTCTTTTTTTCATCTACTCTTCCCCCTCTCCCCAAATCAACAGTGAAAACAATATAATTTGTGAAATTCAGGAAAACACAGATGAGGGGATATATAAGGTTTGTGATGCTCTAATATACAAGCAGATGCATCACTTTAAAACTGCTGACTAAGGGAAGTTTCTGAAATAACAGTATCTGAGAGGACAATGGGGTAGGGAAACAATCCTGGCATCAGAAACTGGATGAACTCAGGAGAAGACAAGATTAATAACAAAAAGATCCAAGAGAAGAAGCAGCAACAGCCAACACTCATGGTAAAAGATGAGTAGTAGGGTGTGGATAGATAAATTGGCAAGCAAAAGAGTAAGGAAGGTTTGGCCTGGATGCAGCATTACTAGATCAGCTTTGGCTGTGCAGCCTGTAGTATGACATCCAGAACAGGGTGACAGATATGGTGCAGGCATGTAAAAAAAGTCTGCAGTTGTCATTGCCAACATACTTAGATTTATATGCTCTCTGGTGCAGAGGCCTTTCTTTCTATTTGCCTCTCTCCCATCTTCCCACATATTTCTTCACGAATTAATAACAGCCCTTCTTCCGCCAGGGCCTGAGAGTCTGTCACAATATCTGATTATATAGCACTGACATACATGACCATGATAAAATACAGGTTCTATGGAGTACACCCCACCTGTGGATAGGTCCTTAAAAAAGTTTTTACCTTATTTTCTACAACATACTTTAATCTTTTTGCTTGGACAATAAATGAAAAGAGGAGAACAAAACTCCTTAAACAAGTGATCATCTGTTCTCAAGACCATTGGAGACAGTGATGATTCATCTGTGTCCTCACTATTCCCAGAGGCTCCATTTCCCATATTTATACAGATACTGTCTGCTCACTGGGGGTGTGAGTAATAAAAAGTCTCTCCCACTTCTGAGAGATTGTTTTCTATTTCCCGGTCTGTGATGCTTTGTAATGGAAAAGGATGCTGCTCCTTTCAGTAATAAGATCCCAGACCCATGAACCATGGCACTTCACCTGGATCAGGATAATTGGAAGATGTCACTGTTTCTTGCAGACCTTACCTTTACTTTGTTTGTCATGTGACTCTGTGAGAAACTGAGTGATACGGTCTGAAGGAATAGCAAAAGAAATTCCAGCTGTGACCTTCAAAGTGTTAATCCCAATCACTTCACCATCCTGTTGAGAGACAACACCCAATTAAATTTGTTCCTAAATACAGGATTCAGCTCCCTGCCTAGCATTTCATGCTAAAAGCTGGTGTAAGAAATTTTAGAGTGTTGTAATCACTCAAGAAATAAACACTACTTATAAGGGAGGATCTGGGCTTTGATTCATGATCCATTTCACATTTAACTGTGATGGCCAGAGAGATTACAGTACAGTGTGTTCATCCAAGGTCCATCCCAGCACTCAGCAAGAGATTACCTCTGTCAAGTGGGCAGTGGAGTCACTACTACCACTACAGCCACAAGTCACTGATTTAAACCAGTTCTGATTTAAAGCAATCTACTTTGAAAGAGTTGTGTGGGTTAACCAGGTCCCATCTCTGTTGTGCATCCCTGGTTTCACAGTGTGAATGAGCATAACTGCTTCTTCCAGATCCCATATTCCTCACTGCTATGTAAAATTTTCTGTGTTCAATGGGGAAATGTTTTCCTGTGGTGTATGAACTGAGATCTAATTTGCATATTCTGCATTAGCTAAATGAATGGAAGTTGGAATGACCTATGAATCTTTCCAAAAGAACATTCTCCCACTAACTTGAAACTAGCTCTTGAAACAAAACCAACCAACCAACCAAACCAAGTCACATGGACTTACCAGATTAACTAGAGGTCCTCCAGAGTTGCCATACTGTAAAAATAACATAAGGGAACAATAAATTAATACTTCACTGTTGGAAATGCAATGCTCATTACAAACAGCACTTATTTTATAAGTAAATGAAAGAGAGGAGGTAATTTCTTAGACAGCACTGGCAGACACAATATCAATCACAGAAGATTGCAAGTAGGTCTTATCCTACCCCTTCACCCGTCCCATGATTATAGGTTTTTTTCTTTTCAGAAACAGGCCTTAAGTTAGGAGCCACTCCAAATAGGCAGACCCTAAGTTTAAGATATTGAATAGCTAAAATTAGTATTTTAATTCCTCCAAAGCCTGTCAGAACAAGGTTTTCAAATAATTAATTGTTATTTAAAGTTCTACTCCAGCGAGGTGCTTGTACAGTTTTCGTTCTATCCATCACTTCGGTTTGTAACACTGTCAGTCTCTCATTCTCCACTGGAGCAGAATACAGTGTTTTACATCTTTAATCACAGCTTATTGCTATGAGGTAGCTACTACATAAGGATTGATTTAGTAACCACAGGCACATATGTCTCTCTAGGGAAGGCATAGAGCAGCTCTGAGCAGCCCAAAATTACCTAATAACTAATGGTCTTTAAAGGAAACATGCAACAGGACCACAGGAAATGAGAGCTGGGGAAGTTGCTTGTCCATCTTCATGCTGGCTCAAAAATTTGTTTTTGAGTGAGGCCAGGGTTTTCAAGTAAGTTTGCAAAACAGCCAAGAGCAGCAACTTACCATTCAAAAGAAACAAAAGCTAAGTGATGTATGACAGAAAAGTGAGACACAAACTGTTTACACTTAGATAGGACTGGGCAAACCTCATAGATTTTTAGGATAATAAAATACAAGTTTATAGAACAGCTTCAAAGTTCAAATTTAAATTATTATATCTCTCCAGCAACCAGAGGCTGCACACTTGATTTTTATGACTGACTAGCACAAAGAAATCAAGATAATGATTTTTCAGCCTTGCTCAGCTCATCATCTTTCATTCACTTGTCTTCTGCTTGAAGGATGTGAAAGACCTTCAGCACATGCAACATAGCTCCATTTAGAACCTTATGGCCCTGTTTTCTCCTGCCCTATGCTACTGCTGTCCCAGCACTTCTCAAAAGGCAGCTGCATGCACATTCCTGCAGGAAAGTCTTGGATGAGCCACAGGAATGCTCTGAACAGACCAGCTCTCAAACTCCTCCCATTCTCATGAGAAAATGAGTGCATTAGCTAAGCACAAAGCATCCTTATGCCAGGGACTAAATTCCTATTTTGTAGTCTCAGATAGCAAAGCAATTCATCATTTTCCTCACCTCATCTGCTATCACTCTTCCTTTGGTCCAGCATTATCTGACACTCTCTGCTACCCTTGTCTAAACCTGCTCATTAACTTTGGAGGGCAGCAAATGTCTAAGTACACACACAAAGAAGGAGTCTGTGCTTGAAAAATGTGTATAGGCAAGAAGTCCAGAATCCCATGTTCTATCATGTTCTCCGCCACCAATTCAGTGTGTGCTCCCAACTAATCCGTCTTGCCTAAGTTTTCCTTATTCTCCTTGCACAGCTGAAGAGAGTAATTCCAATTAAATGTCTGGAGAGCTTCAGCTCCTGGGTCATACAAAACCTTTTTGAAAAAGCTCACTTTTATGTCATATCTTAGCACAAAAAATAATCACCCTCTTTTTTCGTCTCCCCAAATTTCTCTCAACAAAGCACTTTGTGTGTGTAAAACACTCAGCATTATTTCTTTTTATGTCAAATTTGACATTAATGTCCAACAAATAAATCCTGAAAATATTTTCCTTTCAATGTGTAACAGATTTAAGGTACAAAATTTCAGGCCATTTTCCACCTCAGATATGTGCGCAGTGCTCTTTTAGAAGCACTACAAGCTAAACACACACCCAAGGACTTCAGTTAAGCTCTTTGGATCACTCCAAGCTGCTCTGAAGGAACATTATTTTAATGTATTTCTCTATAATATGGAGTGCTAGCACCCATAGCTCCAAACTGTACTTCAAACTTTGTTATTTTACACTTTGATTCTTGTTTTGATTATGTGATGTGCAAAGGGAAAACAAGAACAGAAACGAAAACCCCCAGTCTTCTCCTTATGTGCTTACCTGGGTGTCCTGTTATTAAACTGAAGCACATACTCTCAATTTGACTACTCCATCTGGTTCTAATGGATGGAGATGAAAGAAATTTTGGCTCTATTCTACAGCTTCCTTGACCAGAGCAACTCAGCAGAGAGAGAAATGTTTTGATTTACTTCTGGTTGATACAGATGCCTTAAGTTTTAGCTTTCATGTTTTCCAGACTCTGTACTGCATTGGTATATAACTCTGAACTTCATATAAAGTGTTAGCAAGTTCTCTTCACAGTGTAGTCAGACAAAACAATCCTTTTCCAGCCCGAGAACCAAGGACAGCATTTCAGCCTCAGGCCCAAAAAGTATAAACAACAGTGAATTGAGGAGAGCAATCTGGGAGGATGGGACTTCATAACCTGAAGCTGTAATTGGAAAATTAACCCAATATATAAATGGACCAAAACTTATCAAACTATGAAAACGTGTGATCCATCATCCATCTTGGGTGTGGCCATGGCTAGGCTCTTGTACTGCCCAAGGTGTATCCTTTGAAGGCCTTTTTAATAAATACCTCCCTTACTCCTTTAACACTGTCTAGCCTCTGCTCTAGGTAGCTTCTCAAGGCATCATTACAACCATGTTACTGCATGAGATTTACAGACCTAAAAATGTCTGACCTATGCAGCATCCTCACAGACAACCTCAAAGGGAGAACTTTTATTTATCATGCCCTTCACAACACTGCCTGAATGCAACTTAGGGACACTGCATAGACTTTTAAAAAAGAGTTCCACTGACATTAAACAAAGCTGCTTGTATTTAGTGGATTCATCTCTCAGGGCAGGCAAAGGTGGGGATGGAGTGTGAAGTGAAACTCCTCACAGGCCTCACGCTTACATTAATGATAGCATCTGTCTGAATGTAATCCATGTCCGAGTCCCGCAGGCCCAGCTCTTTGCCGTCTCGCTGAGCAGTGCTGACAATACCTGTTGTCACAGTGTTCTGTAGGGCAAATGGACTTCCAATTGCCACCACAAATTCTCCTGGCCTCAGATCAGCAGAGTGTCCCAGTAACAATACTGGTAGTTTTTTCTTAAGTAAACACAGAGAGAAAGAAATAAGCATTAGTTCATACTTGAAAATAACCTGATTGCAAAGATCAAAAACTAGCAAAAAGTTAGGAGCAAACACCTTCCATTAATCAAAGAGCCACTCACTATCCTATACCCAAAAGTTATTGCTGTTTTAAACTCTCTTCAAAAACAAACAGCTCTTTGTAGTTCCTTGCAATTTCACAGAAAAAAAAAGGCATCAAAATTTCCCTGTTTTTCAGCAGATTGTTCCCTCCTCCTAGAAACAGCTTACAAACCAACCATTGACCAGTCGTTGACTGTCACTCTCTCTGCATTATGCCCCACCTTGCAGTCCATGCATACTGGCACAAAGTTTAGAAAGATTAGCCTGGGTATTTAGGTAAAGATAGCAGAATTTTGCCACCTATTAAATGAGTGGCTTTTTTTCTTCTTCTTCGTTTTTTACAGTTTCTCGCACAGAAGACAAAGTAATTTAATTCCAAGATATGAAAAATTTCCACGCCTGTATTTCAATACATTGTTTTCCACAGATATTTTTAAGGAATCCTTAAACATATATTCTAGTCAATCGCTTTACTAAGTGAAACTGAAATAGTTCCCAAATGAAGCCATTTTTCTGTTTATGTCACTCACCTTAGGGTGAATCTTTATTGTTGCAATGTCAGATTTCTTGTCAATGTCTTTGATGGTTGCCTCATAGGTATCTCCATCCTGGAGCTGTACCTTCAGTTGTTGTCTCCCTGATATTGCATTTGTGCTTGACACCACGTGGGCATTGGTCACAATTAAACCAGAATCAGACATAATAAACCCAGATCCACTGGAAAGGGGGACATTTCGACCAAAGAGAGGGTGCCTGTACAAAAAGCAAGCAATTCTATGTCATAAGGGAAACCAACTTAAGAGAATATTATATTACAACATTTACCACATGTCACATGGAGAATTAAATTTTAAAAGAAATTACAAAGAAAGGATCCCTTCCTGAAAATTGTGACTTATTTTAGTCAATCAGGGAGATAGGAACTGAGGTTTACAGACAATCAGGAGGGTCCTTTTCCTTTGCTTTCCAATTACATCTTTTTAGAGTTCCTTGCACAGAAGATAGGTGACAAAAAAAGGAAGAAGGAGCCCATCTGATCCCACTGGTTATTGATTCTGTGCTGGAAGAGAACAATGACAGGAACTAATAAAGCTGAAAAATGAACTGATCATCTAATGTGAAAAGGAGCAGAAGGAACCTTGCAGCTGGACAGAGGCATAAAGGGAGAGACAAGGTCTAAAGGGATCATGAAGACCAAGTGCAGACAGGGTGGAAAAAGCATGTCTGGAAACCAAAACTACTGGGAATGTGAAAGAAAAAATGAACAACACTAACAATGGGTAAAACTTGGTGGGAAACAATATGTGCTGTAATACAGAAAGGTAAAAGATTTTACAAAGTGTTCACGGCATTACAAGTTTTCTCTGTGAAGAACTGCTGCAATGACCTTAGATTGTTAGGGGAACATAAAGTACCTGTGTAGCAGAAGATAAGAAAAAGCCCAGAAAGTCTTCCAAGACATGATCATGGATATTAGGATATTATTTGAAAGTTATGGGCTATTTAGTAATAAACAATTGGAGCAAATCCCAGGAAAGAGTAGTATCAAAATTAGCACCCAGCAAGGTGCTGAACAAACATTTACTTATAGGAAAAGAACAAACAATCTTAACTACATATGGAAAGATCTTAAGCATCTTCAGCTCTAACATCCTCTAAAAGGACCAATCACCATGTGCATTAAATTACATCTCCTGATACACTGGATTATCTTTCCTATCAAAAGTACACTTCTTTTCTATGAGAAGTAATTTCTGTGTTCAGATAGGCTACATCTCCTCTGCATTCTACCTCTTAATGCTCTTCCCGCCAAAATTAAATTGTCTGTCATTCAAAGTTGAAAAAGTAACAAGCCATATTTTTCCAGCTTACTGTCTGAATATATATACACATATATATTTTATATATATACGTACATGTGTGTATATATATGTGTATGTATGTATTTAAACTGAGATAACAAATACAGCCCAACAAGCAAAACATTTTACTGAAGGCTGAAGAGACCTCCAAAGATGAGATAGACTTATTTTAAGGTAGACAGCATATATTGTATAGTACTGTAAGCCCGTTAGAATAGATCTGCTGAACAGGACAAAACACACAAATGTGTGGCTCTCTGGAGAAATGGGTCTGCTGCAATGTTTTGGAATATTTTTGCGAATGTCACAAATTCAAAAGGAAAGTTTTTCTAGACCGCTGTTAAACAATGTAACTAAAAGAATTGAAAGTGTTACCTGAGGAAAAGTTCAATGTGCACAACTGCAGGTGCAATCTTTTCCACCACATCAGCTATGAAGTTGAATTTGTATCTTGGGCTGCTGGACTGTAGGTGACCTATACTAGCAGAAAGAATTGGATATGTTAATAAGACAATACATTTTTTTACCAAGTAGGCAAGATAAACCTGCCTTGCATTGGTCTGTTCCTCCAGGAAACTAGAAAAGTTTCCAAACAGTACTAGAAAAGGAATCAAAGTCATTAAGATTGTTCAAAACTTACCTAGCATTCTGTGTGATCCTGAGAAAATTAAACATCAGCATCACTTAGCTCTAAGTTCTGTTCTTTGGAAGTCTACAAGCTCTGTCTTGAGCATTTTTCTGAGGACAACTACTTGTTATTATCCAAGACACACAGGATTATAAGATAGGTCAGGCTGGAAAGGACCTCAGGAGGTCTCTAGTTCTACCTCCTGCCCAAAGCTGCATCAGCTGCAAAGGGAAACAGAGTTGGGACTTGCAAAACTCCAAGGATGGACACTCCAGAAGCTGCCTGGGAAACTTGTCCCACTGCTTCACTGTCCCCCATGATGTATAAGTTTCTTACATCAAGTCTGAACTTGATGAGCTCATGTTCCAACTCATGCCCCTTGTCTCTCACCCTCCCATTATGCACCTCTGTATGGATCTGGTGCATAATGGGAGGCTGCTCTCATGCCCTCCTGAAGCTCCCTCTTTCCAAGGCTGAATAAACCCAGTACCCTCAGTCTCTCCTCACAGGAGATATGTCCAGTTCCCCCCACTCATCCTCAGGACCTTCTGAACTCACTCCAGCTTTTCAATGCCTTTCTTGTATTGCGGGATCCAAAACTGGATGCAGTATTCCAGATATGGTCTAACAAGTGCTGAGCAACACAGCTGCAGAATTTGGGAGCCACAATTAGAACCTAAATTCTAATTGTTTAAGTAGACATATTAGAAACCTGCTTTAAATTACAACCTTTCCACCTAAAACTTTTTGAAAATTCACATTTAAGGTGTCACATGCAGCTGGGCCTAGCAATAAATTACTAAAATATCTGACAAAAGCCAGTATGGTACTACATTAAACAGCAGACATGCATTAAGAGTGAATATAATAGTGTGAAATTAAGATCTTAAAGGGGGGCGGGGGGGGAAGCCCACAGCATTCGGGCTTCTGATGCCATAGGATCCTGGATTCTTGCATCACAACATCCCAAAGGAACAGCACTGCTTGTGCTAAATGTCATTCTCTGCAGTCCCTGATACACGGACCTGTATAACCACACAGGTAAAGCATATGATAGGGGATGTATCACCACACTCAAATACCAATCTTTTGTGTTCACAGCCTGAAAATTAACTATGGGATCTACCAAAGGAAACAAATGAGTTGAAGAAACCAGATCAAGAAGATTAGGAATTTCTTCACAGAAGTCTGTAAATTCTTTAATCTGTTATTGGACAAGGGATTTATTTCTGAATGAAAAGAAACCCTACTTAAATTTAGCAAGCTAGATTTATGTGATACTGAATAAACAAAAGGAACAGCTTGGCAGGACTAGATTCAGTCTATTATTTCTATGTACATTCTCACACACTCTGAAAAATCCCTCCAACCAATTGAATGTGTTTGTTTTGGTGCTTAGTTTAAAAGAGACACCACAAACAGGAATCACAGAGGACAATCAAATGTAAGCACAATATACTGTTATTTATTTTGCTTTCTAGGCCACTGAAGAGTTATCCTACCTTCAGTTCCAAAGCAGCTTGCCTGATTATGCAGTATATCCTTTGAAGTCTACTGACATGACTTTGAACACTTGCCTACACAGCAAGTGTTCACTGACAGAATATAACATTGCCATCATGTTTATCTTAATAGACATGACCATGCATCAGTGAAAGGCAGCTGATAAACTGGCTCAGAACTGTGATGAATGCAGCCTTTCAGCTGGTGTAAATCAGCATAGCTCTGTGTGAGTCAGGGCAACTAAATCCATTTGCATCTTCTAAGCGCTCAACTGTTCTGCCCAGGCCAAATGGATACAGCACTGTATGTGGCCAAAAACACAGGAAGATGCCAGCCAAAAACCTCAGGCCTGGAGCACTCCTGACTAGCCACCAAGCAAACAGCATGGGTGGCAGTGGCTTTCCAGGTAGGATCTGGGGGAGGCAGAGAGAAATTATCTGAAAGAGGTAGTGGATGAAACATGAAAAAAGGTGAAGAAAATAAAACGCAGCAATACAGAGAGGAGATTAAAACTGAAATAATACTTGTCTTCTTTTCATACCACAGTGAAAACATTTCTCTGTCTAAACAGAAGCTACCTGTTGGGGTTAGAAAACAAGAATGCTCAAAGCTGAAAGAAAATCCAAATCTGCACCAATATTAAAGGGAAATCTGAAACAAAGGAGGATCAAGAATGACACTCAGGCTTTGTATGAAAGACATGCCTGAAGATCTGGGCTGAGCAGAGATGAGCTGCTTTTCCTCTTGTCTGGTGGGGACCAAACACTGGTGAAAAATTACTTAAAAAGCTGAGATGCCATCATAGAACCTGATCTTTCTTGAATCATTTTCTGCAAGCTGGCAGTGGTGAGAACCTTTAAACACTTTACATGATGCGCCAGGAACTCAAACTATGGACATGGAAGATGTAACTGTACACTCACGTTTACTCCCACACATACAGCACTATTTAAGTGAACTGAAGTGTTGGTTATAATTAACAGCATTTTAGTGCATAATTATTAAATTGATGGTTTTCATCAGAAGTTCTCAATATACTTCAAAAGGGAGGAACTGAAGAAGGAAGCAAAATCCAATACTGAGTATATTGTATAATGTCACCATGAATACAAGTGTTATAATTGTAGAGGTAGAATCTCTCCTTTAATTTGCATTAGTTGGTAGACACTAGCTGCTGCTACTGTCCTTCCTAAAAGAGAAAGTTAAATATGTATCTCCCCCCTCCATAGTCCTGCTGCCTTGTGGAGCCCCACACAGCCCTCAAATCTCTGCTACCCTGAGCATGTAACAGCTCTGAGCTCCCAGCACCTTTGTGGATTTTGACCCATTGACCCTCAGAGATTTGCCACATAGTTTTCCAAAGGTCTCTCAATAACGTGCATTATTTTCCATGTTATTACTGAGTGTTCAAAATCATCTCACACTATCAAAATCTAATTTATCTTGGCAAAAAGACATAATTTAATCCAATTTAATCTGTTACTTTACCAAGATTTCAAAGGCGCTGCAACCAGGTTGTATTTGAAACAAAGCAAAATTTATGCTGTATGAGTCCTTAGCTGTCTGTGCATTTCTTAGTCAAAAAAACTAGATTTCCCCAAATTGCTCCATAGCCACAAATCAACCAGATTTTCAGCAGCCTTGAACTTTGAGCCTATCATTTCAACTAAGTTATTAGATCTTCAGGTCTCCAGCTCCTCTCACAGAACACTCAAAATCCAGATTTCAATGTAAGTGCATAAACTGGAGCTAAAGATTTTCATCCTGTTTTCTAAAATGTGATCTTATGTTTCCAATTTTATGGGCTCCAACTACATTGAATTCAAATTGCTAAAGCTAAGTGCTTTTCAGGTAGGAGTAGCCTTATTATCAGTTTAAGATTTTTCCTGGATAGTGATGTTATCTACAGGCTATGGGTTCATTCACTAGTGGTTTATTTACTTTCTTGCAGAGACAATAGACCGATTTCAATCTCATTAACACTGCTGTAAACCAGGAACAGTGCCAACAAATCTGTAGAGTTACCTAGTATGAAAAGAACAGGAAAAAAATTCAGCAGAAATAATCATTATAATCCCACTGAAGACAATAAAATGAGACCAATTTACATCTGCAAAAGACTGAACATTTCTGAATATCTGCCAACTTAGTCCCTGCAGAATTAAATCAAATCACATTCACTGCTTTCTTAAAGACAATATATTGCATTAAAATCCACAATTTTATATTCATTAAGAATTTGTGAGCCTGGGAAACTCATTCTTTTAAGGCTGTTTCCCCATCCCCCTTTCAAAAAGAGCTTCAGAAAAGATCTGTGCATTCAGCAAAATTATTATGTCTAAGGGAGGACTGCAACCTGGCAGATCTGATCACCAGGGATAAACACTGTCCCTACTGTGCTTTCATGGAAAGAAATGAAAGACAAATAAAAGATTATAATGTCTCTGCTTAAAAAACAGAAACATCTGCTGGAAACATAGGTTCATGGGCAGCTTTTCTGATGAATTCAGCATTAAGATCAAGTTGCATAGCTGTGCACTGACCATAAAGCCTTGGTGAGTTCAATGCCACATTATGGTTCAGGCAATTTGTTTATACAATGGATGTCTACCGTGCACAGATGAAAACAATCTGGTGAACCAACACCAAAGTGGCTTTCTTGTGCAAGGCAGAAATCACAAGGGCCAGACAGAGACAGACTGGCACAAGCCTTCTAGCACAGACACTACACTGACTTTACATGCTTGGTATTCCTCCCTTCCAAGTGACCCTCATGAGGGGATGCACCAAGAATATCCCTTATCTGTTACCTGTCCTTTACAGAGTGAAGTGCTCTACTCTGAATTGTATACCAAATACTGTACACTATCCATCCTCACCTGCAGTAACTCAAACCAACTCAGGCATAAGGAAAACAAGTAGTACAGGAATGTGACCAAAGTTTGTGTTTCCAGCTAATACCTTGCAGTACATTTCCCTAAATACAGCTGCAGGCAGATTTAAGGCTTTGATGACAAAAACACCAGCAGGAGACTTCTATTCCTTACTGGGCCAACTTCTCAGAAATGCAAGTAATCAAAATCTGTATCTTCAAGGTTATATACAGGCACACGCCAAACACCCCACACAGAACTGTGTGCAATGACCCTGCTCATGCATTAACTGTGTTTCAAACATTCTCTTAGGAAAGTGAACCTTTAGGCTCATATCTTGCAAAGATCTGACTGACTTGGGTGAGTCTTAACCTCTTTCTGAGAGTGACTTCAGGTTAACAGTGCAGAGGACAGTAAATGGTGAGTGTCAAGTCCAGCCTCAAAGGTTTTCTAATTAAGCTTTTAATTTTCCTTGTTCCATTAACAAAAGAGCACTGGTATTGGGGGAAAAAAAAAAAAAAGGTTTTTTTGCTTCCATATCTTAGGTAAGAAAACACAAATCTTTTTGTATTTAAGAGACATTGAAGCTCTCTTCACAGAAGCTATTTGCAAAATAACCTGCAGAGAATTTAACTGTATTTTGTACTGAGAGATCAAAACCAGTCCTTTGTTCAAGAAACAAGTCGATTGACTATAGATTGCAGGTGACCAAGTGATTCCTTTGAGTGAGATGTTTGACATCTTGAAATTGTTAAAACTTACACTTGCTGTCCTGAGAAACAGGGCTCTGTAAGAATAGATCTTTGATTACAGAGGTTGTCCTGCATAAGTATTTCATCCTTACTTACATGCTAGCTTGTAACAGCTTGTTGTTATCACAGTAGGTGACAGAAGGCAGAAAAAATATTAGCTGCTTCACAATATACTCCCATATACAAAAGTACCTAGTGTTGAAAATAGTTTAAAAAAAACCAAAACAACAGTATTTGTAGCAGGGAGTTTAACTTTGCTCAGGATTTCTGCAGCTTATGTTGATGCTGAGTTGGGTTAGTATCTCTGAGAAGCCCCTGGGCACTGGCATATTGTAGAGCATCAGTTATGGAGCTCCTGGACCTCCATGCAGTACACCCCATTTTGTACACTGTGTGTAGAACTTGCAACTTGGTGTGGTGCTCTTCCACCTAATCCAGGACATCAACAAGGCAAAAGCCATTTAAAATTCTGCTGATTTTTTGATTATCACTCAGTAACCCTGGCCAGCTCATTCCTTCCTTCTTTCCTGCATCCTTTACTACCCATGTTTCATGCATCCCTATTCACCAGGAAACCACAGCTAAGTTTCTCAGCCTGTCCGGGTTTATCACAGAATCCAACTCAGCATCAACATAAGCAACTGAAAAAGGAGAAAAACAGACATTTCAGGAGCTACTTTGGGTCTGTGCATGTTCTAAATAGGGCCCAAGTCACACTGTGGAGGCTTCTGTTATCTGAGATTGTTTTTATATATGGATGGTTAAGTAAAACTGCATTTACTTCATAACAAGCTTATCCCTTCAAACTCTGAGTCATCTGAGGCCAGCCAAGAACAGGAGAAAGAAATTTGACAGCAATTTTAAACTGTCAACTTTCTTCCAAGCCTCTCATTACAGCCATTGCATGTTATTGCATATACAAACAAAAAAAATACCATAATTGAGTTCTATTCCTGGCTCAACCACCAACTCAGCCTGACCTTGGGCAAGACATTCGGTTTCTTTGAGCTTCAGTTTGTGCAGCTGTAGAAATGAATAAAAAATTTAAATCTTAACAGAGAACCAGATGCTTCATCTAAGCTGAGGTTTTCTGAGACAAAAAAAAAATAAAGCAAAAATAAAGTGAACACTAAAATAGTCGCTTAAAAAAAAAAATTTCTCTGCCTCACAGCTCCAAATTCCTACGTCTGTTAACATTAGATTCAGGCGGATTCTTTAAAGAAAATGTCATATATACCAAATGCCAAGTGCTCAGCAACCTCTCACATGCAGGCTAGTTCACTCATTTTGGTTAAACATTTTGATTATTTCATGTGGATCAGTTTCAACCAAGTTTTAGGAGTACTAAAGTTAACAGATGCTGATGTGAAAAGGTACAGGCAAAAAAAACAATTTATAACTACAAAATACTGGAGAGATTGAACATTGCAGCTTCAGGCTGGCATGTGGAACAATTCTTGGCTCTGACAAAATACTCTGAAAGGAACTCCAGGAATATAATTTGAATATCCTCCCTCTCTGAACTGGTTTACCCTTTCCAAAGATCAGGATACATATGAAAGTTCCCCTGTTCACAGAAAGGCTATAACAGGAGGCCTTTTCCTTCTGAACCCTCCCAGTCATTTTGGCTACGTTGCTATGAACAGTTAGTGGTTCACCTGACATAATGGAAACACTAATGCATGATTTAAAACTCCATTAAGCATAGAACTTCTCTTTCCAGGAACACTATGGGAAAGGTAGCAGAAACAAACCCTTAAAATAATATATCACTAAGTATGCCAGCATTAACACTTCTATAAAGAGACAGATTTTAATACTATAAGGAAATTACTAGCTTAAGAGATTACCAAATTTCCCAAAGTTAAACCACCAACCCTGAAGTTGTGATAGCATATCACAGGATCTGAGCAAAGGTCTCAACATTTTACTACAACCAGAAGATCATTTGATAGCCCAAGTATCAAGGAGGTTCTCGTGCTTTTTTTCCCCTACTTAGGGCTCTACAAGACTACAAAATCCTTTGGGGAATAAAGCAAACCAGGCAAAAGTTTTAGATAGTTTATCTAATACTCAGCGCTTTTCCTGCCCTGACAGGTTTTTGGAGGCGTTTCCTGATTGGCCTGTCGGGTCAATCCCATTAACACCCCAAGCACGCCCGCACGGTCCCGGCGCTCAGGTGTTCCCGGGCCCCGCTGTGGTGCGGGCTGTGCCGCTCTGCTGTGCCACCTGCACGGGCGGTGCCGCCCGGCCCCGCTGCCCATGTGGGGAGCGAGGGGGGCACTGGAGGGACGGGAGCAGGCTTGAACCTCTGCCCTGCCTCCAGAAGAGGCCGTGGCTGAGGACGTGGCCGCTGCCCTGCCCTGGCAGGACGTCCACGCACCTCGCTCCCATCTGGCAGGCGCGCCCGCCTCTTGTCCCAGGAGCACTGAGGCAGCGACCTGCACCTCAGCGAGGCATCCACAGCCATGCTAACGGGGGAAACCTTCCCAAACCCTAGTCCAAGCCCACGCGGAGCATCGAGGAGAAGTTTTGTTGTTCAGAAAGCACTTGAGCATCCATTCCGCACACCACCGGTGTCATTAGCAGCTGGCTGATGTGCCATGTCCTTGGAGGTTTTTAGAGTCCCTAGAGCCACCCAGTCTTCCCAGACCACTGAAAATCATTACTTTCTTTACCGTGGAAACCAGGTCTCCCACCCCCCGCCCCGCGGCAGGTCCCACCATGCTCCTACCCGATTCACAGGCTCCCTTCTGGACCTGGGCGACGGCGGGCAGCCCGTGCTGCAGCGCCTTGCGGCTCACCGCCTTCAGCTGGCAGATGTTGTCGTAGGTCCGGCCGTCGCTGCCGCACACCTGGGCGCTGAGCTTGCACTGGCAGACGCCCTTGGCGAAGCGCTTGCCCATGGGGTAGCGGCAGTCGAGGCTGTCCCCGCAGGGCGGGTCCTCCTTGCGGCCGCAGGAGTCCCCCTCGCCCGCGGCGCAGATGAGGCAGCAGCCGCAGCGGTCGGGGACGTACCCGCTGGGGCAGCTGGGGCTGGGACACTTGGAGACATCGCAGCGGGCCGGGCACTTGGCGCGGGCGAGCTGGAGCTCCGCGGCGTGCGGGCCGGCGCTGAGGGACAGCAGGAGCAGCGGGCTCAGCAGCCACATCCGCATCCTCGGCGGGGACGGCGGCGGCGGAGCGCGGGGTGCGAGCCCGCCCGGCCCCGGGGCAGGAGGCGGGAAGGTGCGATAGCGGCGAGGGAAGGGGAAGGCGGACTTTATGCACACTCGGGCAGGACAGCGTCGTGCCCCGGGCAGCGCTTCAGCGGGCCGAGCGGGACGGCGCAGCGGGCGGTAGCAGCAGGCCGGAGCAGGTCGCGGAGTCACGGCCGGCTCGGTCCCTGCAGGACGCGGCGGCTCCCAGGACTCAGCTGGCCGGGCCGAGGCGCCGAGCCATGGCACGGAGCGCCGGGGGCAGGCGGAGCGGGACGCAGCGGGAAGGCGGCGGCGGCGCGGCAGGGTTATATGTGGGACGGGCCCGCCGCCTCCAGCAGCACCGGCAGCCCCGGGCGGGCAGGCTCCACCCCGGGCGGGACGGACGGACGGACAGAGCGGGGAGGGTCCGCTCCCCTCATCTGGGCATTGCGGGGCAGAGCCGCCCGTCTGCTGGTGAATCACCGCCCCGAGCGGAGAGAGCCCCGGCGTGAGACGGGCTGCGGCCATCCGCTGGACACCAGCGGCTGTGGGTGCCCGACGTGGCATAAACAAATGCGAATCTCTTACGTGTGAGCGCTTGTGACCTCTCTGAGTGCAGGGGCAGCCGCTTTGCCTTCCCTCATGCTTGTCTCTAATGTCACCGTTAATAAGGGCATTTGTCGCCGCTGCCACCGAAGGGAAATCGAAGTTTGCCCTCTCTTAGTTTGGTCTATGATGTAATGTTAAACACGCTCTTGGACACGAATCCCTCTTTGCAGGTGTTGGAGCAGAGACACAAGTAGCTGAACGTAGCCCTTGTAGCCACTTGCTCTGCATGGCATCACAGCACGTTGTACAATACACTTTCCTACTGCCAAAGGGGATCTACTGGGCTCCCCACCGTCATTTCCTTCAGCAAAAGATTTGGCAGCTTCTCTATAATAGTAGTTGGAAGTATTGCCAAAGCATTAATATTTGAGGTTTGGGGGTTTTTTTAATCTGTTATTAATCACAATGTATTCAGGAAGACTGTCAGGTGGAAGAGAGCAACTGTCGAGTTCTGTCAACTAGAGACCTCCGCAGACTTCATAACATACAGAGTAAATCTTGCCCATGCATGCCATCTTTACCAAGAAAATACTCACTTTTGCTCTAAGGTAATCACAGCTTTTACTAGACATAACTTTCAAATTAATTATTCCAAGTATGGGTTGAGCTGGCTTTCAAAAAAGTTAAGCTGACTTCAGAAGAAGGACCTCTGGCATAGCTCACCCAGAGACTACCAAACTTTGGAAGTCTTACTGCATACTTTGACATCCAGCCTTGATTTCTGCCTGCAGTTCCCCTTTCCCTCTTTCAGTCAAGAGATAAAACTTGTGTAGTCCTGCAAGGTACTACCTCAGGCCTTCTGATGGGATCCTGTGAACTAGGTTTAAGTAGGCACAATTTACTGAGCTGCATCAGGCTATAGGGTTGAAATCACCATACTGTGTTCTAATTAAGGATCTCTTGAATGCAGTAGGCAGCTGCCAGAATCCCCATGACAGTTAGTGAGTTAGTGTTTTGTTGTTCCCTCTGTTACAGGGGCGGAGTTGGTCCAAACCTGGATTTTCCAAGCAGCAGCAGTCTCACTTATGATAAAAAAGTATACATCATCGCTAAAGATGTGGCCTGTCTTGTGATAAGAAAACTGTAAGATTTTGCTGTAGCAACATTTTGCCACACCTTGAAAAGGTAAGGTTTACCTAAATGACTTTATTGTGCAGTATCTAAAATATTAAAAATGTCAGTGTTTTGATATAAACTTGCCCTTTAAGGAAGCAGACTAATAAAAGTGAAAAGTGTTTGGCCTGAAACATGGATCAGAAGGAAACAAGAGCACTGGGTGTAGGTAAGGTGAATATTTTTGTTAGTTACGATGACAGTTACAAGGAAGAGATTGGGAAAAATGTTTCAAACTACAAAGTAGTAAATAGTAAATAAAAATAGTCTGTGAGGTACTTCTGTTAGTAGCATTGGACTACAGACTATTTCATAGGTCTGTTGGATTCCTATTGTTATCTCTGTAGTCACACTTGGAGACTTCAAACACAATATAAGAAAACAGGGTAAATGCAGCCACTTTTAATGGAGAGAGTTTGGCATGTAGGATGAGTGTAAGGAGTTTCATAGAATCTTTCCTAATTAGCTTATCAGTCTGCATCTCATTCATTTAGGATTAAAAAGTAAAATAAATGAATCTGAAAGGCCTTTTCTGCTAACTGATGTCTTGTAGCCAAAATATAACAGATGAAATTATTTCTCTCAGATAAGCATAGGTACAGTATGGGATACTTTTCCCCAAAAACCTCATTATTACAAAAAAAAGAGAGTGATGAGAGAAGAGAGTAAGCTTAGGAATTAAAATGAAAGTCACAACAAGTATTGGGTGTGTTCCTCTTGGGAACAGTGAGTAAAGTTTCTTGGCTCATAGACATTTGTTGAACACCTTTCACTAGAATTTGAATTTATTCAGAATTCAAATGTGGCACTAAAAGCTGTTTAAATGATAACTCATTCAGGAACAGTTCTCCATCACTTGGCAAAATGTCTGTTTCATGGGTTCTGAATCACCTCTGTCTGGTGGAAATGATGCTTTACTGCAGAGCTGGAAGGGAAGGGAGGTGCCTCAAGACAAATCCAAAGCAATGCAGCAAATGTTACTGGTGACTCAGTGGGTCTCTGTTTTCTCTCTCGAGGCCCAAATTGTGTTTTTGCAAGTTCCAAAGGACAGCTGAACATGCAGTCACCATGTCCTTAATAGAATATCAAGAGTTAGCTTCAAAACTCACCTACTGCATTCTGAACTCTCCTCTTTCCTTTCTCTCAATAGGAAAGAAATTCTTGCTGCCTTTTTGTGAAGTTAATTGTCCTTTTGTGATTACTTGTTAGCATCTCCTGGCATCACACAGGGCAGGTCTCTGGCTGTTCCTACTTGTGCCTGGCAGCCTAAGTGTCATCAGAGCCATGGATGCTGGGCCCTTTGTGCTGTGTTGGCCACATAGCCATGACAGGGCAATAGGGTGGCACATGACATCACACAGAATTAAAAGTTAAATGATGCTTTAGTGCCGTTCTGGGGATCTAGATGCTGCTGATAATGGAAGTGCCATTTGAATGATATCTAAATCTAGATTTATAAGCCCATAGCCATTAAAATGAATACTTAACTGCTTGAGTAGAAGAATATTTTCCACTCTGTCTTGTCCCAATCCATACTGGGTAATTATGTGCCATCTCTTTAAATCTCTGTGTCTCTTAGTTAAAGTCACAAAGCATTCCAATTCACCCATATTCCTAAATCCTATTATTCTAATTCATCTTGGTGTATTTGCAAGTCTTATAAGTTTCTTTGGAGTGAATTTCTATGTAACTCAAATTTCTTGTTGTTTCATTAGTATGGTTAAAGATCAGAAACACTCACTGCTGTTATAACCTAACTATACAAATTGTGTAAGTTAAAGACCCTCTGACCTTGCCATTGAGATCTCTGAATTAGGAGCACATGTTTAATATTCATCCTCAGTTCCTTGTAGGAGTATTTTGAAAATAAATCCAAAGTGTACTTCAAACTGGAGTAATAAACACTGTTTATTTATCAGATTGTCTGCATCTCATTTCCTGAACTAAACAGCAAAAGTCTGTTTGCACTCCTGACATTGCAAGTCTCACAAGCTGATCCAAGAGAACATCTGTCAGTTTGTTTTCAAGACTGGACACTGAAGAAGAAAAGAAGAGGTGGGAGGAGAAATAAGATTTTCACAAACACATCAGTTCAAACAAAGTGAGAACTTTCTCAGCTGTCTTCATAAGCCAGGCAGACTGTGCCCTAGAAATATACTTTTAAGCAAAATTTATTTCTCTTTCCTCCATCCCCTAACAGTAATTGTAAAGCAGAGGTCATTTTTCTTTTTTGTGTTCTGCCTGAAACTGATGCCAATAAATAACCTTTGGAAATGTTAATGAATCAAGAAGTCTATTCAAGAAAGGCTCTGAAAGTATACTGAAAGCAAAGTAAAAAATCCAGAGTTTTTTCTCCTCTAACATGTATTCAGCTATTCTGAACTCATTGCATTTGGTGCAGGAGAAGAAAGGTAGACTTTTGGCACAGAGACAGGATGATCTGAAGGAAATGCCGTAGCCTGCTCTGTTCTTCACTCCCTCTCCAGCCAAAAGAACAGTTTGTGTTAGTATGTTTAAGGAGAGGAAATTGAGACTGTTAATAACAGAACTGGCCTAGAAATCATAAGCTATAAATTTTGCCACAGTCTTAACAGGCATTTTTGTAGCTGTGGAAGGGGGAATTGTATTTCAAACTTTATTGTTAAGTTATTCTGCAGTCAAAAGATAAGTGTATTTTTGAGCAGGTGTTTGGGAACAAAATAAGAATTTTTTTTTTATTGGAAAATACTGATTCATAAAAAGGAAAGGTGTCCAGAGGAACAAAGCAAGACAGCTTGTTTTGAAGAGCTGTTTGATGTGTGATGGTGTTTATAAAGAGACAAGGATAAGACAAAATATGTATTTGAGGAGGGAGGAATGGAGAAGGAAAGAAGGAAAGAAAAGACCCCTTTGTTTTTTCCCTCCATGAAATCCAAGTAGCAAAATTTCAGGCTTTTTTCCTGAGCTGTAGGAGACAATTTCAATTCTCTGATCTTTCTGGTCAAGAACAGGGTCTTGGCTTTGGTGTTGCGGCATTGCAGGTAAATATTCTATCTACACTGGAAAATTCCATTTTCTTAAATAGTTTTAAAAACTTTAAAAATTTTTGGTTTTTTGAAGAAGCAGAAGGACAGGAAAGATCAGACCCATGTAGGAATGCAGGTTTCCTGCTTTGCAGCTCTCTCTCCTTACTGCACTGTGCAAGCTCAGGTGGCCGCTGAGGGGGGTGAGGGGGTCGGCAGACCCAAGGCAGAGTCACTGCTCAGTAGATACCAAAGTTTGTAGTTCTCTAAAAATGCTGATCTATTGATCCTTACCTCCTGCTGGCCTCCAAAGGGAGAGTGGTAACACCAGCTACTAACAGCTCAGTACGTGAAGGGCTATCTGAAAGAGAGAGGAATCTCCTTCAAGTCAGACTCTTGTGGGTTCTTCAAACAAGACATGTTGCCAGGCCCATGCTGCCTCTGCTCTAGCTCATAGAATTGTGTGTGGGTGATTTGAATTTGTGGAACCAGCAGTCACATGGAAATGGTTGTGAGTCATAGAAACTCCTTATTCTTGTCATAAATGGTTACTGTGAACTGAAGGAAAACACAAACGAAAATGGAAATTTGCTTCTTTCTGCTCCATGCGCTGCTTTACTGTTGAACAACTGCCTAGAACTTTAAATCACTTAATCTCAGCTGATGTATCCTTGTGAATATACATGTCCTGCAACATCCTGCTCATCAAGAAGGATACAGTGCATTAAAAGGGACTTAATTTCTAAGGAATGAGGTCAAGGAGTCATTTTTAGACTTTTTCTACTTGGCTGGGCCAATATTTTTCACCTTAGGATGCTCTTAATGAAAGGCCAGAATCAACCTAGAATAGTAGTTGACAATACAGTGAAAATAAAATCAGCTTATAAGTGTTCAGAAGACCATAAAGTAATAAACAGATATTAAGATTAAGAACATACCTTGTCTCACAAGCTTAATTTCGTCTACAATAGAGCAATAGGTATTGTCAACTGTGTAAAAGCTGTGGGTGTCACATAATTGCATGCTGATATTACTAATATCTTTGATAATATTTTTGTAAGCAAACAGTGAAATTAACAAAATTAACATCTGGGTAAAAATTCACAATTCCTCTTGTTATAATTCTGCTGTCCACCTTCTCATCAGTCCTTCAAAGTCCATCACAAATTATGTTGGATGTTTCCATAGGAACATGTCTTGAGCCCAGTATGGTTATAGTTCCTTCAGCTGAGTGCAAGACAAAAGAAGAAAAAATTTGAAATTTACAATTATTTCTTTAAATGGAGAAGCATTTCTGGTAAATAAGAGCAATTCAATAAGAGCAACTGCAGAGTGCTACACTTTGGCACAAGTAATGAGTAATCCAGTAGTGAAACAGAGACTGACTGGCTCAGTACAGTTCCCCATGTAAGTCTGCAAGTTTGTGAGAGACCCCACCACCTCACCTCTCCTGTTTCCTCATTCCTCGTTGGTAAGGTCTCAGTTGGAATTCAGTGTCTAGATTTGCATTTGTTGCTTAAAAAGTAGTACATGAATCAGTTGGAGAAAATCCACAAAAATGTAAAATCATTAGAGGTTTAGTAATATGACTTAGAGCTAAGCTTTAAAGACCAGAAATTGTTTAGTCTAGGATAAAAGAAGACAGAAAAGGGTCAGGATAAGAGTATTCATATATGTAAAAGGTTGCTGAAAGAGAGTAACAACCTGTTACTTGTGTTCACTGGGATAGCTCAAGAAGAAAAAGACTCAAAATGCTGCTAGGGAATTTTAGGACTAGTACTACAAAGACCATCTTCAGTGTAAAGTGTATTTTTAAATATAAAGATACCAAACTCACTGGAAGTGAGTTTGTGGACAATATGTGGAATCTCTGTTTTTAAAGACCTTGTTTATAAGAAAGCTTATATAGTTATTGTTCAGAAATTACTCTAGAAAGAACAGATCCTGTCTTGGATAGGTAGGTTCTTGAACTCCCTTCCTACTTTATATCTGCTTGTGTCACCATAATGCAGACAATCGTCCTGATTAAAGGGTATATGATTGGATAGCAGAAGTCCTTAAATGAGTTCAGGAAGCCCACTCACATTTTCAAGATAAAAGAAAGAAAAAGAGAGATTGGAGCTAGAGATGAAGGAGGATTCTGCTAAGACTATTGCAGACTAAGAGTTGCAGCAGTGTGATAAAACCACAAGGCAAAACCCGAAGAGAAATACAGTGAGACTGAAAGTGAAGATGGTTGTTCAGCTACAGTCTGAGGTCTAGGGATGATCAGAGGATAAAGTGCTGAGGGTGGGGGGATCAAAGAGAAATATATAACAGATGGGTGGTGGGGAAAAAATAAACATTTCCTCCAGATGGCATGTATTATCTCCTGGAAGGATTGGCAAGATTAGAATCTTTCCAAGAGGAGGATATACTGTGAATAGAGCTATACTAAATGTATTATATTCTATTCAGCAAGTAAGTAAAGACTTCTCGTAAATTAGTTACTCTTTTAGAAATGCAGATTCCATGTGTTAACCCAACTTGCTCCCTTTGTACTATTATTATTGGTATCACTCTCTGTTCAGTATATAACTGCATATTTTCTAAAACATCCCAAAATCAACCTCCTTCTGTTTTCCGTCTCTTCCCTATTTTTTTTTTTTTTCTTGATACCATCCCATCTTATGTGACTATTTTTTTCCTTGTTGGCAGAGTAACAAGGTTCAGGGGCCTGCAGATTTTATGAATCTTTTTATGGTGGTTTGGCTTTGTTGAAGGATGGTGTGGATGTCACTGGATATCAGCCAATCTTTCTGTGAGAGGGTCTGCAGCGTGGGTGCCAAGAGGGATGGGGTTGGAAGACTGAAACAGAATTTTAGAATTAGAGAAACAAATATAGAATTAATTCTAGAAATCAAAAGTTTAAATTTATGAAGAAACTTTTCTTCTCTTTAATTCATGAAAGGACAAATTATTCAATTTAACTTAGAATGGGTTTGGGGATTTACCATAAAAATAGTGTTTGCCTAGAGTATATGATGCTTTTCTCATCAAATTTTTCTAATTAAACTATCAGTGCAAAGAAGATTGCTGAAGAAAGGTGGGTTTAGGAGTCTTTCCAACCTCAGGTTTTCAAACTCCTGAGCCTTTTCCTAGTTAGGAGTTTAAACCTATATTTGGAGGATGTGTGTTTATGGTCTTTTTTTATAAGCCTGGGAGTTGTGTTTTTGAGCTTCCCTCTGTGAAATAAGAACTGGAAAATTGTTTTATTATGGAATGGAAAGTCTCAAATTACTGCAGTAGTTAATGTTTGAAGAAAAATACCACAAATTTCAAGATTTGCCATAAAATTATAAGAGTTGGAAATTTTTGGGTTAAGTCAGAGGCCTAAAACTTAAAGGTAAGTAGAACTACTTCTGAGGAATTAAAGAAAAACAACATAAGCACAATGAGGAAAATTATAAAGCAGCCTCAGTTTTCCCTGTGAAGATGGAATGATAGCAGAAGAGAGGAGCTAGCAGAGCTCAAAAGCCTGGATAGGGAGGTTGATAGGATGAGGGAAACCATAAAGAGGAGAACATGGGGACAACTGTGGAGAAAATAAGATCAGTCCAAAGGGCCAATGTCCTCTCATTTATGGTGACTTAAAAGAGGTCCTTGGGAAAAAGTAGAGAAAGTGACACTTCCCATGGTAGATGATCCTGCTGATCTGGAAGCAGCAGTTTTCTCACATCCTGCCATTACTGTTTTAAACTGGAGCTCTCAGCCCCACCATGTGACCCAGAATAGCTTTGAGCGAAAGGGCTGATTGCAGAGGTGGTTGTTACCCCTTCTCACCCAAGCTATGGGAATTTTTATTAGCTCAGCCCTGTGAAATAATTGGCCAGAGCAAGTTAAGAAGACAGGTGCTACTGTTGGTCCGAGCTGTTTGCCACAGGGTTGCATTTGCTTACCCTGGCACGTTTTGTGTGATGTCAGCACACAAAGAATGTTTCTGCAGATAAAGCAAACAGCAAATGATTTCATGAGCCTGTTTGTGACAGATGTGTGCAGTGTGAAGGAACATTGTAGCACAAACTCTAGTACTCCCCAAGATCATGTTATTCCAGCTCATTAATCACTTTTCTCTGGTTTGTCTCCATGGATGACTATCTGTGAAAACTCACCAGTGCTCATGACATGGCTTTCTGCTTGCCACCCCCTCCACACAGAGGCCTGTTGAAATTCTGTGTATTGTTATCAAAGCCCCACTGAAAGACAGATGGAGCTGTACCTTTTTCACGTCTGCTTCACACTCCTCTTCCATTTGGGGCCAAGAGCTGTCTTGTATAGGAAATCCCCTATGTTTCATGCTGAAAAAAAAAATGGGTTTAATCAGTATTCTCACCAAATTCTTTTATCTGTGTGCTTTATCCAAATAAGTTAAAACCATTATGACTTTTTTACTGATGACTAGGTAAAAGAAGAATAAATAATAGGGACTTTAAATTAGAGGAATTTGCATAATGAAATTACTGAATCATATTGCTACAGTGAAATTGGAGCATAAAATGTGTTTGGATAAGTGACTGTTTTAAGGTTTTTTGGTTTTTTTACTTAAGGAGGAAAAAGAGGAGATGCTTGTCTTCTCACCACTCCAAAGAACCCAAGGGAATGTATATTTACTGCTATCCCCAGGACTTCTGTGTGCTCTTGGCCCAGTCTTTGGAAAATTTTACTAGTCAAGGAGTCATGCATGCCTGTTTCCTCATTCTTTACTTGTCATGGAGCAGCTGCATTTCAGAGTTGTTAGGAATGAGCAGTGACTACATATGGAAGAGAACAAGATGAATATATCAGTATTTGCAGTTGAGATTAAATCTGAAAATGAACAAGCAATTTGATGTTCATTTTTGCAAGGGAGAACAGGGATTCAAAAACTCCCTCTCTACTGGTGCACAGACTCATAAAGATTTTCCACAGACAAATCTTTTAACTTTGGACATTTTTGGCAGGTTGAGTCGCAAGGACAGTTTTTTATGGTTCTGCTAGTTTCTTGGTGTTCAGGAACAGCAGCAGTGAAGCACTCAGGTCCCAAATGGAATGCACTTTTCTCCACTGGACTGCCATTTAGTCAGGTCAAAGAGCCTCAGAGTTCCAGTCCCACTCTCTCCAGCCCTTCTTTCTATCCTTAAAGAAGGAAGACGACACTGCACCCTTAGCAGGATTAGGATCAGTTTTCCAAGGCAGCAGATGAGGTGTTTGGTGATGCACAGTGGTACAAAGACATGAGCAACAGAGAGGGGATGGAGTTCCTTACAGTCAGGTGGCTGAAAATCCCCAAAACAGGCCAAGTGTGACATTGCCAGGTGGGAGTCACTGCAGTGAAACAAACCCAGGACTGAAACAGCTTCTGCACTGAGGCGTCTGGGTACACTGGCCTAAATCTTCTCTTCAGAAGACCTGAAGGAGATGAAGGTTTAGTCATATTTTGTATTGCAGTATAAGGATTGGAGAACTCATCGTGAAAGCACGGAAAAGAACTGTGTTTAGTCATATTTTGTATTGCAGTATAAGGATTGGAGAACTCATCGTGAAAGCACGGAAAAGGACTGTGTGCTATTCTCACCCAGAGGGTGAGAGGAGCTCCTCCTGGCTCTCCATCTAACCTGTCAGTAGCGACTTCCCCAGGTTGTTGAGAGGTTAACTCATCTACTACTCAGAACTACTTTGTTTAAAATTACCTTTGTCTGTCATCTGGCTTCTTGAACAATCTCTCTCCTCGTTTCTTCCATTCATCCCCTGCCTCATTCGCTCCCCGCATTTAAAGAGGTGACTCTTATACCAGAAATTTGATTTGGATGGATGAACTTCACTCACATAAATGATATAATTTAATTTTCATCCACCAACACCCCCAAATCTTTTCCCCCAGAGGTGCTCTCAATCCATCCTCCTTCCAATCTGTATTTGGATTGGGACTGCAGTCAAATCTGTCTGTTGTATACACAGGATATAACTACTCAGTGAATTGTGATGATGGTTGTCCCTACATACCATGCTCAACATTTTCCTTGTTCTTCTATAAACCAACTTGTTCTTCCTATTGTTTTTCTCCTGTTAAGTGTTCCTCATCTTAAAATATGTTTCAAACAAGCCTTTTAGATGAAAGCATTTATCATGTTGAAATGTTTTTATCAACAAATGGGAAGTCATCTGGTATCAATATTTAGTAAATAAGCATGATTTAGCAACACCAAAATGTTTTTTCCCCATTTTTGTAACTCTCTTTTCTTGACATGCACAAAGTGCCAACAATCTGTTTCTCTATTGTACTTAATATTTTCTTATAGGCTTTTTGATGGCCATGGTCTAAAAACATCTGCTCATGGACAGGATCATTTGGGATTTTGGTTGCTTTTTGATTTCCACTTCAGTCTTTGGAGTTCATATAACTCCCACTCACCTGACAGCATCAAAACCAAACCAGAACAAAAGCCCATCTGCTGTGGGTGAATTCCCCAATGCACAGCTGACAGCAGATCTAGAAGGAAGGTGAACTTGGGGCCAAGTCCAATGCAGCTTTTGGTTTGTAGAGCTCATTTGAGTCCGGAGCACACTGGGAGAAATCCTGGCATCTGAGTAAGGAATGCAAAACTAGACCCAAAATGCTTTACTAGTGTTATATAACCTGTCCAGGACACTGAGGTTAGTCTTTTCCCTTGTGAAATGTTCAGTAAGATCTTTGATTGACCACAAGTCACCAAGAATCAGGTTTATCTTTCTCAGCAGTACAGGGCCTCTTTGAAGCCCACTGGGCACTTGGAAGGAGGACTGCTGTCTTCTGAATCACTACCACCCTTTCACAGCAGCATCCAGCAATCCTTTGAGGTCACAGCTGCCATCCAGATTTTAGCCACTCCAAGCCTGCATAGTTCTACAAAAATCTGGAGAGACGAAAACCTAAGTTTGTGTAGTGTCTGAGTTGAAAGCGCCTCACAATTTCAGAAACCTTTAAGTCAATGGCTGATAAGGATGTTCTTTACTATGCAGGCAGCCTGAAATTTCCACAAGACACACAACTTCCAGAATACAAATACAGCTTTCAAGACACAATGAGAGAGATCAAACGGAGTTAGCAAGTGAAAAGGTAAAAATGTACAGGAAACTTAGATGTCACATTAGAAAGTCTGTCTCTTCAGTCTGAAGTCTCCCTCCTAGATACCTAAGCCTATCGTTACATGAAACATTTGCAGGAGATATAGCAAATTATATGATCTGGAGATATAGCAAATTATATGATCTGGAGAGCCATTACTTTTCTCTGAGGAGAGAAAATCCTTGTGGATCAGTCTGGAAGCATTGGCAGAATAATGAAAACAGTGTTGGTTATCAAACACAAGACAGAGGCTCTTTAACTTTTTTATTGTTATGGACTTTGAGTTATAGAATGACAGAATGTTTAGTTCAAGACAAGCAGAAAATTTAGTAAATTTCATCAATATCATCCATTGAATTCAAGGTGCAATTAATTTGATCGAATGTGCTTGCCTACTTTCAGATTAGAGAAATAATTGCGTGTATTTTACTGATATATTAATTCTGTTAATATTAAGATTAGCCTGGATACTTGAGTTACATGTAGATATGTCTTTTGCAACTACTTGTGGCTCAATCCAGTTGCACACATATGCATCTACTGCCATCTGAGCTGCATGCTATGTGGCCTGCAAAAGGGCACTGGCACTGCAGAAGAGCAGAGCTCTCTCATATACCCCATTTTTCCTGGCAGCCTTGCAAATGTCTTGAATATATTAAAGCGCTAAAAATCACAATCTGCATTGATATTTAGGCAGTTGGATTCAGACCTTGAAAGTAGAGGAGAGGAATCACATGCCTTGTGTCTTGTTTTGAGATCTTGAAAAGGGTTTAGTTCATCCTTCACAGAAGACACCATCAATCTTTCCCTTGGTTTAGATGGGAATCAGATAAGCTATATAAAGTAAAGGTAACAGCTTGGGAGACTGAATAGCCCTCCAAACTGACACTATCCAGACTCCATTCTTTCATTTCAAATAAAAGTGAAGCTGGTCAGAATCAAAACTTATGCTCATCTGATGGCTGTTTTTTATCTCAGTCCTGTAGACAGATATCTACATCCCTGATAGAAGTGGTGAAGTTGATACTAAATATGTATCCAAGACTCAGATTTTATAATACTGTCAATGAAGCTTGATTCAGTTAGTGAGCTCCAGAGCTCTGTAGTGGGAATTTACTTTGTAGTCTCAGTAGTCACAATTAAGGCAAAACAGGTCTGGCAATTGCCCGACAGCCAGGGGTTGAGGCAGGGCAGGCACCACAGCAGTTACAGTGGAGAAATGTGGTACAGGGCAAAGATGTTGCTGTGATGGGTCCTGATGAACATTTTCAGGAATTTCTGTCAGGCACTGAGCATCCACACTGGTTATCAAATTCAATGAAATTGGAGAGGGTTCTAGAGCATTCCTAAAGCATGCTGGACAATCCAGAATATCCACTCTCTCAGAGCAGTGGAGGTGTTCCCGCTGACTCCAGCATCAACGGAGAAGGACTCAAAGCACACTTCTGCTGCCAGAACTGTCAGAGCAGAAGCTCTTTACAACAAAAACCAGTGCATTTATGAGTTGAAATGCAATATATGTCATTTTCCTGTTAAAACTTCCTTACACAAATAAAGCTTTTCTTCTTGGCATGCATACAGTTGTCCTGTCCTAACCAAGCTGGATATCATGCTGCCTGTTCTCTAATAAAGCCCAGGATACACTGTTGGTATCTTTGTGCCAAAATCTTTTAATAAGTTTGTTTTACTGGGCATTTCATGTACACACAGAGAACAGTGACCAGCAGGCATCTTACCTTAATTCATTTATCCTAAATTCATGCAAAGACTTGAAGAATATGCTTTTAGAAGGAGACCAACATATATATCTTTTTCCTGTTGTAACTGTTTTTCAAATTCGGCTTCCCTTAGACAGCAGAGAGAGTAGAAGAACGTGTGGGGTTTATGAATTGTTGCAAGTAAACTGAAACTTGTGTTTCATCTTTAGACCTAGATTTTCACATTTAAAATAACATCTGCTCCTTCCCTCTTTCTCAGTAAGACTTTTTAGAAAGAGATTAGATGCAACCATTTTCTAAAATCCCAATATAATGAAACAGCTAAAAGAGAAGCTTAAAAAAAGGCAACCAAAAAAGAAATATATTCCCCACCATGATCATAACTCATAGCTATGTGTTGTGAGAACTCTAACAAGCTAATCCGCCTGGTTTTGGTTTTCAGACACAGATGAACTAACAGCCTCTCATTTAAGTTACTGCATGGAACCACTGTGAGCTTAAGAAGCATTAGTCATTTTATTTGCATTCAAAGGGTTGTGTTTTTTAAAATGTAAGGAATATCCCTTCCCTTAAGAAAAGAACATATCCTGCATAGCAAGGATTAGCAGAGAGGCAGAAAAATATGTGTTAGCTAAAAATTGATTACATAGACTCACTCGGGTTGGGCAAGGATCCTTCTGTGTCATCAATTCCATTCCACTGCACCAGCACCAAACTGATGATACCAATCGGATTGTGGGATGGAAGTATAATTTCAGAAAGGAAGAACCTAAAATTATTTCAGTGTATGTGTATGAAATTAAGGACCTTGAACTGTTCTGATCTCTCTCCTGTAGAAAACACAAGGAAGACTTGCATTATTTTTGCCAACTTTCTCTTTAGTATCCTCAGTGTGATATCCATTGGTACACATTTTAATTCTAAATATTTGTTGTTTCATTTCTCATTGTTTCTTTCAAGAATGTTACAAAAAGTCCTTCAGGAAGTAGTTAGCAGCAGATTATGAGAGATTTAGCAACCATGCTTTTGCCACGTAGCAAAGAAGGTAATGTAGGGCCTTCAGCTTGTCTGCTTCGTTAAGGCCTGTAGCAGTTAATGAAAACTTCTAATTGTGGAAATATGCTTCTATGCAAAAGAAGCCATACCATAAGGAAGGAACTTTGTTTACAACAGGCTTCCTTTTTCAAAAACTCACTCAACTTTGTTGTAGTTTTTACACTGCTTCAATTTGGCATTGGGTCAGGCCTCTTCAATGATGAGTTTGAAACCCTCACAGATAGGAGAATATTCTATGCAATAGTAATTCAAAGAAATTACCATGCTACAGTGGACATAGCGGAAAATTTTGCTGTAGTAGGAATTCTAGTCTTTCATTTTGGTTTTGACCTAGAAATTATCTGACATGCTATAGACAGATAAATTGTTACCATTTTTTGATTGTATACGTGGTTTGAAATAAGTTCCAGCAGCTGGTTTTCAGTATGCTTTCTATTTTCCTTTTACATCAGTCTTATTATCCCTCACTCTAGCAGTATCACTGCAGATTTCACAGGAAGGCAGAAATTATCTTAAAAAAAATGAACTACATTATCCTTAACTCACTGGCAACATGGTCTTCATTTCTTAGCCTGATAAAGCAGCACTCAGCTGAGCTTGGGACGGTGTTACCTTTAATTCAACACATATCTAAGTCAATATGTATCTTGTTTTCCTGAAGACAGAAAACTGATCAGACATGGTTACACCCCAGACATGGCAATACACCCCAGACACGGCAATACACCCCAGACACGGCAATACACCCCGGAATCTTATAATTAGGATATTTCCTTTCCTTAAGAACCATAGGGTAACAGCTTTGTTCACAGGAAACATTTTAGGACATCACTGTGTAAGGTCACAGGGAGAGTCTTTGGCTTCCTTCCCAAAGAGTTCCTGAAAAATATATTTGCGCATAATTTGAGTCAAATATGTCCAGACTGTTGAATGGAAAGACAGAACATAACTCTGAATTTCTGTGGCCAGAAAATTTCTCCAGTAACAGTGAAACAGTGCTACATAGTGCTATGGTACTTATGATGGTCATTTTTTTGGTTTTTATTTTGGTTTGGTTTGGGGGAGGGAGAAGGGGGGGGGATTTATGTTTTTGGGTTTGTTTGAGCTTGGCTTTTTGTTTGTTTGTTTGTTGGTTTGTTTAATTATGTGGTTTTTACTCATTTAGAAGTTTCAGTATGGTGTGACTTTTTCTGTGGCTTACATCTATCATTAACTATTGTTTCTAATTCCTAGTAGTTCTGTCACCTTTTCTACTAGAATATGATATTTTAGGGCAGAGAATTATGGTCTTCATTCTACAGAGATAATTTTGTCTACACACATGAGAGTATATAAACATGTGTGAAGGAATTTCTTTTCAGACCTCCTGGGGGCAATTTTTGATTCTCTTTACAGGCTTTGAGGGCATGTTCTCTGTGGTGTCTGCTCTGCTACAGTCTGGGTAATACTGGTAGAGACCCCAGAAGCTGTTTATGTGAGAGGTTAGAAACTCATTTATACAAGCTGTTATTCTCACAACCAGCTTCATAGTTCTGTCCTATAGAAAAATGGGATTTGTTTTGCTTTCCCTTAGGCCTCTTGACATGGGTTAAGATTTTCCATGGACAAATACAATCAGCCCTGGTATCATTTCACGACTCAAGTTGTCTCGTAAATCCACAGAAATTTTCCATTAGTGAGAGATAAATTTACCTCAGAAATCTGTTTTTATGAAACCCACAGACAAAATATTCTTGAAGTCATCTCCTTTTATATGCATGGTAATAGCCATTTTGCCTTGAGGCGCATTTGGAATTATTGAATTTTCAATTTAAATTTTAATAAAAACACAACTTATTGATCTCACTCTTCCTTCCTCACTAAGTCACTGGTCCTGCACATTTCTAAAATAAAAAAAATATACTAAATAGATCCTTTTCCCAGTATTTTATATACTTTACTTTTTCACCAAAAGGAGAGTAATTTTTAATTTAAAAAATATTTTAAAAATATTTCCATCCATACTTCTTATAGTAATGGGCTGGTTATTCTTAATTACAGAACCAGGACCACATCCTGTCTTATGGCATATAAGGGCAAACGTGAGGGTTGGAAACCACAGCCTTAGCATTGTCTTTTCAGTCCACTAGTCTCAAGAACAAATATGGCTATCCATTAAAATTAAAGTATTTCAGCAAGAGTAATTAGAAAATAGCAATTAGGGTCAAGGTCTTGCGACAGGCATATTCTATAAATAACAGCAAACAGAAATAACAAATATATGCCGTCATTCAAAAAAATTCTATTGCTGAATTATGTCTAGCACCTGTGGAAGACAGCAGTCAGCCCCCAGCCTATAAATTTCATTTCTTTGGTTCACATAAGCAAGTCTCAGTTTTTGCAGACTTGCTTCTGAGCTTTGCCATTACCTCACTGAGGATTTGTGCTCACTGGTGTGTTTGTGTTTGTGTAGCAGTGGAAATTTTTTTTTCAGCAAGTATGAGAAGAAAGCCTGCATGTTTTTAAATTTTGAAAATATTATCCTTGGCAATGGAAGTGATAAACTGAGTGGCTAAAAATGGTGCACTTTCTAAGGTATATTTCTTGGTTTATACCTGAAATAGGATACCAAAGTCAATTACAACAAATCTCTCAGGTGACAAAATTAGCACAGTAGCACGAACTCTGCCAATTAACCATGAGAAGGCTCTCATTAATGTAGATTTTTGGAGTTATGGAGTGATACAAATAATTTATTGGATATATGACTGATTTGATGGAATGGTTGTGTGCACCTTTATAACTTCTGCAGTGTTACTGGAGAAATATTGTCGTCACTGAAAAAGCAGTTGTCTTTTAGTCTTCAGGGTGCTTCCCTGAGTTTTCATCAACTTTAAACCACAGTGCCCAAAGCTGAAAGTCCAACCAACAGGATAATCAACAAAGTCAATTGAATGTGTAATGGAAGTTTCCAACACTGGGATCATTGTACTTCACACACAAGTGAGACCCAGCAAAAGTAGGTAAATGGAAATTGCCCCACTGTTTTACAGGTGGGACTTCTTCCAAAAGAAAACTTTTATTCCAATAAGGACCTGCTTTTGGAGCTACAAAGCCCACATCTGATTGTCTGGGACCTTTGGATAAATACTAAGATACTCAGTAATGGTATCCATCATTTTGTGGGAAACCACAAAGCCAGAGATGCCCTGTGTGATTTCACAGTCTTATTGACCTGTTTGGAACATTCTGTTACAACTTCCTCCATTTTCTATTACCTCTTCCCCGAAATTAACAGTGCCTGATGATGAAGGAGGGCAACCTGTTGCTATTAGTCTTCTTAAGAGACTGATTTATTAAGGAAGTTTGAAACTGCTTTCTGGATTGAGCTGTCAATCAAAATAAGTAAATGAATATCTTTTTAGCAGATTCTGATGGGACTTAGATTTGAGGTTTGAGCTATTCATGATATATAAACTAAAATTACACCACAGGAAGAACATCAGTCAAGAGAATCCAATGGCCAAAATTGTAAGTGGCTATGGGTTTCAGATTGCTTTAAGCAGCTGATAAGTATGAGTGGGGAGTTCTGGAGCTTTGGTGTCAGGTGCTGAATATCTGACCTACATCTGTCTAGCTCACACAATAGTACTTCAAAGTATTTTCATTGAGGATAGTGAACAGAAAAGCAATGTAAGCCAGAAGAAACAAATAAGAAGAAAAATTACTGGAAAAGATTGTGTCATGCTTCACCCACTATTACATCTGATTCTTCCTGATAAATATTGTAAAATGTTGAAAGTGGCTTAAATTTTCAGTTACCATTAGGGAGTCTTACATTCAGCTGAAATAAAAATGTGCATATAAAACAATTCTGCCTACAAAATGTTTTAGTAGTGGAAATAAATTTCTGAACAGACCAGTAACATGCAATTGATGTAACATTTCTGTTATAAATTATGGGTTTATAGTCTAAGATGTTAGTGACAGCTGTTCATTAGCCTATACTCCTATCTTAATCTGATTTCCCAGTGGACAAGCACCCATAGCAGAATCATCAGTCATGGTAAGTAACTGTTTCTACATCAGCCTGGAGACTGAGCTATCCTACCATAAACTGAGAAAGCCTTTTAGCATCATGTATTTCGTGCTGTGCCTGTACAGATAAAAAAATTTTGTCTGCCTCTTTTGCTGTCATATCTACTTTCATTCACAAGCACTAAGCTTGTCTGAGGACCAGAATAATACAAAGAAAAAGTTAAATCTTCCAAAAAGATTTTTTATTGTTTAGCTTGGGTTTACCAAAGCCCATTCAGTTACTGTAGGATACGTCATTCCTTACTAAGCATCTATCCAGTGTTTTGGTATAACCACCATTCAAAATCTCCCCTGAACTCTTCAACCTGATTAAACCCCATAACACTTACAGCTTTGTCACTGATCACAAGCACATTAGCACTGACAGTGCCAAAGAAATGGCTATAGCCTAAAAAATCTGAAAGAAAACAGGTTTCCCCTATCTCTTGCTCTAGTGATGTAAGCACAGTTTATTCCTACAGAGCACAACCAAGTGCAATAACGCCTTTTTAGTTAGTGGTTGGACAACTAGACATGAAAGAGTCTGAATTACCATCTCCTTTGGCTTCTATCCACTATAGTCTGGGACATTTACAGATGGAAGCCTTTTGATCCCTCCAGCTAAAGCTGTTCCATTTTGTCAAATTAAATCCTGAAAGCATGCAAATGCAGAGGATCAGAAGGATCCCTAGGGATCTAGTGCAGCCCTGTTGCCCTGAGGCAGAAATACCTACAATCAGGGCACCAAAAATTAAAAAAATATTTATCTAATTTGGCTTTTTAAAAGTGCAATGAACAAGACCCTCTGTATGTGATAGATCTTGGTATTTTAATGAAGTACTCCTTCTATTATGAAAATATACAGGATAAATTGTTTTCCTTTCCTCTGCAGATGTGGGGAGCCATCCTCTTTGTAAAAGGCTTTTACATTGTCAAGCCTGTTATATCTGCCCTCAGTCTGTTCTAGACTAAACAAACATTGCTCCTTACACAAAGTTCATATTTTCTAAACTTCTTATCATTTTTATTGTTCCTTTTTGTACTCTAATTTGTCAACATGTTTCTTTTGCTGAGTTGTGCCTAAACTGGATACAGTCCCAAGATCTCACTGGACAGAGAATAAATTTATCTCTGTTGTCCATGACACTTCTACTGATCTGAAGCTTGCCATTTTTGTACTACAGCCAAAATGCTGATTAATGTCTGACTTGTCACCCATCACAATCCCCCATCCGCCTTTGTTACCCAGTCAGCTATTCCCCATTCCACATCTATTTTCCATAACACAGGCATTTAACAGAAGTTTCCTGTCCCAGAGAGATCTGAATTCTGATCCTGCCCTCAGTAGTGCATTTAGCCCCTTCCAATATATATAAAGGCAAATTATATATACATCCAGATTTCTTCAAAAGAAGGTTGATATTTGAAATCCTTTCCATTTTGATAGTGTGAAGTCCCAGCTGCTTGTTTTCGAATTCTTTACAAATCACGTATTTACATCATGTATTCCTGCACAAGAGGATATATGAAGTGACGAAATTTTGTTTTACAAAATTTGTCATTTATGACTTCACCTTCATCCACTGTCCAATTTAAAGCACTTCTCTTGGGAAACTCTGACGTGTGAGCTCAAAGACACTTTACCATCATCTTGGTACTTCCTACGGCCAATTTTATGCCAGTGGCACATATTATGCCTTTGTTTTATTGAATCCCTCTTCTGAGATCTTTAGCTGCTATAGGTTTCTCAAAGTATAAGGACAATGGCAATCCAAGAATTGCAAAGTTGTTGTCAAATCCAAACTGCAGAGACTTTGTGCTTTTCTCCTGAATACTATAATAATAAAGAATTCTACCCAAGAATAGGCTCTTGAGATTGAATCAAATTTGTATGTTCTTTGGAAAAGGATGTGTGAAATAAATTTGTTACAAGAGCTTTTCAAGTTCATTTATAAATACATAAACCTACTTCTAAGTCATGATTTAAGCCTCTACAATAATGAAAATTTATTTGCATGATGCTTTATTAACAAAATTTTATTAGTTTATTTTTATTCATGAAGGATTAATTTAAAGAATTAACATGATTTTAATGTGTAGAAGAGTATGGACCAAATGAAAAATTATGCTTTACTCCACCCAGCAAAGAGCTACAACTTAGTAGACTGAGAATCTGAAAGGAAGAAAATAGCTTCAGGTTGGTTTCTGCTGTTCTCTAAAGTTGGATGAATTTATTCCATTTTTTTCCCCACATTTACTCAGAAGTATTGCCTTAAGATATAGATTATTTCAAACATTGATGTTCCACCATACCCTCTGATACAGGACACAGAAACTAAACACAATAGTAAAAATTAACAGATTCTTCTTTCTTATGCCTGAATTCAGACATTTGCCAAGATTGTGAACATATCTAAGACCTTTATACTCGGCTCACTGAACCTTTGGATCTGGGGAATGCAAAGGTTGTAACTTTGGTACTTTATTCCCTGAGGTCTAATAAGTAATTATCTTTGTTTCATGTGTCTTCCATAGTGTCCCAATCCTCCTTGTATTGTGTGAAAATAAATTCTTCAGTCAACTTAAGCAAAATAAAAAGAGGGCCAAAATCTTAATATGAATTAGATGTTTGCAAAACAATGAAAACTTGAAGAATTTCTGATCTGCAGTAAAGTAAAAAAGGTACATGAGAAATGGAAAATAGGCACATTATACAAAATTTTAATTCTGCAATCTTCCATAATTTTGTAATTCTTTTGGCACCTTTTTGTGTACATTTATTACTTTTTTGATACATGTAATTTTTACCAAGGACTTCCTGTGGGAGTGTAGCTAATGAATTCTTGAGTCTTATTGGCATGTACATCTTCAGTTACCAATTTGAGTCTCTTTGCTTAAACTGTGTTACTGGTAGCTCAGAAGTGAGTTTGATGGCTTTATCTTCAGTTGCTATGGCATAACTAATCAATTCTGTGACAAAAAGAATACCATTTTTGAAGATGCAATGAATATATTAAAAATTCATTGCAGTTCTGTGCTTCTCCAATGCACAGGTTTTATTTTATTTTATTGTTTTAATTTTTTTTTCTCTGAAAGAACTGGTTGCATAATTAATTCTAGAGATTATGGTTGGTTTTTTTGCAGAGTGGAAATAAAGTCATTAAAAGTAGTGAAATAACACCGTATTAGATAAAAAAATAATGCTAAAAAAGAGAATCAAGTGTCATGAGACTGGTTCTGCTATGTTGGAATTCTCCAAACTACTTTGACCATAATGGAGAATATCCCATACACATTGATCTTTAATTAAAGCCTAGATGCATATTTAGTTAGATCTTTCCAGAGTACTTTAAATTAGCTGAGTGATACTGAAAATACATGTGCTTGCCTAATCAAAACCTTTCTATTAAGGTGTTTCAGCTTTAAGTTACGATTTTTGAAATTACAAAAGAATGACAGAAAATATGGCATAGTACCACTTTGGAGAAGTAAAAATCATTCACAGTTCCCCTTATATTTTCCTGTATTTTAGAAAAACTGAAGGCTCATTTTTAAAATTTCCTGACTCCCCAGTACTGAAAATTAAATGAAGAATAAAATTGTCCAGTCATTAATAGTTTTTCATGCATTCTAACTGATAGACTAACTGCAGGTTTCTGCACAAAATGACAAATTAAGGAAGAATCCAAGCAGAAATTGTCAAACTCATAGTCCAGTAAAATCATCCAAATATTAGCTTCATGGAAGTGTAAACAAAGCAGACAGTAAGTTGGCTTAGAAATTGTGGAATGGGCGAAGACTCTAATTACAAAAATATGAATAAGCCAATAAAGGATAATGGATTTTTTCAGAAGAGAAAAAAAAACCCAAAACTGTAAGGTCTTCAACTATAAGGAAAGTGAGAGACTAGTTTTAGAGCAGGCACTTGTGATCTTCTTCCAAAATCAGACCCTCTAATGGGTCTTATAAACCAAATCCTGTAAAATGTGTCCCACTCTGCAGCCCTCTTTCCAGTAGAACCTTTAATATTTTGTAGAGCAGTAAAGGAGAGGGGAAGGTCGCTGAAAGGACAAACAAGAAGGATGTGTAGGAATATGCCAAAACTTTTACATCCTGTGGAGAAGTGCTCCTCACGGTTTAGTTCAAACACAATGATGAGGAAATCTCTCCCATTCATCCCTGCCCACGTAACCCACTTCTCCAGACTCTCACACGGGAAAACACACACCAGAGCTGCTCCCAGATGGAAGATTCAGTCTCTCAGCCCACATTCACTGTTTCCATGATTCCATTCAACTTGAGCCCTTCTGCAGGACCTCAGCATTCAGCTTTTATCTCCCATGGCAAGGGAATGTTTTGCTAGATGTAGACCTTTAGCCAATCTCAAATTCTTAATTTGACCCAGACCTAGGGCTTTATTTTAATGGAGTTTGGCTGATTTATGTGAACTTAGAGTGTGGCTTATTGTCCAAATCAGAATTCCATGTCTCAGGAACTGAGTAAAATAAAACCTTAACTTGTGAACACAGAGGTCCAAAGGCAGCAATAGAAATATTTTTAAATGCTCAAAGTCTATATTAGATTTAACTTGCTATAAACCATATGCATCATATTTAACACAGGATTACTTTATAAAAAATAATTTAAAAATAGAACACAGTTCAGTAAAGATCAACAAATACAATTGGGTAATCCAGGTATATATTTTAAAATAAAGTTGATGAGCACTAAAAAAGCAGCTTGCAAAACTGCAGATATTTGCCCATTAACGAAGAATAAAACCATAGAAAAACATGCTCAGTGTGCTGCTTTTAAATTTTACCCCTTGCCAATTAGAAAGGATGTGTCTAACAAAAAGCAGCAATGAATTCTGAATCCATATAATTGCTGTGAGGGTGGGAGACTGGACAGTGTGTAGTAGCATCTTCAAAAGTAGTTCCTGTAGCATTATTCCTCATTTTGAGCAGAGGATAAACCTTGTTCATACTTCTCACTGCTTTTCTTTTACTTTCTCTTGGAAGTCTTGTGAGTTTCTTTGCTTCACCCTTTTCAGGGCAGAGAGTGTGCACATGGCAGAGCCTGCTCACGCCAGCAAGATGCAAGAAGATGAAGGTTGCTCAGTAGGCACAGATTTTTAGTAGTGTGCTTCAAAACATCTTTCCTACGCAAGTTAAAATTTTTTAAAAGCTTATGACAAGAATAATTTTCGATAGGAGAAAGCACACTGTTAAAAAAACCTCCACTTTCCTGGGAAATCAGTGTTCCTGGTGACTAAAGATTATTAGTGAACAGGTAACCAGACTTTGCTTGGTCTAAAATAAACATTGACCAATTAGTAGACTTTCCTCTAGACTCATTCTTAGAAATAGGATTGATTTTTTTCCAGTGTTAACCTCTATGTGGCAGACACCCAGGAACCAGCAAGAGTGTTGAAAGGCTTGGCAGACATAAAAGTAAAAAGGATGTCTAAAAAAGGAAAGCAATAGAGCAAACATAATTGGCAAAAGATGCAATAAGGACAACTTTTCTTGGATTTAGTAAGAAAGTCTGTCATCTTTTTAATGACCCAGAAAGTCACAGATGCAACTTTATGCACATTGATCAGCTGGCAGGTAGAAAAAGGAAATATGTAACAGCAAAGTGATTCTACACAAAAATTCCATTGTGAAAGAAGAAAAAATATGTCAGAAACAAAGACATCAATTAAAATTCATTAGTAAAGGGGAGATTTTTAGGCTAAGATACTTTTTGACACCTCAGTTTTCTTGAAATTTCCTGTAGTTGCAAATATTTCAAGCTTTTAAGAAACCTGTAGTTATCAATAAGCTAAAATAAATGGGATATCTTGGATAATAAAGAAATAATAATAATCATCTAATTATCATTATTTCATGCTGAACAACTTATTTACTCAGCTGTATGTTTGCATGTAAGACTGCTGTTATCTCTGGTATGCAGGAAGAACAGAAAAAAGAACTTTTATACAGTGTATAATTGACAGACCTACAGCAGAGCATAAAAGAAAAACAGTTTTCAGATTACTTAGTAAGCAATTTACAAGTGCTTTCCCTTGAGTTCAATTCATCAGTACCAGAATGTGTGATTTTAACCATGTCTTATACAACATAAGTCTTGACCAATATGAGACAGATTTTAGATTTAAAGGAATTTGTTGTGCATATCACTTTAATCTACCAAGGAAATAGCTACAGATTTATGCCAAGAATTAAAAAGTCAAGAAGAAATTGTTTCTAGGGAATAGCTTCATGGATAGTGTGGATGTGTTAATTTCACTATCCCATCTCTCTACAGTTTGGATGTTTCTGTATGGTTAGTACTAATTTTACAGGAAGTTGCACCTAAATACGAGGAAAAACTCCTTTACTGTGCAGGTGACAGAGCACTGGAATAGGCTGCTCAGAGAGAATGTGGAGTCTCCCTCACAGAATATATCCAAGAACTGTCTGAACACAATCCTGTGCAATGTACTCTTGGTTGACTCTGTTTGTGCACAGAGGTTGGGCCAGATGCCTGCCCCATGTCCAACCTCACCCATTCTGTGATTATGTAAATATCAATTATGTAAATATCACTCTGAAAACGCAGGTGCCAAGCTGACCACATTTTACATCTATGCTCAGAAATTTAAGTCTAAGTTAAGAAGGGAAGACTGAGAAGGGATCTAAGCAATGCATACAAATATCTCAAAGGCAGGTGCCAAGCAGATGGTGATAGACTTTTTTCAGTGGGGGCCAGTGCCGTGACAAGGAACAATGGACATAAAATACAACGCTGGAAGTTCCTCCTCAACATGAGGAAAAATTCATTTACACTGAGGATGACAGAGCACTGGAACAGCTGCCCAGGGAGGTTATGGAGTCTCCCTCTCCGGAAACATTCCAAACCTAGATGTGTTCCTGTGTAACCCGCTCTAGGTGACCCTGTCTTGGCAGGGGGTTGGACTGGATGATCTCCAGAGCTCCCTTCCTACCCTATCAATTCTGTGATTGTGTGAATTGGGAGTGAAATTGCCTCAATAAACAATAGGTTGTTCAAGGCTGAAGATATTTTTTAAAGGAATGCAGGCTAAAAGTGATTCATTTACACTTGAATTTCAAGGAAATACAGCTGCTTTGCTGCATTGCCACTGAAGAACAGTGTATTTGGATTTGGAAGGGTTTGTATGTTATTATATGGATAAGAACTGCTAAAAAGAAATTAGAAAAAATGTAGAAAATAACTTGGGGGTTGGTGTATCACTAGACCTAAGTCCTCAATTCTCCTAAAAATACCCATCCCCACCCATTCATAACCAAAGGTCAAAGTGTACAAGAACTCCAGAAAAGGAGCCAACATTAGGGTTCACATTCAGTTTCAGACACCTCCTAATACACATATGTTCTTGCTTTTTGATATTACAAAATGCACACTGTTATACTGGCACTGGGTTAAATCTTGAGGGAGAGAAAGAACCAGCTGTGTTTCATCTCAAACATGCACCCATGGCATATATTAGCAAAGGCAGGCACACAAAAATGTGTCTTCATCTTAAGCAAAATACAAACAGGAGGATAATAGTCCATGATTCTTTGTAAAGTCTTTCCCCAACTTGGGAATGTATTGCATCCTGAGAAGTTTCTCTCTTCCTCAGTGTATAACCTGACTGATAAGAACACAAGTATCTAATATCAGCCCATAGCATTAAATATACTTCAGGAAAGATTCAGAAAGAACCAGTGTTATTTTTAGAAAAGCAAAAATGTTCCAGTTATTATGCTCATTCCAACTTCCAAAAAATTAGATATGGTGAAATTCCCTTCTGTTGACTTGGCAAAGAAAGGCTACTTTGAACAGATTTTGTACATCTGCTACATCAGGAAAAACACCTGCTGACCATTTTTGAGAATTTCCCAGCACAAAACTCTCTAGAGTAATTCAGCATCTAAATGGCATACAAGTTTCATAATATTGTGAGTCAGAGTAATTGTGTTTAATTTGCCTTTTCATGGAAAAATATAATCCATTTAGTATGTCAGTGCAAAGGCAACTTAACCTGCCACCCAGTGATTAAAATGTCAAAGCGAGATAGATATTAGTGAAATTAAACATTTTTCTTACCTTTATTATCTGAAATGGCCAAATGAAGGTAGCAAAGCATTATGAGCAAAATATTTAGAGGGACTTTTCCTGAGCATTCAGAAGAGAATAACACCAGCCAGGCAATTTGCATTAACTGAGAAAACAGCTAGCAACTGCTAATATATTTTGGTATATCTTCAGAAAAAGTTCTTGGTTCCTTAGGTTAAGTATTTTGAATGTCACTGCCTAGAATACTGTGGCACCAGGTTTGTACAAAGAATTCATGAAGCATTTCTCTTGGCAGAACAATAAACATCAAAAATTGACCACTTAAAAATAATGCCAGGAGTTTTGAGCATGTTCCTGCATCCAACCTCATTCAGTAGATTTCTTCTGTACCACAGTGCTCCACACTTGCACAGCAGTTTTCCTGTTACAAAATAAATCTGCATAGTACCTCAGAGCAGCCAACTTTTTCTAGGTTGTTTGTGGATAAGTCAGTTAAAGGCATTTCAAAGGAGCTTAGAATGATTATCTCGAATTCTTTTTACTCTCTGCAAACGCTCTTTTGCTTTCTTAGCAAATATTTCCTTTGCAATAGATGCTGACTTGTGAAAGCTCTGTTTTGCTTGCCCTGTTAAAGTGTCTCGAAGAGTTTTAGCTCATCCATTTCTAGAGGGTTTGAGTGGGCCATGGGGTTATTAGGGTTGATTTTTGGTTTGTTTTAAGAAATTTTATCTGGACGGAGAAAGTGGGATACTTTTCCAAGTTCCTGTAATAATTTGTTAACCTGGCAGGGCAGAAGGCACTGATGCGAGGCTAGACATTGCCACCCCGTGGCCAGAGGCACTCGGCGGGCCAAGGCTGGGGCTGGGCCCGAAAAAAGTGGAGTGTTCAGACCAAATTATAGGTTCAGGGTCCTGACAAAGCCAGCGACAGGCAGGCTCAACTTCTCCAAGCAAGCAAAATTTGCAAAAATGCAGCCCTGACATCTGTTACTCCAAACTGAACTGCTTATCCACGAAAGGAGACAGGACTGCCCTCCCTTGCACAGACACTAAATGAACATGCAGAGTTTGGAGTGTCTTTTTCTAGAATCGGGAATGATTTTCTTTCAGGAAAGGGAATGAAATCTTGCGATTTCAATGAAGATTAATTGGGCAAGCTTCAGTGCTTCTCCCTGCACTTCTTGTCATCCCATTCACTCTTTTGGTTTTCATTTGGCTTCAAATTTTTTCCCTGTTTTATTTTAAGATCGCATTTCTTCAAATCCTCCTTCTCTCTCTTTATTTATATTTCTTCCCTGATTTCAGGATTCGAATTGGAGTCATTTTAGCAAGTTTTGGTCCTTCTCCACTGCCCCTCATTTCATCTCCGTCCATTTGGTTGTAATCCCTCCATTGCCAAATTTTCTCAGTTTCTTCAGTTGCACTCTTTTTCATCGTATCTCCTTTCCAGAGCGTTTGTTAGACTTTGTTCTCTGATTTCAAGATTTCATTCCCTTTCCTGAAAGGAAGAATTCTCCCTTCACATTGCCACTCATATCCAGAAAAGTACTAGTCAACATAGTATTAGAGCCTTAATTTCTACAATCCAGGCAGTTCCTATTACAGTATACATGTAAGTTTTCTTGAATTAGGAGATAAAGCTTAATTATTGCTCATAAGTACTGCAGTAGGTAAATTTGATAGAAAATGAGGAATGATATCTCAGCAGTTGGGTCAAATCATTTGTCAAACCCATGTAACATGCTTTTGCAAATGCATTTTATTGATGTCAAAAAAAGTAATAAAGCTCGGTCGCGCAATGGAAACCACAGCTCATATTGAGTAGTTTTTCTTCTGTAACACTTTATTAAATATTTTTATTGCATCTATGCATTAATCATTTCCCATTATTCATCACAGCAGAAAGATATAGCAAAGAAAATCATAATTTAAAAAAAAAAAAGACTGCTGGGTTTTGTTTCAGTTCACAGACTGATCCTTAAACAGGTACAAGACGGTGTATCTTAAAGATAATGAAATGTAGTTCAGTGTCATATGAACTGGTAATTTAGTCTGGGATGAGGAGCTCCACCTTACAGCACACAGATAATGAGTCATTGAATGCAGTCTGCATCCTCCTACAAAGCCAGTGCAGTATTTCCTTAGTTACTTCTGCACTAGTTAGGCTGTATTTTCCAAAATGCTTATGAAGTCTTGTAACACTGATCTGCAGCTAAATTTATTCTCCTTACATTCAGCTCTGTTGCAAAGGTTCTTGCCTTTTGGTAGAAGTAGAGGGACATTTCCCGATCCACGAGGAAGTTATGGTAGATCACAGCAAGTCTGGTGTAAATCTTCAGCTGAGCTTTTTTATTGCCCAGGTCCATGGCAGCAGCAAGCGCCAAGTGGTAATAGCCAGCTGCATCAAAGGGGTCCTGAAATAAAAGGCTCAAAGATAATGCAAACAGGGCAAGAGGACTGCAGAGCTCAGGGCTGTGAGTATCTAACAAGAATAATATAGATTCTGAGCTTTTGAGGTTTTCCCACTTTACTGTTTAGATTCAAAACACACAAAACAGAAAATGGCAAAATCTGATTCTATGAAATATTACTCAGTATTAAATTTTGCTACACAAGTTACTAAAATTTCTTACCTTAAGGTCATAGAATATAATATCTCCTAAGATCGAGTACACCTTGACATAATAGAGTGTTTCCTCCTCAAACTCCAGAGGAGAGGAACAGAGGGACAAGGCCTTTAAATAGAAGTGTTCAGCTAGTTCACAGTGACCCAAATGGTGATGGATGGCTGCCAGGCGATGGTAAGCTATTCTTTCATTTAGCTGATTTCCTAATGAGATAACATGTGAGTCAGGATAAAAACAAAGAGACAAAGTACTCAAATCTATGCTACTTTAAAAAAAAAATTCTGTATTGAATTTGATGAGCTTTTGTGGAATAAAAACACATTTGCTTAAGAGATACATGGTCAAAACCTGCCCTTCATGAAAAATCCTATGGAATTTCTGAATTTCCTCCCATAGGATTTGACAGTGTCTGGGATTTCAAGAAATAACTACATTATATATATATAAAATATATATATAATGTAGTTATATATATATATCATATATATAATAATATATATACACACACACACTGTGCATACTTACAAAGAATACAAATAGATTATTATGAAAGAAAGTTAATGGGAATAAAGACTCTCTTGCCCATCCAAATATATATTTTACATTAAAATTTATGACAAAAATATTATTTTCAGACTAATTAAAATGACCTGTCTGTGTTTGTACAGAAGGTTAAGAAGGTTCTTAATCAGTTGAACAGCTCCCAAACTTGAAGAATAGCCCTTTTGAAACAAGACCTATAATTTCTGATTTTTCCATCTTATGTTGGTTCATAATCAGAGTAATGGGCGTATCTGAAAATATATGACACTCAAAAGCCTTTTAGGACTATATTATTCATGAGTGTTGTCTCAGCTCTTAGAAGCACATTCAATTTGGACATAAAATTCCTGGTTTGATTCTGTGTTCTACCAAAGGTTTTCCATTTGATCCTAAGTTAGAAGAGGAAGAAATAAATTGCTCATTCTTGAATAGAAACAAAAAATAGGAATTATAGTAGTGTCATGAAATCCTGGCAAGAAATGATTGAATGCAAGGGAAGAAAACTTTAGAGTTCTGCTGTATTTTTAAAGCTATCACTCATTTATAATGGAAAATATTCTTACCTAGATTTACACTGAGGACGAGAGCTACTCTCGCATATTCCAGACTCTCCTCATAAGCCTTCAGATTCATCAGCAGTTCCACCAATTTATTGCATAATCTGAGTTCAGTGGTTTTGTTGCCAGTCTGAACAGCAAGTGGGAGAGCCCTGTCCTGAAACACACAACATCAGCTTAGGTACGGCTGGACCCCAAGATGTGCACAGATAGATCTCATTTACATCAAAGGAGGTAATTTCTGGTTTCATTTTGCTCTTTGCTTAGAACAATCCTTGCAGCCAGAAGTGGATTTGACTAACACCATGACAAGCATGCAGCTGCAATAGGGTATAAACAGTTTGCTGAGTGGTTCAGCTTTAGGTTCAGCATTTGTAGAATACCTAATATGGTGAGAGGTACATAACTATCAATGCAGCAGAAAAACTGCACAAACCCTGTAGAAAGTCACTGCTTTCTCCTTTTCCCAAGTACCATTGAAAAATATGTCTCCAGCAGCTTCAAACAATTCCATTTCTAAATTTGGATCTCCTGTGCAAAGAGCAGCATCCTGAGCAACCTGAAAAGAAAACAAGGAATAGTGAAGGAAAGAAATCAAATCTTGTTTAACCATGGAGTAAAAAATCATAAGTATTAGCAATTTAAAAAGATCTTTTTATTATCTCTCCTATTATAATGATGAGAAAAGCTATATTTGTTGTGAACCTACTCTTTTTTGGTACCCTATCTTTGAACAAGCCAGTGGCAGGTGCTGAAGAAGAAACAAAAATCTGATTTCCTTTTTCTGGTGATAGTATCCTGCTATCTTTTTCAGCACATGGTATTCTAAAAACAACAGTGTAATTGATACCTGCCACATATTAAATTTGAATTAGATCAAACATATCATAGAAATAAATTCAAATTGCAAGTTAGATATTACTATCTGCAGATTTAAAGGCCTGTGAACTCATTTCTGTAAAAAAATGCAAATCTACTATTCTATTCTCATGGAAAAATACATATGTTGTTAGCAAAATGGATATAATGAAAGACAGCATGCAAGGCAAGAATACTAGGCTCCTCAGTTATTGATAGAGAAAATAGTCATGAAAATGTGCCTTTTACATAAAGCAAGGTTAAGAATCTTTGCTGTGAATCTTCAAAGCTCTGGCTTTGTCTTCTTTAGTTTTTTTATTTTCATTCAGTTAATACAAGTCCTTCTTTCTACTTGAGCACAGAGGTGTGCAAGACACTTGCCTCTGCTCTCACAGATGAAAAGACAACAGCAGCTCCAGCTGGCTCTGTGTCATAGGCATGGCCACAGAAGGAAAGATTCAGATGCTTCCTAAAGAAGCTGCTGCTTCCCTGGGAATCTGACCCACAAGCCAGCATGCTAAGGTGATTATTCTCTGTTACCCACCAGCACGTAGCATGCAGGTGTCACATAATTGCTGTGGTGCTGTAGAGCTGGTAAATGGTGTTGAAAAAACACACAGAATTAACAGGAACTAAGAAAGGTCACTGCCCAAAATCCTTCCAGAATCAAGCAACAGATTAAAATGGATCACCAATGGAAAATGCTGAGACTTTCCCATCATGTGCTGAGCATTACATGAATGAGTGTCACTGAATGATCACAACATCAATTGGCAAAATGTATGGAATTTTTACATAATTACTCACCCTTACCACGCCACCTGCACAACACTGGCACCATGTGCATGCCTGTAAAAGTGTTGACAACATACCTGAATATAAAGATCCACAAGCTCATTCTGCCTCAGAACATAATATATCTTTCCTGCCCGGAGCCAAGCATATGCCTCCTTCTCTTTTTTCTGGAGATCTATAAATATTCCAAGGCTTCTTTTGGTATATTCTAGAGCTGACCTGTAGGCCCTGAAACAGGGAAAAGTGCTACTCACAGAAGGGTTCTTCAGAATTGCAAATGGTTTTCTCCATAGCAAGAAATATTACTATAAAAAACATTCTGTTCCCCCCATTTAGGGCACAATTATAATTTCTCAGCTATATTACACTAATAACTAAAGAACTCTTCTTTTTTTGTTCCATCCATGTTTCCTGTTAGATTTTTACCTATTATATTTATACATATTTTATAAATATGTTATATATATAATGATACATTATATAGATTATTATGTTATTCATACTTTTTTCCTGTTATATTTTATATTATTTCAAGATGGGTTTTACGTGTCCCTCTTCTACCTCAAACTTGTGAGAAGTAGAAAAGTCTCTCCTCGTCTTGACCTCTTCTATCATTTATGGATTTTTCCTAAAACTGTCAAGGAAAACACTTTTTTTTTTTTCAAATCATCTATACATCTGACTTAAGCACAATTCAGCCTAATCAGTAATTGTTGAAAAAACAGGAGACATGGAGGAGAGTGGTAGGGCAGAGGAGAATGGGACAAGCCATGATCAGTTCCAGAAGCACTTAAATTACCAGATTTATTGATGTTATGGTACTTTATGCCAGACATAGAAACTCCAGACACCTTAAATCTTTCTCCATCTTCTGCTAGACTCTCATCACCTTGACCTAGTGCATTTTCTTCTCAGCACAAGATACAAACATATTAAAATACAATGTGGCCTGTACAGTTATGGTGTCAGAAGAGCTGAGTTTCCTTGTTTGTCAGGGCAGATAACATGAAGAATACTAGGATTTTGTGGTCTAACACCATATTGAGTTTGTGCTATTAACTGGTAGCATGCTAAGGTGTACAGTCAACATCTGGGAGCCAGGCTCCTGGGATGTACAGATTCCATGTGCTACAAGCACACAAAGCAGCAGCTTCTCCAGCTAGTGAAGACTTGCTGCAAATTCCAGGCAGCTTGAAATCTTAACCAACTCCTTTGTCTTCAGTACCTCCAAAGGATGGTCACCAACTATATTAAAAAGCCATAACAAAGCAAAATAAATTGGGTGACCTACTAAGCACATTAGATGCACAGACTATGGCCACTTAAAGCTAAAACAGGCATCTGTTCTCTTTCCATGACTCAGAATATCTTTCGCATCCTTACTGAGGCAAGCTTGAAAATATCTGAATCTAAAGTAACTTCTTAAAGTACAGCAAGAAAAAAACCAGACAAAGCAGCCTTAAAAACACACTTTAAATATTCTTAAAGAAAACTGTTTCCTTGGCACTTGCTACTATAATTTAACTTGTGCAATTTGTTATTTCAATTAGATCAGAGCAAAAAATTGGTATTTGGAAAATAAGAGCCATATAGAAATTGCAGAAGAGTAAAATGATGCAGGTTTGCACATCAGCTTTGTACTTATGTAGGTTGTGATAAAAGCCCTTCTTCTAAGAGAAGCACTTACATAGAGGCAATTTAATGCCTGCCCTGTTTGGAATATGTCCTTTGGTGTCTTAAAAATCTTGCAGAAATCATTGAAAACAAATCCTGATATAGCAGTCATCAAGAGCTGTATAACACATAATAGCTTTAAAATGCATTTACTTAAATTTTAAAAATAAATTGGTTTTTGAAGTGGTGCTAATCCCTGCAGAACATCTTGTCTCCCTTGAGAGATTATAGTTACTTAAAAAGAAACAAGAAAATTCTCCATTAGCACTGGACTTTTCAATTCTAATAAAGTGTATTACCAAAGCACAGAGAGGAAAAAAAAGTCAGTCATATTCAGCTTTTGCACAGAGATCCTTTGCAGGATGGAAAAGCTAAAATCAGAATGAAAGAAAAGTCATTCAGCATGTCTTACCTTTCTGTTCCTAAAGACAAATAGAGCTGACTAATGGTTTCCAAAATGTGTCCCTCCAGAACTTTGTTGGACATCTTTCTGGCTAAAGATAGTTGATATTCATTGTAGATGACACACTGAGTCTCATTGGGAGCAACTGTACTGTAGAACTGACACAGCAGTTTAATTGCTTGTAGCTGACCTAAGAGAATAGATTGGAAATACAAATATGAATCTCTGTTTTAAAATGAAAGTTAATTTATTTTAAAATTATTCATTTTCACTGTTTCACAAATTACAGCACAGACAAGGAAAAATCTGGAAACCATAACAAGAATATCCCACTGCCATTTGATTCACCCCCAAAGTTAACAAAGGCTAGAGGTTACTTCAAACTTTGTTTCCAAAATAAAATAATAACAGAGTCATCTTATTTGCATAAGCTGCCTCAAGCATGGTGGGAAGAATATCAAAGTAAGATATGCATCTCCTAAATATAGATCTAATATACCTATATAAATAACATTCCGAAATGGAGCACATTTTGTAACTTATAAAAGATATACTTACTCTCCAGATGACTTGTCTCCATTGCAACTAAAAAAGCCCATTCATAGTAAAACCTTCCTTTCTCTCTTTCAGTTCCACCAACATAATAACAACCCAGCTGAAGGAGGACTTGGATAAAGTCTTGACCACAGTCCACAACTGGAAGCTTGGAGAATAGCTTAACTGCCCTGATAAAATAATGTTCTGCCAGCTTGTTGGCTGCTGCATGCAGGCAGAGTGCCCCAAAATTAGCCAGGGCTATGGCTTGGTTATGGGTCATCTCAGTCTCCTCTGAAAGACACAGTGCCTTGTAGTAGCTCTCAGCAGCTTCTTTTGTGCTGTTTGTCCTTTTCAAAGCAATGGCAAGCATGTTATAAGCGACGCCGAGCTGCTGAGGACTGCACCATGCAGAGCCTACAACAGCATTTAAAATGGCTAAAGCCACATCATACTGCTTGTAAAGAATGTATAGCCAAGCAAGTGAAACCAAATAGTTGATAGTTTCCTCTGGCTTAGCAGAAGCAGAGTCCAGTGCTTTCATCATGTAAGCAATGGCTTTTCCATACTGTTTGTGGTGGCTGTACAGCTTTGCTAAGCTGAGATAGATAGTGCTGCACAGTCCTTCCTCCTCAGTAGTAAACACAGAAGAAAGTGCTTGTATGAGGTAAGGTGCAATTTGGGATGGGAATATTTGTCTGAGTTTTCTCAGGCCATATAGTTTAGGAGAATTTTTGACGACTAAATCAATCCTTTTCAGGGAATCCATTAAGGTACTGGAGCTCTGGGGAGAGGTAACCTTTATGCAACTTAATACAATGTGTGGCAAACACTTTTCGTGGTAGGACTCTGCCAGTTTGAAGTAACAGTTGTTGGATAAACTGTTTTGTAAACCTAGATCATTGAGCAATAGCTGAAACCTTTCCAAGAATGGCAGTGCCTCTTGTTGTTGTTTGCGTGCACTGTAATGTTTTGCCAGCAGAAAGCATGCCCTTGCCTCTGCATGTTTGTTCTGGCTCAAAATTGTCCTCTTCAGAGCATACTTCAGTATGTCTGACTCCAGGTCAGCACTGCAAATGTAGTTGGGAATTCCCATGAGAAGAGATGCAGCCTTGTCAAAAATATGAGTACACTTTTCTCTGTTCTTCTGGGTCAAGTAGATGACTGTTAGATTTGTATAAAGAGCAATCACAAAGTACAGATCACTAAACCCTCCAGCTACTGCTCTCAATGCTTCCTCAAAATACACCCGAGCCTGGGAAAACTTCAGCTTTTTAACACTGAGCCTGCCTAAGAGAAAGCATAGTCTTGCTAGTGCCCAGGACAGACCTGCTTTCTTTGCTGCTTCCCTTGCTAATCTTAAAAAACTAACCAGTTCTTCTTCTTCTGAAAATCCATCAAACATGCTATTGGTAAATGAATAAGAGAAATCATACAGGCTTTTGAAGTTGCTCTCATACTCTTTCCTGTTTAAGAAGAGTAACAATGGCTCAAAGATGTCAGATGCTTGAATATCTTCTTGACATATGTGGAAACAAGGCCCTTCAGGTAGAGGAAATATTTCAGTCTTCAAAGAGCCAGCAGATTCCTTCCCTTCAGCAGTTGGCTCTTCAGCTTGAGAGGCCTCCAATTTCTTGAAGCAATTCTTCAGCAATTCTTCTGTCTTTCCATTCTTGCTAGTGGATCCTGGGCTAGAAGGTGAGCGTGGAAGTTCTGAAATTTAAAAATAAATTACAGACCACAACTTCCTGTATGCATGTACACAAAGACCTTTGATAGACCAACTGAAACATTTGTCAGTGAAGATGCTGTTACAAAAACATTATGTAAACGTACTGTGATTCCTTAACAGTATGTCTAGGAGGCAAGCCAAAGGTGTAAAAAGATAGCAAGGAGGATGAAGTGTGGGAGACTGGAGGAGTGGGAATAAACAGAACTTGCCACATGTAAGCAGGATAGTGATCAGTACACTGGTCTAGCCAGGCCCTGAGCCTGATCCAACACTAATCCAGCAGAAGTCCAGCATTAATTCAAACTGCCTTTTGTCTGTCTATGCTCAAAAAATACAATCAGTGTATATTCTCTGTTCTCTCCCTGTGTATGTGAACAAGAGACCTGACAAAGAAATACAATGCAGACTAGCTGGTAAGCAGAAGGAAATCTAGGAAGATCCAGGGTCTGAGGTGGAGGCTGGATAAAGGGCCCAGGGTCAGGGCATGGATGCTGGCTGGACTTAAGGTGTGAGGGAAATGGGAATTCAGCCATTCAGGCAGAGTAAGGGTATGCCTATGTCCTGACAGCATGCTAAGTCAGGCCAGCCAGGGCAGGGAGAAGGACTGTGCTATTTGAGCTGGTGAAGCCTCACATGGGTTTTTGGGGTGCCTGCAAAAGTTCTGTTCTCCTGTCCTGTCCTGCCAGACCTGTGTATTGCATAATAGAATTTCTTCTATCAATCAAATATCAGCCCTGATTCTCTGCTGGCACAGATTATCTTTCACAAAATTACCAATTTGTGGCAACTGATGTGGCTGTTGATCCATATTCTCCTACTGACAATGTCATTGGATACCTTACAAATATAAGACAGACAGATATACCATCAGTTCTTAGTCCTCCCACTGTTTTCCAGCCCAGTTAATAGGGCAGGGATTAGGGATGGAGTATTCAGTCATAGTCAGTTCTTAAGTTTACAGCTGCAGATCAACAGGAGCTTGTTGAAGTCACAGATTTAGAGCTCATTCCCTTAGAATCTCATTTCTGAAACTGCAGCAGAATCATAAATATAAAAATTGTTGTTTAGGAAAATGTAGTACAATATGAGTAATGATAGTGACAGCTTAGCAACAAAATGCCAAAGGGAAATAATTCTGCATCGTCAACAAAATATCTCCTTTGGGAAATCTATTTCTGGGACAGTTTTCTAGTAGACAGAAAAATCTGCTGGAATTCAAACTCAGCAGTTGCCAGGTGCCCCATAAGCATATTTTGCCTTGATAAACAGTGTGAAGGGGCTGGGAGGTGGTGCATGTGTCACATCAGTGAAAGTCACACAATTTGCAAGTCCCAAGAAAGACATTTGATATCAATGAAACCCCACAATATCTTAAAGAAAACCTACTAAGAAGGGGTTAAAGCAAAATCTCAGAAAGCAAACAATGAGAGAAGAAAATTAACATGTGAAGAGACATTAGAAGGAGAATAGCTGGCAAAGACACCAAAAAATATCAGAAGTCTCATTAATTTTATGTAAAAATTGTATGTGTGTGAAGCATTACCACATTCATGAGTTTTCTGAAATTCAGGTTCTTCTAATTCATCTGTAAGAAAAAAAAAATCATATTAGCTATACTATCTTGGTTATTTTTCAGTTTTAAATCTCCTAAAATCAGGCTATATTTAGTTGACAATACTTTATGTCAGAAGAATTTGATACGTCCTGGAAGTTTAGAAGAAAATAAATATTCTAAGTCTGTCCCAAAGCTAACAGGGACTTACCCTCCTGCTGACACAATTCACTGCTTCTACATGGCTATCATCAAGCAGCTACCTCTGCTCAGTAAGGTGGGGAGCATATCACAGTCAGAATTAAAGCCAACTTGTCCTGCAGGAAGGAGGCATTTCTGCTGCATTAAAAGACAAGTGGGCAGCAAACCCACTTGTCTCCACAAACCCACTCATAAAATGAGAGAGCAAGGAGCCCTTAATATTTACTGTCACTCCCAGGGTAATGGGGAGAGAGGTGGGAAGGGATGTTATTTAAGATTGTTTGTGCAGATAAGTGTCCGACTTTTGTAGCCATTCCAACAGCAGGTGGGTGAAAACAATCACTCTTATTTTAAAGGACTTACCTTAATTTTGTAGCATAACTATAGATCTAGCTTTACATTTAAATATAGCACATCTGTAGAGCATTGAAGAATTAGTATTTTGTGTAGCAGATATTTCTCAAGGCGTTTCAGTTGTCATGCTGCATTTCAGGAACATTTTCACTGTCCTTCATACACTTGATGCAATAGAAGTGGTTCTGAGGGTATGAAGGACATATACAAAACATACAGAGGCTCACAGATCTATTTAAGCTCTACTTAAGCCAGTGGAAAGCTACTTTACTAGCCTTTGAGAATGACCCCTCACTGACTGTTTACTTCTGTGTCTCCTTTTTATAAATGCTTTCCTGACTGGTGGATGAAAGCCACAGATGTTTACAGTAGTTGTAACTTAATGCTCTAAATATCTAATCAGGGAAGTGCTCAAAAGTAAATACTTCTCAGTAGATTGATGTAGCTGGAGGAATTGAAAATCCACTTAGTCAGATCACACTACTAAGTATCAAGCGAATGTTGAAAATTATTGCTCTGGGTAAGCTGAGTTACGAGAATCAATTGAGGTGTTTAAGAGAAAAGTGGTAAAGATGGTAGTATGAGCTGGGGAAGATGCCAAAGTAGGTGGTATTTATAAAGATTAGGGAGGAGATGTAGTGAAAAATGCACAACAGCAAAAATAGCAGTATGTCCATTAAGCCCATGACATGTTTTAATGCCTTAGAGGTTTGAGGTTTTGTTCCCAGGCTTTTCATTAGAGCCCAGGAGGTGAGATGTGGAGGCATTTTGCACATTGCCACGGCAGGTGTGACATGCCCTAGTTATTGTTCACACTCCCACACATGGTCTGATTTGCAGAATTAAACCAACATGACTGACTCCAACCTACAGAGCAGCTCCTTTCAACCTGGAGCCTACAGGCCTGTCTCTCAGGATGGCACTAAAGGTAAAACTTTGTTAGATATTGGACAAGCATATACAGCCTGTGGTGGAAAGAGAAATCACTGCCTCTCCAGTTCAGCAAGACTATTACATCACCTGCCTTCCAGTAAGTCTATAAAGGTGAAACCCCAGTTACCCCAACTGCTTATGCACAGCACAGAGAAAGAACAGCTGTATCAGAGATGATGTTTCTATGACTAGATTTTGCTACTTTTCTATACCTTTGAAAATTAAATCAAGCATGAAGAGGTGTGTGTTTGCATTAGTTGTCAATAATTATTATGCTGTGCTACCTTTCCCAAGACAAAAAGCCAGCAGTGTTTGGGTGAACATATTGCTTTTTATAATACAACCACGTGAAATTACAATTTATAATTCAGTCATGTAAAAGCTTGGAGATCTGTGCAGCTCAATAAGAGAGTGTTTGAAAGCCTGTTGTTTAAATCCACTCAGGAAAAAAGAAAAAAAGACAAAAGACTAACAAATCCTCTGCTGGGAAAAGTCTTGAAACAGCAGAAAAATAGAGAAGATAATAGAAAGAAATTCTGCATGCCATATCAAAGCTCAAATTGAATACCAAGACATTTCAAAATAGGTGTAAATGCTGGGATGTCATTGAAAAAATACTTTTGTAACAGGAATATAGGAACTACACATGTATCTTGTGCAGTACAAAGGAGTAAAACTCATACTTGCCCATTCTGTACACCGAGCAAACATCTGTGATGGAGGTTTGTTTCAACAAATGTACTACTTCTTCCAAATTTTTTTCTTTTGAAAAAAAAGATAGCTCTTCTGCTTCAAGAAAATCCAGATCTTGTGATCTAACAAGAAAAAGGGTAAATTTAAAGGTGCCTGAAAGCAGGTTTGGTTTAAGGAGCTCACTGCCTCAGTAAAATATGAACTTGTTAGAGAAACTAATACAATCTTTACATTATAGGTTGCGCTGTATTCAAAATTAGTTTCAGTCAATTTATAAAATAGGCATATAAATTGATAGTAACTATGCTTACAGCTGTCAGTTTGTGGCAGATCAGAGTAAGCTTTATGTCAGTGTCATTGTATAGCATGTTATGAGAGTATTTATTAGAAGCATCGGTCTTGAAGGACTTTATGGTATTGATTTTCTAATAAAAGCTTTAAGTTACATATGAAATGAACCTGCAAGCAGCACTTAAGGACTCCTTGTTTCAGCGTGCAAACAGTTCAGGCATATTAAGAAGAGCAGCCTATTTACATGGTGCCAATGCATGATGAAATACACCCTTTTTAGAGGTTTTAGTCTGCATTTTTAGCCACTATTTGCCAAGGTCCCATTAGAAACAAGCTAAGGCACATAACTGAGGGTACTAGAAAAAAAACAGAACTTGGATGCTCTAACATAGATCTTGAATGACCAGCAAGAGAACCTTTTACAAGGTTAAAGCTGCTTGCATCTCATGAGCCAAAGAATAGAAACTGAACCAATATAATAAGTCCAGCAACCTCTTTTCCCAGGAAGAAACTCAGTACAAGCTAATAATATTTTTCAACATTTAAGTGGACTTCATATTTCAATTCCTTTGCAGTTTTTGACTGATACATGCTATGACAATTCACATTAAAACAACAAAAAAACCTACCAAAATCAACCAAACAAAAAAAACCTCCCCAAAANCATTTTAAAGCTGAGACTAGGGGACTAGGTCCTTTTTGTTTATCAGTTGTAAATATGTATCACTCACTTATTTCTAGTTAAGTCCAGTTGAACATGACCTGTCTTTACAAAACCTATTTGGCCAGTAAACACATGTCTTCCAAGAAACCATTCCATGCATTCAATGAAGTAGCCAAGGATCTCAATTTTGTCTCCTTCCTGGAAACTCAGCTCTTCCGACACAATACTTTCATAATTCATCACAGCTAGACAGGATCCCATTGCTGTGTGATAAGGAGATTAATAATATTTGCAGATAAAGTAATTTAACAATAGAAATGCATTTAATAGAATAGCAACTCAGCAGAATGTATTTAGCAAAAGACATTTTGGAACCTGTGAGTTGAAAATCTGCTGTGACCAGATTTAAAGCATCCAAACCTCATTGGTTTGGTTTGATGATTAGATCTGTAAATAGCATAAAATCCTCATTTCTCAGTTTTTTAAAATGTTCTCAAAATTCTATCAGATTTCATCATGAAGCAGCAAAAAGAAATGTTTTAAGTCCTTACTTTTCCTCCTACAAAGGGCTCTGAACTTGGGCCAGAGTAAAGAACTTGAACCAAATTTTAACCAATTAAAACAATCCCTATGGGATAAATATGGGTATATGCTAGTCAGTACAGAATTAAAACTGACATCATGCAAGAAAATAAGAAATATTGCAAGAAATATTTCCTCTCTAACCTCAAACCATCTGTATACATTTTATTTCTCTTGCAGTATGAGATAAAGCAGCACACGTGTGAAAGATTCACAATTACATTGGTGCATTTTCTGAGGCAACCTCAACTCAGTTACTCTGTACTACCTTGTGTAGCATTTAGGAGGAAAAAGGGGAAAGGCAATACTTTAAGAGCCAAACTCCAATCTTAGACAAATTTATACTCTCAGTAATTTTACTGCAAGCTAATTTTGAAAGCTGTTTCCCCACTCTAATGCAATGGACAAAAAGTTATTGAACTATTTGGATTCTGTTCTAGCAAAAACATAGAGGAAATTTGGGGTTATTCTAATGTTGATGTTTGATTGAAGTTTCTTACCAACTTTTCTGATGGATTTAGATTCATTTTTATATGAAAAATCAATGGGATTAGAATACCCTTTAAGAAACCATCTGGAAATGAAAAAAGAAAGTGAAGTTAGTGTATAGACCACTTCACTAAATGTTGTGACAGTGACAGTCATATTTAAAATACATATGAAAACTGATGTGTCCTTCCCACAATTAGCTTTCAATTTCAGCACTGCCCATACACTTCTGACACACTTACATTTTGATTAATATTAGTTGTAAAAGTACTGCTACATCAGGAAAACCAACCGAACTGAGAAAGTCATGCTATGTTTCCTTGCCCCAGGTAGAGACATCTCTAAGCAGACATGCATATGTGAATCAGATGCATATGAAATAGGTAGGTAGAGTCAGGTACCTACTGATGGAAAGGCTCCAATGGCTCCAGGGAAGTATTAGACCACATGGGCACATCACTATCCAAAGATCCACCTGTTACCTCTTCAGTAAAAGCCCCAGTCTCAAAATAAGTTGTTTCATTGTCTGTAACCATCATCTTTTGTATTGTATTATCAGGATATAAAACAAAAAAAGATCCTAAAACAAAAGAAGTTGAGCAGATGGCATTTTATGTAATGTTTTAATGTCATATAAGCCCTAAAACTGTCTTCAGGAACATCAGTAATATTCATTTAGAAATTAAAAAGCTGAACTTCATCAAGAATTTTCTTGCTGATGGTCAGATATTCATACATTTCTGTCTTTCAGTTAAAAAAAAAAAAAA
>VYXD01011932.1:538109-563736 GCA_013397195.1 Hylia prasina
AAAAAAAAGCAGAGATGATGTCTTAATGCAGCACAGAGCCTCTGTTGCAATTCTGCATATTCCTATTGCAGAAACAAACCATTCACCTATCCTGCCATCCTGTTTCTGGCAGTACCAGCAGGTGATGCTGTTTAGGAGAAGCACATGAGCCTGGCAACTGCTCATAATCCTTCTGCACATCTCCAGAACTTGCAATAATATTAAGCAAGTTGGAATGTATGTTGCTCCCTAATCCATTTGGTATCCATTTATGCACCAGCTGCACATGAATTTCCTCAATCCCTTCATGATCTCAGTGAACCTAATCTGTGTTTGTTCCTTTCTTTTCTCTTCACAATGTTCATTTGAAGTGAATTTAAACTTCAGCTTCATTAAGTATTTGAACAGGTCTTAATGTCTGATTTGGGGATTTTAAATAAAGATGCTTCCCTGAATCTAGCCTTAACATGTACAGTCTTACTTACCTTCCTGTACTAGCAGGCTTCTGTACATCAAATTTAATGATTTTTCATTTATACAGACTTCAATGCCTGCATCTTCCTCCTCTTGGGAATATAGCCAGAAAGACTGGTCTAGGAATAAATTCTCCATGCAATGATTTATAAAACCTAGGAAAAAGAAAATCCAATTTGTTTTCTTTGTCATTTTACAGTATTACACAAAAAATAAAAAATTTCAGAGAGTTTGAGACAACTCCATTATTACTTAATGCACAGTGTATAAATTATAAAATTATGGTCAAGTTCCCAGAAATTGTGTGGAATTGAACACAAATTACAAATTTATTACAAATTACAATACTGAACTATTGTATAGTGAAACAACTTTACCCAGTGAGTGGTAGGTTAGAAACTTCCATATTTCCTCAAAAGTTTTAAATGTCACGACTATTAAATCTTGATCACTGTGAATTGACAGGAGTCTGGCAGAAAGCTCCTAAAAATCAAAAACAATGTTTTAATTACAATTATACCAGATTTAAGCACAATTTCTCACTAGGTAACAATTAGGCTAAAAGACTATGCATTAAGGATTAAAAAATAATCCAGAATTTTATCTGTATGAGATATCTGTCCTTTAACATACACCTACAACATACAGGGAGCCAAATTTTAATCTAACTCCTGCTTAGCAATTTTACCCACAGTTTCAGTGACCTTAAAATTTACAGAGGAAACAAAGACCACGCTGAGTGAGACTGAAGTTGTCTAGTTCAGAAATGTCTATGTATAGTCAAATGTACAACCATATAGTCAAATGTATGTCAATATATCCAGGCAAGCACATAGTAGTTCTTTCCAAGAATATCCTCTGCACAGAGCGGTTTACGGCTTAGAAAATGCCTTTGCCAGACGTGTGGGCATTAATATTAAATAGTGGAAAGGAGCTAGTTTTAGCTCGAAATTTCTCACTTCATCACTGTAAATTTTTAGGTTCTACAACCTCCTGATGTAGATTACCCTCAGAGCTCTGTACACACACAAAAATGCAGCTCCTTTGATGCAAATTTGAACCTGCTTCTTGCCATTGTCAGTCTTGTCCAGAAGAGATATTGAATAATTATTTCCAAGTTTGCTCTTTTTAGATTAAAACAAATACACTGAGGTATTATTTTTCTTTTTGTAAAAGATGCAGTAAGATCTTTTTATCCTCATTTTTACTGGTTCACATTGCTAGAATTGCATTAAATTACACTTTTAACAAAGATAAGCCATGATCATTGTAAGTGGTAATGATGGATTTTAAGTGATTCCAGAAATGCTAAAAGGAACAACTACATAAACCTTCAAATAAGTGAAAGAGAAACACATTTTGATGGATTCTAGACAGAGAGGTGCAATATAGAGTCTGGTTGTACTCCAGTTTGTAGCTTAAAAACAGGGCTCTGCAGTGATGCTGGTTATTGCCTTTCAGGAAAATACAAAGAACTGTGTAATCTATGAGACAATTATCTGAATCACTATCTCAGAGAATAAATCAAATGTAAAGTTAACAGGTATGATGCTACTGTACCCTTGTTCCTATCACATTAAAATTGAAATGCAGCATGAAACAATTGAAGGGCTGATCAAGAAATCGATTCTAACTCAAGGCAGCAAGGACAAAATTGTCCCTCAAACTTTTTCTATAATCTGAGTAAGATGGAGCTGATTATGACTGTTACAGCACAATTTTTTAATTCTGTTTAACATCCATATTTTCAATTCACAAAATCTGAACACACTAAAATATAAAAGTCCAACCTCAGCTTCTTCAACAGGCATGTCTCATCACAGCTTTGATCTTCTGCATTCACCTTTCTACACTAGATTACATATTAATAAGACCCTGAAATCTATTAATAAATTGCCAACACATGCTAAATTATGTCAGCCTCAGGGGCTTCATGCACTGCTGAATATCAAAATAATATTCTAATGAAGCTTAACATTATCAGTCTTGTTTCCTTCAAAGCCTTTTCCAGTCTGTTTCTAATAAGGCCACAAATCTAGTCCATTTGTTTGCTCTTTTCCTTTGCCTCCCAATCCTGTCTTCCTTCCTCTATCTCCCTCGAAACACAATCTAGAGCAGAGAAGTACAGATTGTTTGCACAGCCACAAAGTCAGCAGCCTGGTGGTGGGGTGGTCACAACACAGGAAAGGACGGTGTAGAAACATGTCTGTATTAGTCAAAACCATAACTAATTAAGATTTCAGCAGTTTGGTTTTCTAGTGAAGAAGGATGGAACCCATGGCACAGGCAAAAGACACACCAGAGGTTAAGTGGTATCATTCTGATTTTTTTTCAAGAGGGAGGAGGAGACTAACCTTTATTCAAGTAAACCCCATTGGTTGTAGAGGACAGGTTTCCCATATACAAAATAATTAAAGATAGTAATAAAATTTGGCCAACAGTTGTATGCTATTTAAAGTTATGGCCATTTAGCCCTAGCAAGTCCAACGCTTAGGATATTCTCTTTCAAACTTCCTCTTTGGCTTAGCAATTAAATTAGCATGCCAAATAATTTCAAGTGTCTAGAAACTGAAGTGATGAGTCAATACAAGGCCAAATTAAAATAAATCAAAGCCCCATTATTTCCCTTGATGTAAATGAAAGCAGAAAAATTTTAAAATAAACTCATTCAGTTACTTATTAAGGTGGGTTTTTTTATTTTACATCAATTTGTTGTTCCAGTCTTTTTCAATAATTCAATATTTCTAAAGCCCCTAAATGTTTTTGGGCCACAGGAAACTAATAACTCGAATTCAAGAACCCAGCATGTAAATAGCACCCAAATATCTTGCAGACTATTTCAGTAGCACAGGGGGTATTATCTGAATAAATAAAACAATTTCCAAGTAACTGACTTACACTGAAGACAGTCATCACCTCCTTGCTGTCATTTTCCAGAAGACGGAGCTGCCCTCTGAGCTGTCTTTGGAGCCTGGGATCAGGACATCCACTCTTTCTTTTTACCATTGTTAACTTCAAGGAGATATCTGGAGGAGGATAACCATTTTCAGTAGTACAAGCTTTGTGAATCAGCTTTGGAGAACCAGAAAATGCCTCAAAATCATAAAATACACATTAAGATATACTTTTTCAGCTTCAGAGACAGGCACACAGAACACTGATCTACTGCATGTTTCTTTTACATTTTTATTATCCTGTAGACATAGGAGCCTAGCATGAAGCAATTTTGAGAGAAAACTTATGGATGGAGAAGGGAAAAAAAAAGAAAAAAGCAAGTAGATTGGTAATTTATCAATTTAGATAGCTCTGGGCATTGCAAACATGCCCAGATTTCCAAATATTCCATGCATATCAAAAAGCAAACCGATACTGGCATCACCAAAAAAACCCCTGAACAACAGCAGATAGTTCAGCATGTTACAACCCTTCACAGTAATCTTAAATTCACAGCTATCTTACATGTCACCCCCACTACTTCAGCAGGCTTTTATAACTCGAATATTGTAAAAGCAGTTCTCAATTAAGCTGGTTGAACAGTACCAACCAAGTTCAACAGTCCAACTAAAAGCTCACTTAGATGATTTTCTGAGCACATCTGAAAGCAGCTAGATACCTATTGCCAAGCTCTTGGCATCTGTGTATGAGGAGCTTTTACTACAGCTAAGGGTACAGCTCCAGCCAGCTTCTCTCACATAAAGAGGATCTCTGATAAAGCCGCTTTCATTCTGCATTAATTTGTTAATTTAGCTCAGTAACAGTAAATCATAAGTTTTCAGACACCCAGATGGGCACATATAAGCCAATAATACCCAGTGAGGAAGAATTCCAAATGCAAAGTATGTAAATAGGTCACACTTCCAGCAATAGGGGACTGCTGTGCATACTAAAATATTCCACCTCCTTTGAGTTTCACATTTTGATCCGGTGAAATAGATTTTTTTACATTCTAGTCTAATATGCTGTATCTTGATCTGTTTTCAGAGGGCTTCCTATGCATGTCTCCAGGAGTTTTACCATGACTTGCACCTAAATTACTCATTAATTTAAGGTCAAGAAGGGTGGCTCGGAAATATAAACCTGTGTTACTGAATTACAAGGCCCCTCCCTTTAAGCTGTGGTCATACACAGAAAGAGCTACTACTTTTGTTAGTAGAAAGAGCACAAAAGAGTCTATGAATGTTGTTCAGATCATTGCTAGAGCATAATTATCGACCTTTTCATTTTACCTGAAAACATAAAACACACTTGCACAAGAAAAGACTAACTTAAAAATGTATTTGTTCAATTTATATAACCAAATTGGTTCTGAGGTAAATATGTAATGGTAGACACACAATCTAACTTTTATAGAAAGTTAATGTTAATGAAATTATTGTTACATTGAATTAAAACAACAGAAATACAGCAATTTCTGTCAAAAGCAATCCTATAATAATGCCTTATAGAGATGAAATACATTTTAAAACACCATTATAATCTCCTGTCTGTTATTGTGAGCCCTGACCCAAACCTCCAGTTACAAAGAACCCAAATTCTGTACCCAGCGAGACAAGCAGGTACATTAAGCATGAATGATTTGACTAGAAATAAGCATATGCCTGGGGAAGACTCTGCCACTGATGTGATTTGTCAGGTCAAGCCAGAGAGCAGAGAACAGCTCAGTGCTGGTTTTGGTGGCACAAGAAGGGAAATGTGCCAAGACCCTCAATTCACAGTGCCTGCCATGAGCCCTCCAGAGGTGCAGCCTACTGAACCCACTTACTGAAGAACTGCCCTCAATTGACACTTCACTGAAAATACAGCATTAAAAACAATAAAAATAGATACCTGGAAAGGCCACAAACTTTATAAGATAAGACATTTGAAGGCTTGAAAGGCATATGATGATAAAATAAGTGATGAAGTTTTTATTTGCCTTTTTTTTTTTTTTTGTAACCAGTACAATATAGTACATAAATTATTTCTGGTTTTTATTGCAGTTGCTCCCTCTTTTTGTGAGAAATTCTCAACAAATCTTATGTACAAGTTGGTCACTTCACAGGTGCCATGAAATACATTATAAACCTTACAGGAGTGATGATTGCAAATGCTGACATAGTTGAGTTGTCTCAAAAATAAAAGGTAAACAATGAGAAAAGTATTATAATATAAAGATAGGATAGTGGAAAAAATGCCTTACCAGTTGGAAAATTCTCAGTCTGACTGGGAAGGGTCCTTGAACTGACATTCATGCATTTTTTATTTGGAGAACAGTCTATTATGATAAATGAAAAGAATGATTATGTGCCTTTTCTAAGTCATATAAATCACACTGAAAAAAACCCCAACAAAATACCCCATGCTTTCAAAGCATTTGATGCATCAGATAATTTCTAAGAGAGAATAATGATTTTTCTCCCCTTCCTGCTACATAATTCCCAAACCCCACAAAAAGTATCTGCAGAATATTTCTTTCCTCCTGGGCTGGAGGGAAGCTCTAAATCTTTATCGCATCATTTTCATGTGAATTCCAAGATGGAGAATTTGTGGAAAGACAGGTCCTCAGGAATTCTCATTTGGGAGGGAGCAAGGGTCAGACCTAATTTTCTCTTCCCTTTCACCTACTAAAAATGGCTCCCACTGATGCTTCAGTGGAATAAATTGCTGTGCCTTGTACCAATTAATACATAGAGAAAAATAACTCTTCTCTTTATCTGTTACATGTGTATGTAATACTTGTGAAGGGATACTGTAAAATCTAGTGATTTGATGTTTCAGAGAAATATCACAAAAAAGATATGTTTTGTATTAATAGTAATCTGCTTTTTTCCTTTAGCCCATATTTCTTCTTGTCCTTCAGGGAATGATATATTTTCATGCTGATAAAACACCCACTGCAACCACTTCCATTTTCTCAAGGCTCCCTGGGCAAATATCAGTGAAGACAAAGCTCCATATTTCTAAGAATAAAAGTAAAAGAAATAGATCTTTCATTTTTAGTAGAAAATTTCTGAGGCAGTTCTGAAGCTCTGCTTTTTAAAAAACCCTGTAATATAGCAGGACATGGTAATTCCCAAGTCTTTCGCATCTTCCCTCAAGTGCATCTATGAATGTTACATGAACAAAACCATGCAAATAAATAAGGATAAAACAGAGTTTTCCCACCTCACAAAGGAAGGAAGTAAGCACTAAAAACATTGTCTTTAAGGCCTATTACTAGCACATACTCAAATTAGAAACTGAAATCCCCAACACTTTAGTTTTGTAGGGTTTTGGCTGGGTGTTTGACTGAAGCATTGGGGTTGGGGTTTTATTTATTTTCTTAATATGGACTATACAATATTTGTTTTTAAATAGAAATTTGATAGTAAGCTCACCACAGTGCAGGTTGAATGTGTTTAGGAAACTTTCTAAATTTAAGTCCCCTAGAGTTTCTGGGACCAGACTTAGCTAGTTCTGCTATTTCTGGTTTTAGTCACAAAAAACAGAAGCTTTCAAAACTTTGACATGTTATCATTTTGATAATCATGAAGTAGTTGAGAAGGACAATAAATTAGCATATGTTTTTGATATGTGATGTGAACTATTATCACTATTATTTTAATATTAAATACTATAACTTTCCTTGAAAGGTAGTTATCAATACATTAACACCCATTTCTGTGACTTTTAGGAAAAGGTTATCAGAAAGCATTTGAATTACACACCAGTTTAATTTTAAATTATTGTTTGCCATTAAATTTGAGTAAAAGGGTAAGAGTTACTATAAATATAGTTTCAATATGTCTAAACTATTTAAAGTACTATAATTAGGTTCAAAAACTTAATATGAACTCCTGCTTGGTGGAATATCTTGCATACTTCTTGGAAGCTGAAAAGCAACTTTATAACTGCCCTGGGATGCTTGTATCTGGTCTTTGATGCCAGAAGCATTGCAGTTGTGAACAGAAAGACCTTGTGCAAGTCACAGGGCATATATTTTAAATTAAATAGGGGGGTTTTTTTCCATGATTGTTTGAAGTATTTTCACATTAAGAAAGCTCTTGAGTAGCCTGGCCGTTGCCACCCATTTATGTCACTCCACTCCTCTACCCAAAAGATCCTTTTGACTTGCATGATTTTACCTCACAACATAGGTTTTCTTTTGCAAAAAGCAGTACTACACCTCTGATGAATAAGAAATTTTAAAAAATTATTAAAATAGAAACTTGGCTTCTGAATCTTACAGATATGACAAAAAGTGCTAGAAAAAGAACCCATATTTCAGTACCCTGGCTCTTGGGTTCCGATATTTTTCATCTCCTCTTATTTTACTAAAAGATAATCCATTTGCCTGCCCCAAGTGAATTTCGATGTAGATTGTTCAATAGTGCAATTTATGCAGCGTTTCTATGGAGGAAATATAGCTGCTTGTTGTATTTCAAAAAAACCCCCATCTGGGTTCTGTGATTCTGTGAAAAACACATGACAGTTCTCAGCTTACACACCATTTAAACCACACAATAATTTGAGCACAAGAAGTTGGGAGCAGAGGCACCAGGAAGTATTGTTTGAGGTCTTACCTGTTTGTTCTTGCATCGTGTCCATCCCAACTCCATCCCTGAGAGTGCTGATGGCAGCATTGCTCCCTGCATGTTTGCAGTCACACCTGCACGTTCCCTGCTCCGTTTCTTCCCTCTCCAAGTTCCTTTCTTGCTCTCCCTCCAGAGCAGGGACAGTGGGGTTAGTGCTGAGCACAGATGTGCCACCTGCCACTGCCAAACTCTCCATAATTGGAAGTTCTTCACAGTGACACAATTAACATTACCAACAACCTGAAAGGAAAAAAAAAAAATCAATAATTTATTTTTTAAACATCAGAAAAGATGAACATATTCAAAAGCTGTCCCTCTCCTGCAGGAGTTATTTTTAATTGTAATATGGATTAAAGAATTTCCTATAGGCATCTTTCAGAGGAACTGTTGTGTAACAGCCAAATTTATGCCAGAAAAAGCTCCTGCAATGAGGTGGCATCACTGCTTTAGGAACAAAGCAATAGGCTTGGCTAACAGCAACAATCCAAGGCCTGAAGTGAAATGTGCTTGTGCCCACTGCTAATTATTCATTCTGGGCCAGCTATAAAGCGGAGCCTCCCAGGGATAACATCATTCACATTAACAGAGGAATTGCAGGGGAAAAGCATCATTTTCTAAAGGTGACAAGAATGGAACAAGTACTGCATGCTGAATTCAAACAACAAAGAAGGTTTATATAAATTCAGCTAAAGAATGAATCCTCCACAGGAGCCCACTGTGCAGGAAGACAGGCATCCAAGGATCCAAATATTACTTTGCAGCAAAGCAGAAAAATGAAACCCTACTGAAGCTAGAGGCTGAGTCTGGCAGCAAGACTCCATTTGGCACGACCAGGAAGAAGGAATAGAAATGGAAGTAGAGCACAAGTAGCTGCAAGCTTCACTGCTCCCTCCAGTTACTGACGTGAGGCATCCTGCAATCCCATTTCTTGGGCACAAGCTACTTCAGGGTCAGGAAGATGCAGCCAGACCATCAGCCAAAGTATCTGCAAAGGATATGACTCACATAGCCAGAACATGCCCACTGATATTTATACCCTTTTCCTCAGCGGGCTTGCACATGCCTCTAAATGACTTAATGAAGCCACAGGATAGATTTTACTTTAGTCCTGTCATTAGGATTTAACCTGGATTCTTCTGTGTTTACTCCAGTCATACTCATTAACGAGCTACATTCATGGTCTCTGGGAAATTTCATCTCATTGGTTTTCCTACAGAAGTTGGTTAAATCTGAAGCTGTAGATGAAAGATGCACTTCTGCTCTCCTAAAGGCTCAAACCAGTGCCTGGTCACCTAGCATCCACTTATGATCTGCCTTCAGTCTGGTCAAGAAATGTCTCACTTCTCCATTTACCATGCAATGGGGTGTCCCAAAGCACGTGGCTCTGGCTTTTTTCTTCACAACCCTGCCTTCCAACATTTCTTGCCCTCCAAGCTTCACATCATAGACCCCTAAACCTGAGCAAACCAAGTACCAATGTGAACAGCACAACGGCTGCCAGCAGCCTGCCAGGGTAGGCAGGTACAGGGGACAAGGCAGGATCTGTCTGCACAACTTTCCTACTCTTTTGCAGTCGTTGAAACCTTTACCCCAAATAAGCACTTCTTGAAAAAACAGTGAACTATATATAGACAGAGGCAAGTTATGCAATTATAGAAAATTAATGAGGTATAGTTACAGGTTGTATGACCAGCTCAGAGAATTAAATCATAACCATATCTACCAAAAGTTAATGAAGTATGAAGAAATCTAGGCTGGATTTTGCTTTAATATTTTCATTGTCCCATTTTGCTATTTATTCAAAAGTGCCTATCAGAATGCTGAGGCTGACTTTCAAAAGATGCTTTTGGTGCTGCATCACAGTTCTCTATGTAAAGCTATGTGTAAAAATTCATACAAACACCTACGAAACACAGGTGGTAACTCAAACACAAGTAATTTTTATCCCTTCTCTCACAAAAGAACATTTTCATTCACATATTTGGTTGACACACTGAAAAACTGCCTATCAGACTTGATGACCTAGTTATAAGTGATTAAAAATACAGGCCTGCCAAAGGCTAAACTCACTTTGCCAGTGATCTGTTTTTCCATTTATATAGCTGATCTTTTCCTTGAAGTAATGACAGTAGCTAACACCATTCTTTTCATTCCTGTACCAGGATTATATGTAACACATTCCAATTTTCACACTTAGAAATTAAATACTTTTCGGCATATATTTTGTAAGTAATAGTATCTCCTGTAGTTGAAGATGTAAATATTTTGGTATTAATGATAGTTTAGTTCCAAAGGAGGTTGTTTAAATTACAATGATCTATGAATCCAAAGCCAGTTGTTATTTTTAGATCAGGATTACCCTTAATCCCAAAAATGAAATTCAGTGTTCAGATTATTCATTTTTTCCATAAGTTTCTATCCACAAGCAAAAATATCATCCTGCACATAATTTAGGAAAACAAACATACTCTGACTGGAATTATTAGAATTCAATTGCATTGGAGAAGAGATAATGATAATTTTTTTTCATGTCTTCTACATCCCCTTCTGTTGGTAAGGGAAACATATATGCAGGTCTGTGAATGAACCTGGAAAGCTTGGTGCTGTAAGAGCAAGTAGGACATGTGAAAAAATCAAAATGGATATAATCTGTTTAAGAAGATTCAGTCATAGAGCCTAAGCCAAGGGGAAAAAATCAGAATGAAAGAAAAGCAAAACAGATATGTCCTTTGTTTTCTCTGGGTTCAAGATGCACAGAAGAAAAACCTCAAACATTTTTAGCAGCTGTGTTCTCCTCTACAGATTCATCTCCCATTTTTTAATGTTTGCCTTAACCATCAAATGCCAACCCATGTGGCTTTGTCTGAGCACTGAGAACAAAATAGTACACTTTCCTGTAGCTAGGCCCCTTGTCTACCTAGGCCCTTTTGAATGTCTATCTGGCATCTAAATGACACAAATTTGGTCCCAAGTGACAAAGATTTCATAGAAATTTACATTACATCTCTGTACTTTTATTATTTGCCTTTAATTATCATGTAAGTACCCCAAGACACATAAAGTTACAATATAATTTTCATATTTATTATGCTGATGCTTTCTCAATTATTAAACTGTTCCACCACAAAGTAAAGCAGATATAATGGCACAGAACCAGAGAAAAACATTGATCCAATATAAAGCAGCTTTAGAGAATATTAAACTGCAGTGCTTGAGTCATTCTCATTATTAGAGATGTTTTCATAAACCTATAATGCTAGTAAGTATAATGGTAAGTTAGCAACTAACTATTTGTTGATAGTGACAAATACAAGACCAAGATCTCCAAGATTAAAGATCTAGCACTCACCATATAAAGTTTCTCATCTCTAACTAGTTCTTACAATTTACCTTTATGTGTGGATTATGTGTACCAACTAAGCATTTTATTTATAATTTAGAAAAACCTATTTTTCTCATGCTCTTAGAGGCTTGACCAAAAAAATTCCAATTTGCTGCAGGATGCTGGCCATAAAACTTAATGATCTTCCTGTTTTTCTGAACCCAGAGCCAACCTCTACTCGAAATGAAAGCCATGCAGTCAAGATGTGGCACTCCCCACAGCCCAGGGGACCCCAGTTCCCGAGGCAGCAAGGAGAGCAGTGGCAGATGCTGGACAGCTCAACCCCTCGAGTGCTCCTGGGTGCTCTGGTGTCCTCCCTGCCTGAGCCCCAGCTCCCTGGACACTGGGAATGTGTCCAATGGCTCTCTGTGCTGTCCAGGCTCCTGAGGCTCAGAAGGTCACTCCACCTTCCCTGTCCCTTCTCAGGGCACAGCAGGCAGGAAAGGACAGTATCCAACAGCTGTTGAACATCAGGTAGAAAAGAGACACTATTTTTCCTTCTGGAAGTTAAATAGAATAATTCCTTTATCATGCTTTTCTGTGTGTTGCTGCTTCCTTTTTACTGAGTGTTTTCAAAGCCCAGCTAAGCAGAAAAAAACCCATATAGCTTGAGATTTTCCATGTAGGCTGAGGGTTGTTTTTCTCCTGTGCCTTTTTTTTCTTATTTTAAGAGGTATTGTGGATGGCAGGAGCACCAGTTCATTCCTGTTTAAAGGGTGTTGTAGCAGAAAAGCAATAACATTCACTGAACCAGATTCTCTCTCTCCCTCTAAAGGTAGATTTCTGAGACTAGGACCTGGTATACTAAAATGGTATACTTATTCAAGCTAGTTGCCTAAAACCTGTAGGCAATACAATATTTTTTTTATTCATCATCTCCCCTCTAGGAGCCTCAGGGCAATATACTAATGACTTACTAAAGACCTGTCTTGCAACTATACTGCCTTAAATTAATCTAGGTCATTTTCTCAAACTGACACTAGAGTAGTTATTTTATTCCTTCCTTCCAGTTCCAATTAACATTTCACATTTTCTGTATTAGGCTACAAACATCTTAAAGCCGAGATCATTACAAAGTTTTTCCTTAGCAAGTAAATCACAGACTTGATCTCTATGAAATTCAGTCTCAGGCGTGAATGTAAGAAAAAAAATCCATATTAGGTTCTGTATAGGCAACTATTTTTATGTATTCCACAGAAAGGTAAGCAAATCCATAATCAGGGTAAACAAACTTAGGAATGTGAGTGCTTTCCAAAAATGGAAGACTGGCCTCTTTATCAGGGAAGTAACTTTAGTGTAGTTAGCAATTCTCAGTAAACAATGTTGCAAGTAGTGTCATTGTTCCCAGCTGGTCTACAAACAAAAAGTCCCTAGCAAGCTTCAGAGATGCAATAGATGTCTTTAAAAGCTTTAGCCCTCTCTATGATTAATTTTCTTTATATCTCAGTACCACTGAAATTTACTTTCCATCCTCAACACAGCTCTAAAAGCACCATACATCCAAAATTTTCAAGGCTAGATATGGAAAATTGGAAACTAAAATCCACAATCTTGTAACTGCTTAAAAATAAGCATAAACTCTAGGAATGCTTTAAAACAAAAAATCAGATCACTGTTAGAAAACTATAAAAGGCATCTGTGAATCTCAGTACTTCATTCTGAGTGCTAGATGTGACAGAATTTGGCCTGTGGCAGATAATGCAGAGGAATAAAGTAGGAGCTGTCGCTACTGAATTGCAGCTCAGGTGACACCACACCACCTAAAAGAGGGAAACACAGCAGCACAGAAAATCCCAGGAGGTCCTCATAACTGTGACAGATCACATTTACACATATTTTCCAGTGATTTCCTTATGGACATACCGAAGAACAGAACACTACCAAAATTACCCTTTTAGCCGGCTGCAATTCCAACACATTGACATAAAACCCACAGTCAAATACCAGACCACAAGGACCTAAAATAGAGCAAAAGAGGGAGATGTAGACATAGAGCACAGGACTTCTCCTACCTTTTCCAGGTCTGATCCACTGTAACATGCTGGTAAAGAGCAGGCAGATCCCTCCCTTCCTCAGCTCTGCTCAAAACTGACTCCAGCACAGCTCTTCCTGTTTGACCTTCTTATCTTTCCTGTTGATTGCACAGCCTGGCTTGCATGTGGCCAGTACAAAAAGTTGTCTATTAACCAATACTGTTAATTCCAAAACTTTTTTTTTTTTTTTTTTTTTTTTTTTTTTTTTTTTTTTTTTTTTAAAGAAAGATACATTCCTGAGAGTGGAGTTGTGCCACTGAAGTTCATTGAGCAAAGCAGAAATGATCAAGTGTGGTGGAAGGTCCATTTACACACTCCAGCTTTTTAAAGTAATAATTCATTGTGGCATTTTGCATTGGTGGCTAAAAGGCTCCAAGGGACACATCCAGGCCATTGTGTTAAAAAAAGCATTGTTCAGAAAAAAAGTAACAAATTGTCCTTCACATATAGTACAGGGCTTTGTCACCCCTCTGCTTTGGATTGAAAAATTAGATTTCTTGCTATCATTACAGCTGCAAAAAAACCTGATGAAAAATTGTTTGACAAAAAATTTACACTCCTATGCTCAGGTTTAAATTGCAGAAATGTATTATTTAGCAGACCTATCACGCACTATGCAACATTAAATATCAGTTTGAGGAGTTGAGCAAGACTGCTGTGGAATGCACAAAGACTTGGTCTCCCATGTAACAAGACTGATTCATGTGCCATATCCTAAATGACCCACAGAAGCAGTGGGGTTTGAGGTGATGGGCTGTCCCCACTGCACTGCTGCCCTCCAACAGCTCTTGCCAGCAGGTGTACCAAAACCAGACCCTTCAAATGCCTTTGAAACCTTAGCTATAACCTCTGCCAGTCTGTCTCAAGGAGCATGCACTCAAGAGTTGTTTTTAAATATTAGAAAGCAGGTATTAATTATAAATCATGCTCTCATTTACCTTACTTCATCCCATCATACCACATAAATATGAATTATAAATGCTACTTCACACTGATCGGGCAGTCTGTTCCTGCAGCGTGCTTGGGAACTCTCCATCTTCCCAGAAATTATGAAGTTGGAAGGTACTCAAGTGACTGTATAAATCACAACCAACCAATCATCCCAGAGGGAGTTAATTTGATGTTGCACTATAATGCAGTATACAAAGCATACCACTTCAGGAGTAATTAATTTATGTAGTAACTATGCCAACAGCATGAAATACCACACTTCTGTCACCACTTTACTGACTAATTTTCCATGAGTTTCATAAATGTTTAAGTCTTCTTATCACATTTATTTTATATGTATATTTAAGAATAATATTTGATTACATTTTATTACATCAGGTCTTCATTGGTATTCCTCTTTTTTTATATGATTCAAAGTAGTTTTGGGAAAAAACCTCAAAGAGTCATCTAAGCCTATATTTTTCCCAATGCATAATAATCTTTTAGTCTCTATTTCTGAGTCCCAATCATTGTAGAATCTACCACTGATTAGTACATCCCTAAAATCTTAAAAGATATAACTAATTTTTATTTTAGAGTACTGAAATTAGGAGACATGCAACTCACTTCACAAAGCACATAACAAAATAGCACCAACTGAACTCCAGGCTCCTCAGCTCCCTTTTCCATATTATCACAAAATAGTTTGGGTTGGAAGGGACCTTTAAAAGTTGTCTTATCCAACTCCTCCCTGCAATCTTCAACCAGATCAGAAATCTTCTGCTTCCTCTATGACTTTACTCTGAAGTCATGCTCCATGCTATTTCATCACACCACAGCCAGTACTTCAGTTCTTGGTGGTGTCTATGGACACGTAGTTTGGGTGGAAACAAGAAAAACAAAGATTTCAGCTTCAAGGTAATGACATCAAAAGTTGGCCCTGGACTTCCTGTTGTCTGATTTGAAAGGTACTAATCTGCATTCCAAAAAATCTAGCTGAATAACCTCATTGGACAGCTGCTCTCATGAAATAACTCCAGAGACCAATATATTGCAGCAAACAGGAAAAAAACAGGTAGCACAGATTGGTTTCCATATTAGTAATCACATCCTTTATAGTACATTCTAACTACTATGAATTGCGCTACCTGTTTCAGGTTTCCTTTTGCTAAAAATAGGCTTCAAAATTGTTTCTTCTAGTCAATTCTTTAACTGGTAGAATTGCATGAAGTCTTGAAGGTCCTGTTTATGTTGGGTTGTCCCTGATCTCTTCAGAAATATTAAAAGAAGCTGACTGGAGGCTGGGGAGGACGTTGGGTGTTGATAAAGACACTTCCTCTAATTGTCTCTCTCAGGCATTACTTTTCATCATCCTGTTTGTCTGCCCTTCTGCAACTGCATGTTTGACCATTTTTCACTTCAGCAGCTTGTTTTAGGGAAAACAATATGTTTTAATATTAAGGCTGACTTATACCTTCCAGTATAACTATTACTTCATCACAGTTGGGTAACTACCTATGAAGGAACTGCCAAAGGGACTAACTGAAAAATATTGAGGCATAACTCATTTGAATTTTCACTGATAAGCGATGGAAATACCAGTTTTAGGTGAGAAGGGATCTTTCTATGCATTTTATTAAATTCCTGTCTGATTTCTTTCATCCCAAGTCCAATATATATTAACAAACTTATTGCCCCTTGCTGTTACTGATCATAAAAAGATCCTGTTTGTTCCATGTTTTGCTGAAACTGGAATTCTCCATTATTTATATCTAGCATGGCAAATTTGAAATCACACAAGATATTGACTGCTGTCTTGGCTCAATTAGTCTCTGTTGGTTCCTCTTTCATCTAGTAATTGAGGTACACCCACTTAAAAAGAAATACAATCTGTATCACAAAGTTCAAAAAGACATATCAATTGAGCCCCTAGATGTGAAAAGCATTCAGCTTGAAGTAATAACTCACAGTGGTAATATTTTAGCAAACTTACCCAATTATATTAACGCCAGCCAGATTATCAGCATGCATGAATATTAGTTGTGTTATGTTCATGCTATGACTGCACACAACTTTCACAGTAATAGGTTTAACCATATGTTTCCTTTTGATTAGCATGTTATCTCTCCACAGCAACTGCATATAGAACTAGCTAAAGTGCTTTCTTCTGGTCTCCTGTCATCTTTGCATCTGCCTGCTTGAAACCCAGATAGCTTTACTTCCCCCCAGGTCTTGAAAAACACCATCCCAGCTCCATAGCCAGGTTCAGAAAGGAAAAACAGAAAACATGAAAAGAAAAATATACAGCCACCCATCTGTACGGAAATGCTGTCGCCTTATAGTCTGCAGGAAAATGCTGAGTCAAAACATCCAGCTGTTACACCACTTACACAGTTCCTGAGCTATTTACACAGCCCAATACTGGCTAAGTTTGCTTACAATTACTTAATGTCAATAATGTTACTGAGCTTGTTATTCCTGAGCACAAGAAGGACCATAGCACACACCTGACAGAGCTGCCCCCCAAGTTGAGCATCTCCCACGTGCCACTGCTACTCCCTTGAAAACACTTTTATCTGCAGACCAAAAAGGCAACATGCTCCTAACCAAGGAAGCCTATATTCAAATCTCAGGAGGCAGAAAGGGACACAGAATTGTGTCTGGATTCACAATTCCATCTCAGCCACAGATCTTCCCACAGCAGAGAAGGAGAAACTTCTAAAAGTCTCCTCAGCTCAGAATAAAAGTTGCAATTACCACTTCCCACTTAGAATCACTAATACTTAGATTAATCATTTAATTTCTGTACATCATGACTGAGCAGGATTGATTTTCTGCCCTATAGCAATAACAGCCTCCCCAAAACAAGCACAAACTTTGGAGTCCCATGCAGCACAAAAAGCACATTCCTTCTCAATCACCCCAAACCAAATACACTGAGAGAGCTTGTATTCACAAGCTTCAGCATAGGAAATGAGCTTTCCCTATTTTTCTTTCATCTTGCAAGTGGAATTAGATTCCTCTTATGTACTGGAATTAACAAACCGCTTGGCAAATGGAGCCTCTAAAACATCCAAGTATCAAGAAACTAGGAAATATATGTTGACATGGAAACAATAATTCTGTTCCTCTACAAACCTCCAACTATTAAAGGGGAGGGGGGGATCTATATTCCAGGCACTTCACACTTAAACTCCCACAGAACGTCCTTTTTTTAAAAAAAGAAATATTTTTCCCCTTGACAGGCTAAATCCTCACCTTCTGCACTATTATAGGGGAATTAAAGGAAAAATAGGTACTTCCTTTTATAATTAGGTGAAGTGATTTTTAATTAAAGGTTAACTATTTTCAGCTGCTTGAAGTTGGCAGGTGGAAATAAGAATTTATTCTTAAGGAAACCTTTTTATAGGTAGGCACAAAATAATTATATATTATAATCATATATTGAGTAGCGATTCTTTCTTATGCTGTTCAAATGGATTTGATATCTCTTTTCCTTCAGAGGACTCTTTTCACAGGGTCACATGTCCATCAAGGTTGGAAGAGACCTTCAAGACCATCTAGTCCCACATTAAGCATTTAGAAAAGGTCTCAAGATTTTTTCCCAGAATAAGATTTCTTGCTGAGCTTGTCACAGCTTTTCTGCTGTCATTCAAAGCAGAGAAAACTATGTCAGTATATCTAAAACTGTTTATTCTGAGGAGTGGAGTAGAAAGCCACAGCTCCTTGATCTTAAAAAAGAAGGAGGAGGAGCAGCAGCAATGAATATTTAGTTATGCTTCAATTCCTTCTCCCTTCTGAGGATTTGCATAAATGTGTACTATTTGAAATGTATTTTTATATTTCTATATACATATTCAATTCTTCTCTTTACTAGCATGCCAGAGCACTTCTGGGATGGATAAAAAGACTTTCAAGAAAGAAGTACTTTCAATCCTTAGCCATACACTGAAACACTTAATTTGGAGAACTGAAATTTTACCCATCTGTTTGGTGATTCTGCTTAGTGCTAAAAAGTGCAGGGCCATGGAAATTTATTTATAGGAGCTTGAATATATGTGGAATACAAATATCTCCTGAGCTAGTTTTGGCATAGAGAAAGTAAATTTTTACTTCCTTAGGCATTCAAAAAGTGGAGAAAAGATATTTTGATATGGATTCAGTAGGAATGAAGGCTTGCTTTTGGCTTTCCTAATGCTCTGTGGAAGAAAATTCCTGAAGGAATATCTGGAAAACCAAAACCAATAAGCAGCCATTAGGATAGAATCAATCACAGTACTTCAATTTATTATCCTATAAGCTCTGTTCCATTCACTAAGTGCAACTTGGTTTTTTGTTGGGAGTTTTCCTTTTGATAAAGATAGCCCAAAATTCTGTCTTCCTACAGTTTGAGATTAGCATTTCCAACCACCAAAATGTCCACAGTAGAGAAAATCCTATGGTGATATTTTGACTTCAACAAATAACCATAAAAGTCTGCCTTCACATAAAACTAGCAAAATAATTGGAATTTTTCCAAATTAATGCTGCCCTCTAGTTGAGACCCAGAGAAGGGTTTACACGTCCATTTTTTGTAGCTTTATCTGTAGATCTAAGTTATAATTTCTAGTAACAATTTTCCTTTCACATTTATCTTTTAAGACCATTTGGGCACAGCTTCTAGAACTAGGTATATTAAAAGGTGTTTATAAGCATAACAAGCACAACATTTCCTGCTTAAGTATCCAGCCTTGTATGCTTGAGGTAGTACTTTTTATAAGAAAAATAAAATCTTTAAAAGGTATAGTGCAACCCTCAGTCTTGAGAAATATGAGGAAAGATTTCCTATTTATCAGGGAGAATCTGAGACAGTGGAACTTTTGTCAATATGGATCTGAAAATCATGAAAATTCTAGATGCTTCCTCTCTGAAATATGGCCTTGGAACCATCCTACAATTTCATTTATGGGCTTTTTGATTAAATCAACTGTACTTGCATTGGCCACCACAAACAGCAATGGTGTTAAGGTATGAATGTGTGGGGTGATGCTATAAAAAGATTCCTACTAAGTTTAAGGCCATGCAGCTAAACACAAAAATTTAATAAGCATTAACATATTTTGGACTCACGCCATTAAATGCACAGCATGTTTCATGTCCATTAATTATATTCAGTGATATTTTTTCCACTTTTTCGCAAGTTTGAAACAAAAAAAGTCTCCATTCCTTCTTTTTTTCTAGTTGACATCTGTGCATATGCTGTACACCATCCCCATGAAAACTTCAAGTTCTCTTTTAAGTAAGCTTGGTCCAGCCCATTTCATAGAGACTGAGACCTTCCCCTAGTGAAGCCTGGAAAGCAACACTGACAGTACAGGACAGCTTTGCTGCAGCTGAAGAGGCAGAGAGAAGTATCAGTCACAGCTGCATTTTTCTGGGGCCTGATGTCTCAGGAATGTTCACTGCCAGAGTGGGCTGGAAGTTCCTGCAAACTGTCACACATCTTGCCAGGCAAAGCTCACTTACAGACAGGGCTACATGAGAATTTTATCACCTCAGAAGAGTTTATATTCTGGTGGTATGAAGCTATATTGTATATTTTTTTTACATAAGAACAGTGTTAGATATGCAGTGTGGGATAAGGAATGGGAAATCAGCACACATCAGCCTGGGCTGCAAAACAGAGTTAAATTGACTCAGGGCCAATGGATTGTAATACCATCTACTCCAAGGGAGAAGCTGTAGCTTCACATAAAGAGTGGTTTTCCAAGGAGTCACATTTGCAAGGGATCACAATATGCTTAGTAAGTGTTAACCTCTCTGCAACAAAAGAGACCACATTATGTTCCTTCTTGTTTACTATGGAAAGCACAACATTATTTACATGTTTACTGTCATGAGTATTGATATCAGTGGTTACACGGACTGTGTGATACTGCACTGAAATCCTTGCAAGCTTCAGCTGCCATTCCCAAATTAAAATTAAATTTTTGCCAACGTTTTTTGCAAGTGTAGTGACTTTTATATTATTCATGGTTTATTTTGGCTCCTCCCCAAGCCCTTCTCTGCATTTGTATTTCATTGCTGTAACCTAGGAGTTTGTTACAGTGTGTAGGAACCTTGTGTAGGAATTCTATAAGGATGCTCAACATTACCTACTGGACTTCCTGCCATGTGCAGCAGCCTGCTATACTAAAATTTATTTGTTCTGACCAACTTTCCAAATGCTGACTGCTGACATGAGAGAACAGTCCTTGATTGTCTTACTGTAACAAAGATTTCTTTCATCCTCAGCCGTTGTTCCCTTTGATGTTATTTCATGCTTTCTGTTTTCAAGGTTTGCCCGGGAGTTTTATTTGACCATATTTGATCATAATGCATTTAGGTTTGTAATGGGTAATGGATATCTAAGTTATTGCTGCTGATGCAGTGTTTATATTCTTCCCACGGTGTGAGAGGAGCTTTGTATAAAAGTTATTGCTGACATCTTGATAGTGCAACTCAGACATCTTAATATAGTGCCATGTTATTATTTCATTAGGGCTGCTTCACACTAATTCATTATTTATAAACACGTGTGCTTCTGGCTCAGTGAGTAGCTGGCAATTTATACCCATACCCAGAATCTCATTTTAAGATCCCAGTTTGTTACTCTTGTGGAACTTCAGACTTGCCTTATATTTTATTTATTATCAATGTCATTGAAATACAATAGAGTAAGGTGGTGGAGAGGTAACTGCTGTCACTGGTTGCAAACACAAGGGCTTATTTTGGCAACTGCCCCAGTATCAGTAATTCTGTGATATAGTAATTTCAATGTCAAAAAGCTCGTAACTCAATATGGAATTAGTCATAAAATTAGAGAAGCTCAAGTCTAGTTATAGGACAGTAACCCAGGCAAAGTAGCCCAGTCCTGAATTCCTAAGAGGTGTATGACACCAGAAAATTAAAAGCAGAAATGTTTTTTACACAGAGATATTTAGGGAGCTTTCTTCACACAAAAGAGAATCAGTAAAAAGCAAAAGAGGGGTCCTGGCAGCATGTCATATCAGGTTCTTAATCTTCCATGATACAAAAGAATTTCTCTTTTTGAAATTTTGAATTATGCATTATTGAATATTGAATTTTGAATATTTCTGTAAATTTATAGAATGCGACTGAAGGATAATTTCTCATTTAAAACAGAAGCACTTCAAATACATTACTGTAAATTACAAGATTTCTTTTGTCTTCCAGAAGATATAACAGCTGTCAAAAGACAGCAGCTTAGATTGAAAATCAGCCTATAAAGTAGATTTCAGGTTCCAAAGTAAAAATTACTGTAGATTCTTAGGAGCTCAAATTCAGTTTTCAGGACTATACAATAGAACTTAATGGCATGAAATACAGAGTTGCACAGTAAGATTTGCACAAGCAGATCTAATTTATGCGATTTTTTTCTGATTTTTTTTTTCATGAGATACCCATTTAGGACAACTTCAGAAGGGTTTTAACTATATAGCATAGCTGGTACAAATGAATTGTTATTTTAAGTTTCACTCCAGATTGATATTTGACATGAAAATCTTGTGATACTGTATCAGCTTTGAACATGAAGCCAAGGGAAAACTTCACCAGGTTAAACAGCTGCTTGGATTTGTACTTTTTCTAGTCTGGATTAGTATGTAAATCACTTCCGGCAACTGGATGGATGATGGCTTTTTCCACAATGTTTTTGTTTTGGTTTGTTTGTTTCTTGTTGTTGTTTTGGTTGGTTGGTTGGTTGGTTTCTTTGAGTTGGTTTATTTTGTTGCGTTTCTTTGGAAGAGATTCTGCTTCATTCCCAGTGCAGAAATCCTAGTTCCTCTCTCTCTCTCTCACTGGACCCTTCACCACTGACGTGCTTTTAAAATATGATCCCTCTCATATGGCAATGACCTAAAAAACTTTGCAGACAAATAATCAAATAAAAGTAATAATTTTATTGTCCTGGAAGACCATGAACTCCCTGAAGTTGTAAACTTCAGAAATATTAGAAAAAATCATTTTTTTCTTGCTTCAGCTGGGCTTTTTTTTTAACTGAAGCATGTTATATCGAATTTTTCCTTTTCCTTTACATTTACAGTGCTCACTCTTTTTTTCTTTACATGAAAACATATTCCCTTACTTGAGGGAAAATACATAAAGATATATTCCCTTATGTGAGGTTACATTTCTGATAACTGGGATGGTTACAAATTTACTAGATAGTGAAGGTTTTATTTTCCTGATACAAAAAATACAGTAGAGCAAGACATAAAGATGTACTTAAGAAAGACATACAGTTTAAATTCACATGGACAGTAAAATGCAAAGTTCTTCCATAACATTGTCCCAATAATATTGGTGAAGGAATTTTAGAAAATACTTCTATGCTAAAAAGTAATTTTGTCTTGCTTAGCATCTTTCAAGCTCCTCCAAAAAAATCCGTGGTCTTAGAGGAGTTCAGGATGACACTGAGGACGTGAAGGATCATCAGGTTTGCCAGGTGCCAATTGAATTCCCAGTAATGACAGAAGTGGTGCAAAGTGCTGACAGGTCCAAGGCTGACTTTTCAGCCTTCTTCACAGTAGCTGAACAAGGTGATTGTTTTCAAAAATGAAAATCAAAAGATGACTTCCCACTAGCCTGAGATTGGTAACAAGGGGCTGAATATTACAGTGCCCCAAAGAGTGTATCTGCCCGTTCTCAGGATGGATCATTATCCTGAAAGATTTGAGCTATATCCTCTGTGAGACTGAGTGCTCTGTTTAAATTGTTTCGTATCAGCCTTCTTGGCAACTCTTTCTGGATGGTTTCACTTTGACTGTGAAGCCAACAATTTCACCACGCTTTTGCTATCAACCCTTTCAAGGCCAGCTTCTCAGAGAAACAGACAATGTCTTTCTGGAAAGCAAGGACAACATCAAATCCAACAGAATTCAAAATAAACTCTGGCAACTATTTTTGCCATAGGCCACTCATGCACTGAACTGTGACACCTTCCAAGTAATGCTTGTGTCATCTGTGTCATCCATGATACTGAACTATCTCCAAAAGTCATTGAAGCAATGCTTTTCCTGGATACACTTTGAGAAGATAATTTTTAGACAGTAGACCTTTTAAGTGCTGATTACTCCCTTGTTCACTGGTTGGAATAATGGAATCTTGCCAGAAGCAGACTGTGATTGTTCCAGTGGTTTACAGGAGCTTTTAATCAAGCTTGTGGCAGGTGGCATTACCCTAAACAAGAGGAAATCTGAAGTCCATGGCCTGTTTCTCACAGTATTCCCTAGGGTGTGGGACCATGTGGGAACTTTGAGCATTTGTGTAAGTAACCTCAACTTTAAGTTGCCTCTATGACTTGTAGGAAAACTTGCAAAAACCTCTTGTGGCCTTGGGTTCTCACTGCACTGAATGATGAAAGGCTTTAGAATGCATTCTCCTTTTGCACTGCTACCCAGCAGAAGGGTCAAACTGTCTTTTAACAGCCTTCAAGCCCAAGGCAGTTTCCACTTCATTACCTCTAATATGGATTGTACACCCACCACGTTCAAGACAAGACTTCTGCCTAATTTAGCTTTAAAAGCAACACTTATGCATAGCCACTAACATCACTCAGAGATTGCCTTGAACTCATGATAATCATTATATGCAAAGACACTTCATGATTAAAACCAAAGTTGATAATCAAACAAAACTCCATAACAAATGACAGAAAGTGACAGCAACATGGTACTGAAGTTACAAGTCACCCATTTTAAGGAATGACTAACTCTAGAGTAGGAGTGAAGGGTGGAATCTGATAGAGCAGTGTAAATGCATAAGTGACACAGAGGAAGTGAACAGGTAATTATATGTTTGCTTTCTCATCTCCTACAAGAATGAGCACGTATCAAGTAAAAACAGCAAACAGCAGGTTCAAAACAACAGCAGACAGTTGGGCTGTGAAATCCCCTGCACAGGATGCTGTAGTTGTTTGAAGTGTGCATGGGTTCAAGCTACAACTGGACAAGACAACAGAAGAAAATCCACAGAAGGTTCTTCTAAACAAAGAACACACATCTGGCTCAGGAAGTCCCCTCAGCAGATACCCACTGATGGTGGCTGTCAGGAATGGGATGTTACTTGTTTGATTGTCTGATCCTGTGGCTGCTCAGATTGCAGGTCCACACTCTTCCTGATGGCAGTGACTATGTCCAGGGGGTCCCAATGCACATCAGACAAATTACATAAGAGCCATAAGATGCTGCTGTTCTTACACAGGGCCAAGGCCCATGAATCTCTATCAAAGTGTGACATGTAACCACTGCTACTGAGCTCATATCTTTTCAGTTTCAGGTGTAGGTTGGGAAAACTGTGTAGGTTTTATGCTTACAACTGTTAATTAAGTTATAACTTTTAGGCAACTGTTAGTGGAACAGAGTAATCATCAGACTGATATTTATGCAAAGTGAGTCTTCACACCCCTATTTCCTCATGCTGTTATTGTAACCCCAAGCTGCCCTGAGCCCAGTTTGAAATCAGAATCAGAGCAGCTGTGCAGTATGCTTATGCAACCATGCTGGCTGCTGTTGTATTTGTTAAAACAGATGTTTGGGTTTTTGGTTTTTTTTTTTTTAATCCATTAATTCTCACGGAAATAAAGTAGATTTTCAGATTGATGAAATGCTGAATAAATCGGTATTTAATAAACGAATGGCTTTAATTGTAATTGTGTGCCCTTGTACTTTCAAATCCAAAGCATCAGCGAAAGTTCACCTGATCCACAAAGCACTGCTCTCCCCTGCTGAACGCCCAGACTCGCTGCCAACACCTTCCGTTCGGTGCAGCGCTGCCTGGGAGTCGGGGCTGCGCTGAGGAACAGCGCAAGCATCCTCATCGTCACTGTCCGAGCGCTTCGGGGACGTGCCGGAGCACCTGTGCACCTCTCTGCTTTGCTCGGGCATCCTACGAGCCGAGCACAAGCGGGACAGGTCAATGCAGAGGAAGATCTCAGCCGCGAGAGAGGCCGGACGGAGCGGGGGCGGCCGGCAGGTGCGAGCGGGCTGCGGCTTCGGCCGAGACCTGGGGAGAAGTTTCTGCGGGGCGAGGGTGCTGCAGCAGCTGCGCCCGCACAAGCGGCAGGGCCGGAGCCGCCCCCGGCCGCAGCAAGGCACGGAGGGGGATGTAGTCCGCGGGCGGCGGCGCGGGGCTGCCTACACTTCCCAAGGTGCCGTGCCGAGCTGAGCCGTGCCGTGCCGTGCCGTGCCGTGCCGTGCCGAGGCTGCGGGTGCCGGCACCTGGCGGCGGGGGCGGAG
>VYXD01011932.1:563947-642367 GCA_013397195.1 Hylia prasina
CGGGTGGGAGCGCACGGCTTTCCAGGCGGGGATATTTGGGTTAAAAGCCTGGTCTTTTCTGCCGGCCGAGATACTGTGGTGATAGAGAAGGTGGATATTGGGGATGTGCCACGGAGCCCAAGCTAGGATTGCTGCCCGGAGGAATCCACTTACCCAGGGCAATACGAAAGTAATTTATCCTGTGATACGTGCAGGATTTGAGAACTGACTTGGAACTGTATTTTTCAGAGATTCAGCATTCATCTGCGTTGTGTGTCGGCGGGGGGGGATTACTTCAGAGCACAGCTGATCGCAAAATATTACAGTCCTTAAGGCAAATGCAGGGTTGTGCACAGAGGGGGGACCGTGGGAGTTGGTTGTGTATTTCGTTTCTGAGGGTAACTGTAGTGCTAAATATACGCTCTACCGCAACAACAGGGAGAGGCTGAATAGCTACAATTATGTGGTGACTCTGTGTGTCAACATGCTTAATCATACCACATCCTCGCACCGAGCCAGATGGGAGCCTGGTGCAAACAGAGAGGAGAACGAGCTCCCGGTTAGGACAGTGAGTGACCTGGGGTCAGGCACCTGCTGCAGATTTCAGCTGAAAACCTAGTCTGGCATTTCCTCATGTTTGTTGATGGCGTAAGTGCTTCCATGTGTGCTGATTCTCCACGTTCTCATACAGTCTGTGGGTGAAGCACGTACTACCAGCATGCCAGTCCTCTCTGTGGAAGTGCCTAGGCCAAGGCAGGTGTGCAGGTGAGAGCAAAGCATGTGTTGCAGGGAGTTTGAACTACGCTGGGAATCCTATGTCTGTTTCCTGTCTTTAAAGGGAATTGAGATAGTTAACAGGCACTGGTGAAACGCCAGTACGGAATCCTTTCCTTGGTTGCCTGGCTGTAATTTTGAACTGAAGAACATGACATACCGAGAAATGTTTAAATTCTATTGTGATAGAACTGAGCCTAGTAGAGGAAATATTAGAGTCCAAATTTTTCTCTCTGTAATATTTTAAATGTCAATTAAATAGATTCTAAAGTTATAAACCCAGTAGAAAAGTTAGTGAAGACTTGACACAATTCTATCTCAGTAATTGCTTCAAACACGGTGTAAATTAAATAGCAAAAATGAACAGTGCCAAGATAAAAATAACATCCTGGGAAAAAAGAGAGTGGAAAAAAACCCTGAGAGTTCTTAGGTCTCATTTGAAAGAATAACTGGCAGTTTTAGGAGTTTTGGTTTTAAGTATAGGGTTAGCTTTGATCTTTCCAGATTTTGATTTTGTGTGTCTGTGTGGGCTATGTAAACAACCTGCAATCAATTCTCATGATAAATTAAATGTGAGGAGCCCATATCTACTCAGTAAAATCAATGGAAATTTTCCATTAACATTGATGGGGCAAGTACGGTACAACAATTACAATGCCATGACTTGTCTAAAATTGCTGTTCCCAGAAGATTTCCACCAAAATTACTATGGAAGGGCTTTAATTCAAAGTTTGCTGTTTACTTCAGCAAGTAAATAGCAAACTGGTTCTGCAAAGAAAACAAGGGTGCAGTGGGATGTTAAAATCTGCCCCACACAACATCCAATGAATTGCTGCATGGTTTGGTAATCTAGGAGAAATCCACAATATGTCCTTTACTTTTGAGATGGAACAAACTGCTGTGGATCTCTTATTACTCCAGAAACTTTTGCTCAGTCTCTGTCCCCTCTTGCGCCAAGGCAACACATCATTCACTGTCTATATCAAGAGGGTTTCAAGCAGTGCTGTGACATTGCTTTGCCACTTTAACCATAAGATTTGGCATTAGATATGGAAATGCTTATATTTGGTAAATCTGATGTAGCTTTTAATATATTGACATAGGTAACACAATTTAAAACAGTTCAATAGTACATGCACTGAATCATTGTCCTGATGAATGGACTGCAGACTCATGCTATAATTTTAAGTCTAGAAAGCATGTGGTCATCTGGTATAGTAAGACACAGCTTAGATGCATAATTACATATGTTGCAATTAGATTTTTCCACACATTATTTTCCTCAGCTGTCTTTTATATACTTACCATTGGTCTTGGCTGAAACTATTTCTAAGAGCCTCTTCACTGCTTTTTGTGCCTGGGAGATTTACATGAAATGGTTGTGCTTTTAAGATACTAAAGGTACTTTTATGAGTTTGTAATATGGTTTTCAGTGTAATAATTCGGTTCTTTGACATCTTGAAATCATAGCAAGAAGAACAGAATAGGTTAAATAGTTGAGACTGTGAAAATTAGGTTCTCCTCAATTCCCAGAAATAGGGTAACATGATGTCTACTATTTAAGTGCAAAAAGGGAATCACAGAGCTAATTACATACTAGGTGAATTATCTTAGATTAGATTAAATTAAATGTCATGACATAAATTCACATGGCTATTTAGTCTTTAAACTATTATATTAAAGGGACAATTTGATTGCATGGATCAGAGAACAGCTAATCGAGTGTCACAGCCCAAATGGAGCAGGAATGTAGTGGCTCTGGTTACAAAAGAGGTTACTCAGGTTGGTCACACAGGGTCCAGCTCAGCTTGGAGATGATTAATTCATTTTCAAAGTTCACATGCAACTGTGCTGATAAGAATCCTCCCTAGAGACAATAGTTACAATTGTTTCAGACTGTGCTATATTTTATACTTAGATACAGCATTTTTCTTTCAGCCCTTCGTTCCGAGCACTGGTAAAGGAGCATTGAATTACTAGACAGGAGCACCAGGACGTCACCTTACTTTGGAGTTTGCCAGCTAATGAACTAATAATGTGTCCACCTTATGAGATGCAATCCTACATGTTTCATAATTAAATAAAAGCAGAGCTACTTCATTTCATTGCCATTTTAGCCAAGTCTCTCTGAAAAAATAAATAACTACATATATTTCCTGATGGTATTTTCTTCCTCCAAGGCTGAATTGCAAAGACTCGATTTAATTTCTTAGACTGTAAAAAACAGGAAGCTGTATCTTGGGATTTGTTAAGGTTTTGAGGGATTCTTTACAGCTCTTAAGAAAATGGTTTCAGCTCCGTGTTTGTATCTTTTAAATGGCGGCAGGTTCTTGGATGTGGAAACACACAGCACAGTTAGGAGAGGGTGAAGTAGGTCAGAAAAGATTCTCAAGTGATGTCACATCAGCTGGTAACTCCTGACTGCAGGACATCCTATCTCCCAGTGGCCTTGACATCTCTGCAGCCCATCTCTGGAAAAGTGGCTGGTTCTGCTTAACAAAATTCAGATATTTGGCTTTCTGGATCCACTTGCCCACTTGCCTGTTTTCAGTGCAGCAAATGTCTAGTGCTGAGCATCCTTCTGGGCTGGTATGGGCTGGTGTCTGTTTGCATCTCACTGCCCCTGCAGTACCATGTACAAGAAGGATGCTTTCAGTTTGCACCTCAGAAGATTATTTGTTGTGTACTTAACCACCTATAATTATCTTTGACATAAAAACATAGAGGGCTAAGAAATGTAGAGGAAGTTGAGAAGTACAAGCATGGCTACTGAGGTAACTTTTATCTCTCTTCCTCTGTGCAATGGGATGGCCAACATTCAAGGAGAAGTGAAGAAATCCTGATTTTAGTTTTACTCAGTTTGACAAACAATTCCCCTCTAACTACACAAATTAAGGCTTTAGCAGTGGAAACTCCTTTCTCCTGACCACTGTTAATTGTAAGCTCCCTGCTGCATTCTCCAGTCCTGCAGGGGTTTGCTGGTGCCATTAACCCACCTTTGGACTTTGGGTTCTCCAACCAAGCACCCAGCACTCACAAGAATGAATTAAACATATTTGTTCTAAAAGGGCTTGTGCTGCATGGGGCTGTTAGAAACACAGCTCTGGAAGTGCCAGGGTGAAAGGGGGCCCAGGCAGCAGAGCTGGGTCTCTGCACAAGCCCAGCATCAGATGGAGGGCAGCACATGGCCTTGGAGATTATTGGACAATTTGCTGACTTGCTTTCTGCATCCTTAAACATAACCTTTAGGCAAACATTTCTGAATTTAGATTATTCCCTGTGTCAAGATCCATTAGCAGCATGTCAAGGTCCATAACTGTTACCGTCTGAAATGTTGGAATTTTTTTTTTTCACAGCTTATTGGTTGATGTTCGTGCTCTGAAATCTAGATGGAGTATTGTTTTGCATGAAACGTGGTTATTTATTTTTCCATTTCAGGCAAGAAATGTGAGATGAATAAAAACTTTGTTCAGTGAATATTTCTGTAGCTTTAGGACCCATTTTTTCCCCTTTCTCTGGAAAATTAAATCCTTCTACAGGGCATTAGTCAAATGGATCATTAACTGTATTTTGAAGAATCTCCTGGTGTTATAGGACAAGTTTCATGATCTGTAGATGAAAGAAAACAAAGTCTAAATGCAGTTGGCCATGAAAAATACACATTCCTGAATTGCAGGAGATCACTAGTGATGTTTTGAAAATACTTCAATGTTCTTAATAACAGGTTGGTTTTTTTCCTACTTAGAAACTGTTACTTTTAGGTTTAAGTAATCTGTCATTGTAAAACAGTAACAGATTGCAGTTGCTCCTCATGGTGGAAATGAAGAACAAGTGTGTAATCTTGGTTGTTACTGTGTAGTAGCTGCTCACAGATACAGCATCCAGTTCCTTGGGAAGTTTTCAAGTACCTCTTCTGTCAGTTCATTTCTAGCATAAGGGACTATGATGCTTCAGAAGAGAATGAAATATGGTTCTTCCTCTTCCCTTTTGCCAAGTTCATTTGAGGTTCAGTGGGAAAAAAATCCCTCACCTAGACTTGGTGTATTTTGTGGTGAAGTAAGAGTTAAAGTTTGATGCATATCATATGAAGAACAAGCCACAGAACCTGTTCTGCTTAAGTGTCAGGCAAGAGCTCTTGTCACTTTAAAAAATAGGTCATATACTTCCTTCTCCTCCTAAGTATACGACTTAGAGATTATATGACACAGAGTATGTGACTTAGGATAAAGAGAATTTCAGAAGTGATTCATACGGCAGTTTACTAGTTGATGTCTAAATATATACTGGGATCTTCTCTGTTGAGCAGCTCTGAGTGGGACTTGGATGAATGGGCAGCCTTGTGTGCAGGGATTCATTTGGAGAGGTTTTGATCAAAGACCACTTCTTTTTTTCCTTTATTTATTTTTACCTCTGTCAAGAGAGTTTACTGAGGTACATTTGTAAATCCTAGACTGCTGTAAACTTTGCAGTTTAAAATAATGTGAATGCTCTAGAAGTCATGAAAAATACCACAGTTTCCTTTTTGTTTTTGTCTCAGTTACCATCATTTGCTTTGCTCTGTGTACAGGTTCTTCCCCTCTTGTTTCCTGATGGTGTCCTCGGTCTTGCAAACTCAGCTGGGACTTGCAAGTCTAACAACTTTTCTGTTCTTTACCTTGTAAGAGCCCACTGAGGATATTCTGTTCTTTACCTTGTAAGAGCCCACTGAGGATATTTGATTGAGTTCAGCTGGAAAGTTTGGCTTTATGGAGTCTTGTAGGGTTTTCTGTGGTGTTTCCTTTGGCTTTGCAGCATGAAAGCAATCACTCGGTTACAGTTTTAGATGCAACACAGATACAGAGGATCTAATCTTCAAGGTCACAAATACAGTTGTATTACCAAAGCTCGTGCTGTTTGCTGCTTTCTTTCATACCAAAGGGAACCATAGAAATGGCTGTGTTGCCACTATTACCCTTGATGAGGGGAAGATGGGTTTGCAGCCAAATGCCTTAGCCAGGACACAGGGCAGTGGGGAACAGCTGGGGCTGCGCATGTCTGCACCGCGCGTGTCTGGCGCTGGCCCCGGCACCTCACCCCTGTGACTCGCACATATGCTCTCTGCTCTGCTGTCTGTTAACCTGGCTGCAAGTCAGGCTTCCCTACTGCAGGGCTTCTGCCCGTGCTCTGAGCCTGGGTTTGCCCTGCAGCTCCTGCCTGCTCAGACCAAACTCAACCCTGTGCTCTGACACTGTGACAGAAACATTCCTGGGTGCAGGTGATGGGTAAATACTGGTGATAAGGGAGGAGAGTTGTTTTGCACTGACCTTTCCATGACTAATGGTGTAGCTCAGCTGTGATGTTCCCACCCACTTGTGTTCCCATCCACTCCAACAGAGTGGATCTACCAGGGCTGGTGCCATGAGCATGATGGGGGACGCTGCTGTGCGCTTCTCTTGAGAGTGTGGCAGGCAGGGAGAAGGGGTAGAGAGGTCTGCTCTTGATCCACCTGGAGAAGAGAAGACAAAGGGGAATTGAATTGTGTTTATCAACCCCCTGACGGGTGGGTGAAGGGGAGATGAAGCCTAGCTCCTCTCACAACGGCATAGGAAAAGGGCAAGAGGCAACAGTCCGGAGGGATAGCAGAAGAAGTTCATGCTGGTTGTAAGGAAAAGTGAAATCCCAGTGAAAGTGCTTGAACCCAGGAGGGAACCAAGGAGGGTAGCAGAGGGGCTGTGAAATCTCCAGCCATTTAAATTAAATTCAAAATTTAATAGGCCAGGTTGCTCTAGCACTTGCCAAACTGAAGATTAACCTGCAGTCAGCTGCATCTCTGGGCATCTGGTCCAAAGTTTTCGGTGGGTATCTGAAAGTGTCCTTGACTGTGACTGCAGAGCGTCTGTTGTGCTGCTACAGAGATCCACAGGCAGATCAATCTTGAATGTTTTGTGTGGCCATTTACCAACCAATTTTCCTGGACATGTTTTGATGGCTCATTCCTGCCTTGGAAAATTGGAGAAAAACTAGTGTCAGCTGCATGTATGAACATTGGTAAAGCTTTCCTGAACCAGACCTCATGGAGAAACAGGGTTTGTGTATCACAGATCTGTTGAACAATTGCCTAAGGATGCAGACCTGTCCTGGGGGTTATGTATGTGCAGCTGCAGAGCCCCTCTTCATCTGGGACATGGAGTTTGGTGTGAAAATCTGGCTTCTCCACTGCTGAGACTTTGAGAAGTTCTAAGTGCCATCACCCATGGGTGAGATCACTGTGAACTGTAGTGTTTCATCTCTTTGAAACCAGGCCATTTATTTATGTGCCTTTGTACAGAAATAGGTGCAATCATTTCAGCACCTTTGTTCTAATAGCCACAGGTTTTTCATGGTACCAAACCAAGGTAACAAGCATCTCACAGATTGCCTTAATGTGTTGTCAGTGAGAGCATAACCAAAGCTTTTCTAGCATCTTCTTTACGCTTCTGTCTGTATGAGCCATGAGACCTTTAGTAATGATAAAACACAATAGATTGTGTTTCAATTTGCTGACATTTATTGTCATTATTTCAGCTCATTAGACTGTACCAGCTCAGACTGAATGCCTGTGTAGCCTGCCTGTTTGCAGCTGTGCCCATTGTTCTGACCTGGGAGTTAACTATGACAGTGGCTGTGTTCATCTTGGTCTTGTATGTTTTTCAAGATGGTACTAAGGGATCATCACCACAAATGATGAATTTTAGCTTTTTTTGGTAGTGTGGCCTAAATTTCATTGAATGCAGAAAGCCAACCTAACAAAGTTCTATTTATATCTTAGTAGAACTACCCACTGACACTGCTGTAGATTTGGTTGTCTATATTTTTAATAGGATTTGACCCAAGACTAAAGCCTAGGTTGTGCTGAGAACCCTTAACTTCTGTTACTGCTAAACTTTGGGATTAAATTATCTTTTGGTCTGAAGTCATATGATACACTTTCAGAAAAACTGCTGAAGCAATAGGCATGTTTTGCATTTCTTTCCATAGATCTATAATTTTAACTTGTCATACGCATGAGTTTTTTCCCAAGGTCGAAGATGACTTTTGATGGGAACAACTCAGGCTGTGTCCTGTGAAGTTTATGAGATTGATGTTAGGGGAGTGCTGCCAGCTCTGAGGAAATGCTCTGCTGAGCTTTCTGTGTCTTGTCTCTGAAGCACATAAGGTCTACACAGATCTAGAAGCGTGCCGTAGTCGTGCCTATTTTAGAAAGCAGCAAGCAGCACGAGCTGAAAATTTGAGTTGGCAGAAGAAGCCTGGCTGTTAAGCTGAAGCTGTCAGAAACTGCCACAATGTTGGTTGGATGCTTGATTTACCTGTCCGGCTAAGAATTAAAAAGATGAAGCTTCACAGAGCCCTTCTAAATACAAGGGTAAATAGTACTTTTGGAAATATGTAGAAATCCTATATATTGGAGGCAGTCCCAGCTTCCATCCTAGTAATTTTGCTATCATACATGTGTTCTGTATGGTCAGTAATTATGTATTTGTTAGAGGTATGGATGCTTTCAGTATAGCTGTTTGCACTGTGGAGATCAAAAAGCACAAAAATTTCAGTTTTGAATTCCATCTTTAATTGTAGTTACTTGCATAAACTATTTTTGAGACACTGCCTAAGTTATGGGTCAAATTCAGTTGCTAAACCATCTAATTCCCTCCTACTTCCTGTATGAGTGGTTGTTTTCATTCATATATCCCAATACTGAGTTGCTTGCAAAAGCAGAAGTGTGTGCTTTCAAGACAATAAAAGGTATTGAACCTATCACTTCTCCTCATAGTTCATTTCTGTGCTGGTTACCCTGTGTGCTTAGAAAATGCTGTACTGGTTTATGTTTTTGTAATAGAAGAAATACTTTTCTTTTTTCCCTGAATGAACCTGTGAATCTATTTTAAGGAGTTGCACATCCATTGTTGCTTAGAGGGACCGTAGCAGTGGGCAAACAACAAACCTTGACATTTTAAGAGAAGATTCCAACCCTTAGCTTGCCTTGTGGCTCCGTGCTGTGGATCTGGAAGGCAGATCATGTCTCTTGTGCTGGAAGGCAAAAGACTGAAATTTAGATAGCCTCTGTAAGTTTTCTAGGGAAATCATTGTAACTGTGCTGTGGAAAAAAAAATATTATTTGGACATTATTTCCATTGCATTGATGTTATGGTACCATGAAGAATTAACACTTAGTAAAGAACCAGATTGGTCACAGGCTGCCTAGCATTTCACCTTGGCAGCTGCTGCACATCATCAAAACCATTGTACTGACCCATAAACAAATCACCCTGTGTGTTCCTCTTCTTTGTTTCTCTAGGCTACTTCCAACATGGCTCTGGAATCAAACTGTCAGTGTTTAAATCTTTTTGTCAATTTATTTCATACACTTCTTTGTAAGCATCCTGAAATGGTATGACTTAAAGCAACAATGCAATAAATTATTGGAAAACTTTTAAATTCAAGTAATGTAATTATTATGGTAATTGCTGTTATATTAATATTCCCTGTATTTTTTCTGACTGCAGTTTATATAGTTTGTAAACTATTGGGAAGAGATGTTGTCTCTGGCTTTGTGTCACAGGTAGGCAATTGTACTATTTTTAATCCCAAACTAAAAGATAACATCTTATCTTTAGGAAAATGTTGCCATATTTTGCAGGAGCCCCTTCCTTTTTTGGTAGGATGTATCATTTATGTTCTCTGATGTCAGGGTTTCTTTTTGGTAGAATTTCACTATGGTATGTTAGTGCTCATATTTTTATATTTTTATTAAATATATTTAGCTAATAGTATTTTTTGTCAATTGACTGCAAAGTTCTCACAAGAGAAGGGCATTTGTTTGTGCATGCAGAACTGAGGAGAGATTTGTGATCTACCCTATCTTGTGTTGGGTAGGATTAGTCAAGAGAAGAAGAGTCTGCAATACAGAAGTCTGAATTAAATGTTCCTTCTGTTAAGTCATTCTGACTTAACATGTGCAAGACTTAATACATTTTGGGTTTTTTTGGCATTGGCATGAGTGGCTGAAATTTGTCTGTAGATGTAAGAAATGAAAATGAAAGGTTAATTTGTTTGCCATCTTCCCCTAAGTTTTGAAAATAATATCTGGTCCTTAGCTTGTCCAGCAGCTCAAGGAGGGAGGGAAGAGTTGGGCTTGAGAAAACCAACTGCAACAAAGCCAGTTTCCTGCTGCTAACTCCATGCCCCTGGCAGCCTAAATATTCCTGCCCTTGATTTTTGTTTCTCTCTGGATCATATCCATGAGGAGATTTCATTTCAAAAAGAAACCAAGATTGCAACTGATGTCACCCATCAGATAAAACTGCACATGTAAAATACTTTAAAAAAACAACTCCCTAGGACCTAACCCTGAAATATGTTTTGGGTTTTTTGTTTTTTTTTTTAACATGGTAGAAAAAGGCAGTGTGTGCTGGCACCCAGGCTGTGAGCGTGCAGCCCCACCAAGGAATCTGTGCAGCCCACAGTGGCGCCTGTCCCAGCAGACCCCTGCCAGCAGCTGTCACTGTCACTTGCCAGTTCTTTAAAGCTCTTTAAAGGTGGCATAATGTGGCACAGAGATAACGTGCAGCTTTTTCCTCTAGAGACAGGCTTAAGTTAATATTTCCCCAAAGGCCATAGTTATGGATAAGTGCAGCAAAGTAGAAAAGCCTTTGGTTTTTCTCTGCTCACCCATCTCCCTTTCCCAGCTGGGGAGAGAAGCTGGGGTTTGAGGCAATTTTCCAGTTTTTCAATTTCTGCAGCTTTCATCAGTTACAATCACATGGATTCAATAGGTAATTTAGAACATATTTGTGATCCATTCCAGGTCACACTGATGGCACATGTCAGCTTTTGTATCCCCCAGTGACCTGAAAGCTGGGTTGTTTGGGTGAAGATTATTTCAGTTCTGAGGGCTGGTACCTAGTCAAGCTTCTTTACTGAGTACATGTGTGTAGATAAAGGGAACCTGCTCCAAACCACACATGGCACTCCTCTTCAAAAGACACTGAGACAACCAAGTCCATCTTAAAAAATCTGACCAAATTGCACCACGTTGATTGTGTCCTATTGCTCTCTCTGTTTGGAGGCATCAGATTCTTGTGTTCATTTCTTTGTCAGCAGGTTTTGATCATTTCATCATTGCAGAAGAGTGTCATTGCTGGTATAATTTAATTGTTGGGGGGAAAGCATATGCATAATGAGGACTATTCCAAGGAGAGGTGGAGCAGACAGGCCATGTTGGGGGTGCCTGCTGGGGACCAGCATGGGGTGGTTATGAATTGTTGCTGAACACACTCCTTCCAGCTTTATTGTTGGAAGCCTTTTGATGACATTTGGCCTTTGTTCCAGAGGTGGGTTGTGCCTGCACCTGTTGTGCAAGGGGCCATTGCAGTCTCAGTGAGGAGTGGCTGTTTGCCCACCATCAAGTCAGAGGAGCTTGCTGCACAGAAAAATGCAAACAGGTGATTCTCTGCAGGAACTCCTCAATGTCATACAACATTATCCTTTAGCAGGGCTTACAAGCACGGAAGCATGTTTCAAAAGCTGTATTTTTAAAAGTGCACTCCACAGTTTTGATTTTACATTACAGTTTAAGAAGTTCACGAGGGTTATTTGCAGAGCTGTTGACATGACCCTGCTGTTGAAGCAGCAGCCAGCACTGCAGTGCCCGTAGGAAAAGCCTGTCATAGTGCAATGCCCAACACAGATCAACAAGGTATGGCACTGGCAAACTAAATGTGTCTTACTCGTGCCCAGAGTCTCAGGAAACCACAAGTGCTAATGCAAGGGATGCTGACTTATCAAAGGGCTGCAGCTACATGCAAGAGGATTATTTTTGCTAATACATGCTTAGAGTTCATCAGGCTAATAAGGCTCTGCAACATCTCTTGTGAATGCACAGAAAAGTTCAGTAGACTTCATATTGCTGCTTCAGTTTGAGATAAGCAGCGTTCATCTTTACAGCTTGGAATTCTTCATTTGTACTCTTCGTCATAATGTTTTAAAAATTATTCTAAAATTGATTCCTTAGAAGTTTTTGAGATGGATAATCTTCAGGTTCAAGACAGCCCCACCATGTACACCCATGTCATGTATAATCCCATTGAAGTATAAGGAACTATGTATTTAATAAATGTATTAAATAATGTATTTAATAAATAATAATTAATAATTTATATAATAATAAATAATAAATAATTTAATAAAACTTCATTCTGTCATTATTAAAATCTTCTCTTACCTTTAGAATTAAAATTTTGAAGAATATTTTTTGAAAAAGTTTGGTTCAAATAAGAATATTTAGATTTCAGATTTCAGTACTATTACTCAGAGACCCATTGGAAATATAGCTTTGGTCAGCTTTCTTATGCAGAGACAGAAATTAAGCTGTTATTCCTTAAACCTGTTATTCCCAGAGCCCCTTCATTTATGAATTATTGTGCTTCAGATTGCTAATGGAATATATTACACTGAATGTTTTATCTGCATCTGTACTTTGTAATTTAATGCAAATAGATTGTAGATAAAATATCCTAGGACGTTAAATGTTTATTTGTGATAACAGTTTTGTTTATTCAGCTTGAGGAAACTGGAGGTGAAGTTAAGAGTAAGTATACTTAAAAGGAAGCAAGAAAACAGGTTTTAATTATGATTTAAAGTAAAATAAGCAAATAAGTCTAAAATAAAATGATTAAAGATTCCTGTAGGTTGCTGCAATGCTACATTAACATACTAAACTATTTAGAGTGTGACACATTTTCCACATCAGAATTAAACAAATAGCAGCTTAATACATTAAGTCATTTCAGTGACATCTGCTCTGTCAGTTGCCTACGGGCTGGAAAATGAGGTATTATAGCAAAAGATACACAGATGGATCCAGCAGCTCAGGATTTGCTCCAAGGGATGGAGGGCTTGGGGCCAGTTCTGGATCCCTTGGTACCAGCCATGTTGGTGAGATGCTTTTGGCCCCTGCCTTGGCTTGGTACAAGATGCTCAGCTGTGGGCATTTTGTCACCAGTGTCCTGTTTCCCCCACCACAGCAAAAAATCAGTGAGTGGAACAAAGTGGCCATTTTTCCTGTTTTCAAGAGGAATATCACTTGCTGTGGGAGTATTTTTTCTTTTCTTTTTTCCTGAATATTTTTCCCTTTCCTTGGCTGGTGAATGGGAACTGCCCTGCCTCTCTGGGAAGGTCACGTCGGACCAAAACTCATGTGATTGGTGTTCTTTCTCCAAAGCAAGGTATTACAGTGTATCTCTAGGACTTAAGTAAGTACCTATATTTTGTATTTTTAAAAAAATCCTACAGTATCATCAATTTTCTAGAGAGTATACAAGCAGAAACCAAAACCTTATGCATATCTCTGAGATCTATAAATTAGGCCATATACATGCACAAGAACATTAAGGGAAAAATCACAAGCAGTGGCATCCATTATCATAAGTTGGAATGGAAATTGGAGCCTCTTTTTTACCATTTGCATTTTGTTTATGTTCATAATGGAAAGGGATGAGAAGAGTTTCTAGAATGTTAAAAACTTTTAACCTTTTTTCTGCAACTATGACAACTAGAACCAAATTAATCTAATAAAAAACTAAAGAACAGATTGCTGCACAGTCACATATCTCTGAGGGATGGTACTTAATTTAAAACAACAAGTATTTCAAGGCTGTGATAGAACTTCGAGGTTTAACAATACTTCTTATATTGCAGTCCAAACTCCCAGAGCTCCCATATGGAAGAGTCAGCCAAAATTCACAGTGCAGCCAGATTAGCAGTGTTAATCACATTGCCTGTTCTTTACATTGCAAGGAACCTGGGCAGGGTGTAGAGGCTGGAAACTGGATACCTGGGCAGTAATGCCTGTGATCCTGAGGATATATTCTTAGGTGGGATTGGTATTTATTGTCTCAACAAATTCTCTATTTCTAAGGCAAATTGCAATGTCAAATGTGTAACTTTGTGAGCTGCCTTGGTTTCTTTGTATGTTTGGTCTGTGCACAGATTTAAAAACTGTTTGGCTGCTCTACTTCTGCTGTGAATTTTTGGTGGTGGGATCACCAAGGGCACTGTGTATCTAATATTTGGTTTTAAGGGTCAGTCCTCGGACTAGGCTTCTGCAAATCTGCATATTTATTGTGACTGATAACACTGTGGGACAATAAATTAATTACAACATTTATATCTAAAAGAAAGGCATTTATTTAGCCATCTAAACATGAGTATAATACTAGTTTCTATTATTTTAGAATACAGTGGTATAAAGCTACATGTTCAGATGGCCCCTCAGGGCATAAAGTTCCTTTATGGCAGATCCAGATAGAAGAGGTTTGGTTTGTTACTTACATTACATGATAATATGATGGAAGGTGGCTGTGTTAAAGATGCTATCAGTTAAAGGTGTTCAGCAGCACTGAACACTGGGTCAGCTTTCAAATGATACAAAATATGAGTTTGGAAGGCTGATTTTAATCACCTTGCCTTAAATTTGTGTCCTCACTCACAAGGCTCTGACCAGAGGCGTGTGGCACGACCCAGGCTCTGCTCAGAGGTGTGTGGCAAAAGGACAGGAGTCAACCCCATGGCAACTTGCAACATGGCCAGTTCTGATTAGGTGTGAGAGGAAACAAAATTCCCAAGAAGATTTTAAAGCACTAGAGCAGGGAAAGTGGCAGCCTTACATTCTTGGGGGTTTGAGATTTGGACGAGGGATTATTGCCCTCGGGACGAGGCCCTGGGCAACCTGATCTAGTGGGATCTGTGCTGAGGAGGAGGCTGGATGAAATGACCTCCAGAGGTGCCTTCCAACCTAAATTTTTCTGGTTCTAAATATAGCATGTGGGAGTGCTAAACTTGACTTTGGCATGATTAAAATTACATTTAAAGCTAAAGCAGGACAGCAAGACAATGCTTCTGGGACTCTTGTGCAGCACTTCCAGAAAACAGAGGCTCACATACATTTCCAGTGGAAGCTCAGTTATTCTGAGGCACAGTGTTATACCAGAGTTACATGGTGATTTTAAAACCATTGCTGTGCCTCAGAGTGTGTGTGGTGCTTACATGTGCTTTGTAAGAGGTCAGATTTATTTCTACAGGTCACAAACTGAACAGCTGAATGGATTCAAGGCTCCTAACTCCCATTCTGTGACAGATAATTAAAAGATCTAATCTCTTGTACAGCTGACCTGAGAATAAATTTCTAATGGTCTGTGGATTTGCTGCACAGCAGAGTATACAGCTTCTCATTATAATTTAATATGTTGTTAGTACAGCTAGACCAATTTTGAGATAGCATCTTGATTTAAAGTTGAATCTTGGGACCATTATTTTCCTTTTGAGTGAATGTAAAATATATAAGAAATTCCTAGATAGGAGATGTATAATCTCAGTAGTGTAAAACTATCTGTAAAATGATAGTGAAACATACTGAGAAAAGGGAGCTTTTATTTAAAGACAGAGCAATTTCAAGTTTAAAAAAGCAAACTTTATTTTATTACATTTTCTAATTATGCCCATACATAATCATACAACCAATAAATTGATTGATACGTGCCAAAGTTGAGGTTAAGGCCTTTTGAGTAGATCTGAGTGTGTTTGAAAAGTGTCAGTTTATTGCTTTAAATAAAATTAATTAAATCTTACTGTGTGAGTAGAATAATAAACTTTAAAGTGATTGTTATAATTCTACCCTTGTACAAGTGTAATCTCACTGGATGAAAAGAGAACATTCAAAATGAATGGAAAACTCCATCTCAGTAGGTTTCAGAGTGATAACGATGAGTTTATTTTCCGTCTTTTTCCAGTTTCTGGTAATTATTAACAGCCCAAATGTAGAAGTGGGAAATCTGTCAGTCTCCTGGAGCATCTTTGGGGACTGCTGCTGTAGTGCTGTAGAGTTGGACACTTAGGCTGCCTGTCTGGAGGACAAAGACATGACTTCCAGCAATTTTCCTTTACCCTTTACCTGATGCTAAGTGGAACTCACAGCTGAAATTACCCTAATCAATTTGTAAATAAGTGTTGATTACACCTGTATGGATATAACCACCCTAGCAGACTGTCAGTAATGGCACTGAAGGCAAGAATTAGGTGGCAGATTTGACCTGCAATTGGAAAGTTAAACAGAGGCTTAAAAGAAGTAAATCATGAAAGCAGCAGAAAATATTCTTGAACTAGAGGTGCAGGGATTCTGCAGCTTTCTCAAGAGCCGTACTGAATGGCCTTGAGATAGTATTACTGCTATGTGTATAGAAAACTTGCATGACGCTATCTTGACAAAGAATATTTATCAAAAAAAATCCTGTATTTTTAGACAACAATTGTAGAATGACACAGTATTATTAATTTTTTTTTCAAATGGTTAGCTAGTCTTTGGGCCACTTTTTATTATTTTGGTTAAGAGGAAGAATTGACAGCTATTCCTTGCAAAATTATAATTTTTGAAGAAAATTATATGAAGAAAGGCCTATTTTGTATGAATAGCAGGGCCCAAGATCAGGCAGAGATCTTCAGCTATTTCTCAGCTCTAGAGAATCTGGTGTTCTTCTCCTACTACTGAAAACAGTAGTTGTTAGGGTTTGCATTTCTTTTTTTTCCTCAGTACCACATCTGTGTTGACCAGCAGTTCCCAGTTATTTGTATGCAGGGATTTTCTATTGTTTTACAAATTTTCCCCTAAAAGAGGCAGCTTTGTTCTTTTTTCTTTGTTTTTCTTCTTCCTTTTTTCTTCACTTAGTCTGTAAAGTTTTGATATGAGTCTGCATTAAAGATACATTTTGTACATGTATTTAATATTTGGTTATATCCTGAATTTGCATAATCAGCATCTGGAAGTAAGAGTTTATAACATTTTGAAAATAAGCAGAAAGAGAATTTCTCCTTCCAGTGCCTAATTTTAAAGCTAGAGATTAAAGATATTTCAATTTTATTATGCAATACCACACATTGTTAATTTTTGCCCAAGAGAAATGCTTAAACCATTAAATATTATATCTTTGCTTTGAATAAAATATATTTTTACATTGTATCATATACAGTGTCCTCACTGAGCGATTTTGTTTGGGAGTTATTAACTCTTCTGATAAAATTTGCATTTCTATTGGCAATAGCATTTCAGGGAACTCTAGCAAACAATGGAAGGCTGACTGAAGTGTTACCTGATCTCTCTGTTTGTATAAAGCTCATGTTTACATAGAGGGAGGAACTGAAAACTTGTTCCTTGGAAGATGACAGCTGCCATTGGAAAAGATGCCGTGTTAGTCTTACCCACAGTGCTGTGGAAATACGAAGGTGCCTAAAAGCATTGTTATCAACTCAGTGGTGCAATGCAAGGCATCAAAACCTGTCTGCCCTGGGCTCTGGCAGGGTGTCAGACAGGGAGCCTGTGACATGACGGGGTCATCAAGCTTGGATGGCTTGGAGCATAAGTGGAAGTCGTTGTTCTGTGCCAGACTGAAATTTAGACCGGAGTTTTCAACTCTGTTTCAGCTCAGTGTTGGAAGGGGGACTATAACTGAGATAGCAGAATTTCCAATGCTTAGTGATACAGCAAATGTTACTGATAGAGTCAGTTAAAGAGTTGGGACTGATTTGTGATTGACAGTATGAAAAATATTTTCAGAATGACTGAGTCTCGAAGCTAGGTCAAATTAAGGATTTCTGCAAGTCATGGTGGCCAATTCAGAGTTTTCTGCTTTCAGCACCTAAGGTCTCATTGGTTGGGTGAGCTAATTGGTGGTCAGTAGAGAGAAGCATTTCCACAAGATGTCACATTTTCCACAGCTCCAATGACAGTTGTAGCTAAAATTATTGCATAGGTAAAGATTGGATTGCGTTAAGGAATTGTTCCTAGTTCTCTGCTTATTAAACACATTAGCCCTTACTGTGTCCTTTTCCTAGCTCTTATGTAAGAAACTGTATTGCTGAGATAATTCAATTACATCATATATTTTTTTCATACCCTGAGGAACCCATCAGTCTTTTCATGGAGTTGCATATAGTGCTTTGAATATGAAATTAATACCCACTGCTTCCAGCTTGATCAGTGTAACTTTATTAGACTATGTTTTTCTTAGGTACTTTGCTCAGTGCTATAATCACATCTGTATTTTAAGAGAGCACCTCAAAAAGCAAAATAACTTTTTGAAATTCAGGCCTGTTTCTACAGCAACACTATTAAAATGAAGAAATTGTCAAGTCCTGATAATGATAATGCTTAGCAGTGCAGAAAAACAAGTCATACAGGAGAGAATGTTGATTTCATTCATTACAAAGCAGAATTGTCCTTCTTTAATTCAGTGAGAGCAGGGCTGCCACTCCAAATGATAGAGAGAAGTGGGATGTGATAGAAAGGGTATTTATCATGTGAGTCATTTACTTTAGGAGTATTTTGGACTGGGAGGAGATTTATCTTTATTTATCCTCTGTTTTGGAAATAAACGCTGGAAATGTGCCGTGGTAGCATGGATCACTTGTTCTTTCTGTGTGTTGCATTCAGCTAAAGTTGGGCGTCTCTTTAAGTAAAACTGTCATTTTTCTGTTTTTCTCTGGGGGTAGAGCAGTGCCAGGCTGTTGCTCTGATGCTTCTTTGGTACATGGTCAGCAGTGGGAAGGGGTGAACAGAACTCCCATGTGTTGCAGCCCTGGGAAACAGTAAGGGAGACTCATTTCCTCCAGCTGTGTGGTGGAAGGAATGTTTGAAGAAACTGCGCCCAGGAGAAGGGAGGTGTCCAGGAGAAGGATTGAAGTTGGGAAAAGGAGAAGTTAAGGGTAGTCAGGGAGGAGGATTTGTGGGAAAACAGAGCTGAGTTAAAGGTAAATGGACCTGGTTGCAAGAAGATTGGCTATCAGGTATTGTCCTGCTCTGGATGAGCCCAGCACCTCATGGCCGTAGCTTGTTCTTAAACTGTGTATGGGTTTGGTGGGGCTGCATGTGCTTATTGGATTCTTGCTGGCTGTGTGTGGACACATCCCTGCACCCCATGGTCCCTCAGATTTGGCTATGCATAATTTGTCCTGCTTCTACCAAAAACCACGGCCCCGAAGACCAAACCCATATGTCAGCAACCATTCAGTGTGGGGTAGTGGAAGGGAGCTGAAGTGCTTAAGGTGGGAGGACTGTGAGTGCCAACAGCCTCAGAGCCAGGCAGTCAGCAAGAAGGGGATGTGCTAGAAGGTGTTGTGGCCCGAGCTGGGTCCTTGAACAGCTGTGTCCCTGATGGCCCAACAGCCCAAGTCTCGCTTTGGTGGCATGTAGGTCAAGGGACAGCATCCTGCGTCACTGCCGTCTTAGTAGGTTGTTATTAAAGACTGGAATTGGTAGGATTATTGGCAATTGGAGCAGCTTGCAGCCAGATGAAACTCCTGGTTTCCTAGCCCTTGTGAGGAGGAGGAGTGACCTACATCTGCCCAGGGGGCTGTTGAGCTCCACATTGCAGTGACTTGGGGCAGTTTTCTCTGTTAGGGACAGAGATAAAGGCTTCTCTTGAGACAGAGGGAAATAAAGGTTCTCGGTGCTCACCAGACCTTGGCTACAATTTTAGATTAATTGTATGTTTTGTGTAGAATGTGAGGAATTAACCAGGTTCAGAAGCTGGATGGGGAATAATGTGCTTCAGGATCTCCTGACTAGATTATTGTTCACTTTACACAATAAAGATACTTCAGGTTTCAACCCTGTTGAAATCAGGTGAGAGAGGTTAGTGTGGAATTTGGCATTGGATTTTCATCTGTCCTTCACTGAATTGCATTTCTGTACGTTACCTGGGAAAAATGCTGTACAATATCTTTCTTTTTATAGATACGATTTTATCAGATAATGTTGCTGCTTCCCCTTCTATCTGCAAAAGGTGAATATAAACCTTCATAACGAAATATTTATTTTGAACTAGAACTCATTTGCATTCTGAATGAGGTGGTGGTTTGCAAATTAAGCAACTCAAAACTTGGTCTAAAAGCATGTTGTATAGATACCTCAGAAATGTTCCTGTTGGTAATAGAACTGTTAGTTGCAGAACTGTGCAAGAAGTAGCACTGTAGCTGAAGCTCTGGGGTTGTGTTTGTGTGAATGTAACACATTTCTGCTACGAATGCTGTGTTGAGAGAGAATTGATTTCAGAAATTGTGTAGCCTGAATGTGAAAAGGGAGGCAACGTGCTCGTTTGTCTGATGGAGATGAAGCAGAATTAGATTTGTATGGGTGTAACTGAATCTAAGAAGAAATTCTTACACTGTGACAAATTAACCAAAGATGACTAATTTACACTGTGTGAGGTAGTGTGACTTTAGCACCAGAACTTCAGTAACATCAATATCTATGTATATTTGAATTAACTCTATGATTGCAATAAAGCAATCCCTTTCTAATGCCAAATTAAGCAGAACAAATAAAAGCAGGAGTTCAGTTTTATATTTCAAAGTAATTTTTTAGACTTTTTTATGCTGTGGACTACAACATAAAAAGAAAAGAGTCTTTGCAAAGGTCTTTAAATTATTATTTGTAATCCTTTTAGAAACGTATTTCATATAGCGTTAGTAGAAAGTTAGTTAATTGTATTAATTAATGCTTGGAAGTGATATATTGTGACTTGGCTAGCAAAATGAACTATTGTTTTTTATATTATTTTATCTTGCTTTTGCTTTTTGGTGTTGCTGTAACAAACAGGCATCATTGTTGTTGTTATTACTCTGTTTGTACCAGGGAATGGAAAGACAAATGAGCTGTGGAAATTCCTTCCACACTTTTTCCCCAGTTGCAAACATTTGCTCATTTTCAAGCCAGGGAATTTGCTTGTTCCCCTCCCCCATTTGAGGATACAAATGGAGCAGATGCCAGTGTGAAGAGTGATGCAGAGCAGGGGTGCACCCAGCAGGTGCTACAGACCTGGGGCCAGGAAATAGCACCACAGTGATATTTTCTGGTATTGGGTCACAGCTCTCCAAAAAACAATGCCCTAAAGATGAGGGGACTGGCAGGAATGTGGTTTGGGTAACTGGTGGAGGTGCTAGAAGTGATCATCAGTCAGCCAGGGAGAAGCAGAACAGTAATAGAGTCCAGTGACTTTTATTTTTTTAGTTGGTTCTTAAGATTTTGGAGCTGCTTACGGTGGAACTGAGCAATAAAGATTATCTATTACTTTAGACACTCTCCAAGGAAAAAAATCTGCTTTGTTTCTTGGAATTAAAGTGAGCTCAGAGAAATAATTGGATTTCAGATGTTATTGATGGGAAATTGTAACCTCAGGCAAGCAGGGGAAAGGCTGAACTTCCTGGTTGTGATGAGCCAACTGCTAAGATCAAAACTTGACTGAATTCAGAAATGATTGTTGATTGAAGTCTTTGGCCCAGATCAATAATGGTTTTACTGGTGGACTTTACTGGGAGCAGGGTTTAGTGTAACAGCATCACATTTCCAATGAGGACTTCTTTTTTACTGTCAAAACAGCACTCCACGTTGTTGACAAATTCCTCAGTGATCATCAGCCAAAATGAATGTATTTAAGTAGGATTTGGATCTGACCTGCTGCTTTGCAGCTACATCCCTTCACAGAGAATGGGATTTGGAAAGCAGACAGAAAAATGTTCTCTGGCATGGTCACTGTGGGCTGAGGGCAAGGATTAGAGCGCTGGGAGATGTGCGTGTGCGCAGGACACAGAGTGCTGCAGAAGAGGATGTGTCTGAAATCCTCACTCACCTCTTGGGGCAGATTCCTTCTTCAGGGCTTTTCACTTGGGATTTGCAGTCCAAATCCTAAATATGATTTTCAGTGTGTCTCTCCTTTGCAAACCCAAGCAGATCTATCTGTGCAAACACCGGGGTGGGACTTGCAGTTGCTTGAGCCTCTGAGGAAGAGGAATTTGCACTCATGGTTCCCTGTTGGATCTATTGGTATAAAACTCACCTTGCCATTTGTTCAGGTGGCCCCAATCTGAAGATGATAGTCATTTTTTTTGCACAGGGTGGTCTCTGCATGGCCATCTCTAAACTCTCCTGCTTGTGTCATCACCATAGCTGGACTGAGCTGCAGGGTTTGTGGAAAGGCATCCCAGGCTTGTGGGATGAGTGTATCCAACAAATGTGACAAGGGTTCAGGAAGGTCTCTATGGTCACTGAGTTGTTGTGTCTTGGAAAACAAGGAGAGTAACTCTTCAAATGGAAACTTCTCAGATCTGCTGGGTGACACTGAGTAATGCACTCGGTACCCACACTCACAAAGGACACAAGCTGCAAACAAGCACATGTAGCTGTTTCCACTACATGTGGAGGGCAAAGGTCCTTTCCCACAGTCAGCTATGGTCAGCTGGGGAATGGGAAGTGAAAAACCAGCTTGCCCTGCCTTTGGATGTGTCAATGAGGGGTTTCCAGCCTTGCAGCTTTGGACTTATGTGTGTGGCATTTCAGGCACATGAGTTCTCTTAGACATAGACCCAGGCGTCTTAACTCTCAAAATGTCCCATTTTGGGGGGGATGATGGGGGTGGGGTGTATGCATTTTTAAATTATTTTTGTATGAAACATTCAAAGTTAAATTTATTGTTTCTAATTAAAACACCTGCTTATTTTCAAATACAACAGAGGTTGAATCTTTTTTTTTTTTTCTGAATAGCACCCAACTCACATCACCATTTGATAACTGTATGATAGGTAGCTGGTGATTGCAGAATTATGGCAGTGTCTGTGTAACTTTTCAGAAGAGAGCAATGCAATAAAGATCCTTTAGGTCTGTCTAATTCTTTAGGTAATACTTCTGTTTACTCTTTATTTAAGCACTTGAAATTTCAATTGATTAAAAATCCAGACAATTTAAATGGCAGTTTTATATATAAAACAATGATAAATTAAAATTTAGTAATCTCCTTCTCTCTTTGTGTGCATTTAGCAGCCCACATAGAAGAATCCTCCCTTAAAAACATTCTCCATGCATTCATTTAGTCCCACAAGAAATACCCAAAAGTTATCTTGGCACCTTTGCAGTGCCTGTCATCTTTCTTGCACCACTCACGATCCCCTGAATTCCAAATTCACATTGTAGTTTAAATCCTCCTGTATTCAGAGTTCTAAATGAGTTTTTCTAAGTCTCATGCCTACCACGTGCAATTTTTGGCCACACCAACTGACATTTATTGCCTCGTTCTGCTTCTTTCATTTCCCTCCCATAAAATGCTGGGCTTGGATTCTAGTTTTTTCCTGGGTGGTTCTTGTTACAGTACCTTTTCTGTTGCAGCCAGGATGTCTTCCCTTAATACAATACATCCCATTATTCGAGCTCACCACTGGGTATACAGTTTCCCTCTTGCTTTCTCAAGTTCTTTCTGTGAAAAGTCCCTTGTAGTGCCTGATCTTTTAGAAACTAATACCTTTTGTTAATTGCTGCCTTATCCTTATTAAATGACAGGTTTTCTCTGAGCTAAATTGTAGCCTATGACCTCGACTTAAGCAGATCTTTCCTTATCTGTTGTCAGCTCCATTTTACTGGCAATCCCTATGAGTTTCATAAGGTCAGCAGAGTCCCTGTGTGGCAGGTTCATTCCTGAGGGTGTGTGACCTGTGGGACCATCACTGTGGCTCTTGTTATCTCCCTGCTGCTGACCAGACCTTATCTCTTTATCCTCTGACCCGGGTCACTTTGCAGATTGCATTCTGGATGTGCTCTCAGCTCTTGATGGGGCAGTGCTTGTTTTGTTCAGTTCTCTAAGAATTTTCTTGCTTATTTTTAGGTTTGATACACCACTGTTTCCCATTATAAAATCTCTGCTAAGGCCTTTGTAGGGTTTGTGTTTGATTTCTGCTCAGTATTTTGGGTGCACAGTTTTCTGAAGAATATTAGATGGTGCTTTCATTCTAGTTGGGGGAGCACAGTGGGCTAATGCCAGCTTTGGTCTGGATCTAGGTGTGCCATAGAGAGGTCCCCCTTGGAAAAAGGAGCTGGGAGTGGGTGAAGTTCTGCTTTTATTTATCCAACTTGCTGGCCAGCAGTCAAGGGCTGTCATCATGGATTTCAGGGCTGAAGGAGGCTCTTTATTCCCAAGAGATAGCAAGGAGCAGAGCGGGACTCATGACCCAGTTACCTCTGGAGCAAACACAGCTGCCTGCTCTCTGTCAGAGCTCAGAGTGGATCCTCAGCCTGATTTTTCTTGCTTCATAAATATGTAGGATTCACAGAATCACAGAATGGTTGAGGTTGGAAGGAGCCTCTGGAGTTCACCTAGTCCAAGCTCCCTGCTAAAGCAGGTTCTTTACTTAGTGCCTTGAGCAAGAGCCCACTGTCTTTGACCTGCTTGTATGTGTTTCAGTTAAAAATGACCGTGCACGTGGCTCATTGCTGTGCAGTTAATGAGAAGTGTTATCTCATGCGTGGACTTGAGGATGGAGGTGTTTGAGAGCCAGAAGTTTAAACTCAGGCTGTTTCTGAGCAGGACAGATTTTGGTGACATGCAGCAGGTCACTGAGGGCAGAGTTGGGTGGCTTTGCAAGTCCATTCCCAGCAGAAATGGGATTCATGCAAGACAGGCTGGGCAGAAAGTTGGAAGACATGAGTTTAGTTTTAGAGGCACCATTTACTGAATTCATTTGCCCTTTTCCTGCTCATGTTAATTTCTGCCATGGGTTTGTTCTTTTTTGTTTCTATCATGAATGCTTGGGGACATGGGCCATTCACCAGTAGTTCCAATTTTGGACACAGCTTCTAGGAATACAGCAGTTCAATTAATGAATTGTAATAATTAGAAGGAACAATCCATTGCCTGATTTTATTTTTGTCCTAGTGATAAAATGCTACCAAAATCTGTATCAATATATATAGAGAGGTATATTTAATTTTATTGTATTTTTCATATAATAGAGTATCCTGAGTTGGAAAGGACATGCAAGGATCCTCAAAGTTCCAAGACTTAGCCCAGCACAGCACCATGCCCATGAGTCACATCATGTGCCCCAGAGCGTTGTCCAAATACTTCTTGAGCTCTGTTAGGTTTGGTGTTGTGATCCCTTCCCTGGGAGCCTGTGCCACTGCCCAACTACCCCCTGAGTGAAGACCCTTTTCCTGATATCCAACCCAAACCTCCCCTGACACATCTTCAGGCCATTCTCTCGGGTCCTGTCACTGTCACCACAGAGAAAAGATCAGTGCTTCTCTTTGTTTGTGATCATATTAGTCCCAGTAGAAAATCCAAGTTATCACTAACCTGGATCAAAACTACAAAAAGCAAAAAAAAACATGAAGCAGCACTGCAACCAGTTTTAGCAACTTAGAAGAAAATACATCTTTAAGTGTTAAAAAAAAATAAAAATCTGTGACATGATGATTTCTTGTATTTTCCAGCATTTTCCAAGTAAAATTCATTAATTAGAGATTATTTATGAAAAGTTACTGTCTTAATCTGTATTGAGACTAGACTCTATAGTCCCAATTTGCTATTAAATAGACATATATACAATTGGGTAGAGACTTGAGCGACTTAAAGTCCAGGAACATAGTTTTATAAAATCATAAAGGCTCCTGTGTTGGAATGGACCCATGGGGATTGTTGAGTCCAACTCCTGACTTCACACTGGGCAGCCTAAAATTTAAACCAATATGCCAATCCCAAGCAACGTAAGAGTTGCTGCAAGCTAATAGGTACATAATTGTTGTATATTGCAAAGTCCCTGAATCTCAGGTGGTATTATAACTCTGATTTTAAAAAAAATTCTTTGTTAGAAAAACTTCCATATTTTGTATTGAAGAACAAACTCTGCGTTCTTCTACACTTAATGAAATAATCATTCCAAAACATTTTCAGAGACAGACTGTGGAAAAGCTCGAAATGGGCCTAATGAAGTGCTGTGACGAACAGGAACTGGGTGAGACTATGTACTGACACCTTCCTAGAGTCATAGAACACCATAGGAATGTCTCAAACTGGAAGTCATCAAGTCTAATTCCTTGTTCATTGCAGGAACTACTTACAACTAAACTATAACCAATCCAGTTACTACTAACATTCACTTTAGTTTGCACTGGAGAAGAGGGCAGTGAGTACAGGAAAAAAGCATGAGTTAATTAGGAATGGGTCTGAAATCTTTTTAAAATGTCCTTTATAACTCATGGTACCACAGGTTATAAAGATTTTGCAGCCAACAAATCCATTTCAGAGTGGCCTAAATGCATTGCTGTGTCTGGTTGCTGTTTGTAAAGATGTTGGTGATGGCATTGACCTGGGCAATGTAACCTTGGAAAAAACAAACCTGAAACAGAGGATGGGCAAGAGCACTGCTGTGGTTACCAAGATTTCACTTGAGATTTTAAGAGGAGCCAAGTGTCCTGTCCCTTTCTGTAGCAAGGCCAGTGTGCTGTTATTACTGGAGAAACAGTGGAGTTACAGGTGTTTGGTCTGTGTTGATATGAGAAATCAGGTTAAAGCTGCACGGTTTTCTGGATCATTTGCAGCAGGAGGTCTCTGATCTCTCGCCTGTGCTGTTGCCACTGCTGTCCCTTGTCACACTCCCCCGAGCCAGCCCATCATGCTGATGAAATGCAATGGCCTCGTGCCTCTGAGGCCCATGAGTGGTGATGGAGTTTCTCAGAAGCACCACAAAAACCCTCTGAGTTCCTTGAGTGTGATTTCCCCTTTTGCTGTAGCCAAGTGGTGAGATTGCAGGGGAGGCTCAGGGATCACACCACAAATTGTAAATACAAATCAGTGCACTGTGTGACTGCATTACGTTCATACAACGTTAAAATGCAAGTTACCAAGCATTTAGCCTTGGAAGCCTGGCAAGCAGAAGAAAAAGCTGTGTAAGAGTGAAAGCCCTTTCATTTTTCCTGCCCATTAATTTATGTGCCTTCGGAGTGTTGCCATTTAGCAAAGTGCCTTTTGTGTTTCTGCCAAGATGAAGTAGCCACTGGGAAAAACTAAGTAGGCCAAATCCTGCAAATATCTGGAGAGCTCAGCCAGGGTGGCTGATGGTGATCCAAAAGAGTGTGAGGATGGATTTGGCTTCATGCAGGCAGCACAACGATATTGAACAAAATAAAAAGCTGACATAAGAGTTTCATGTCAAAAGGCAGTTGCTGCAAGATAATGCATATAGAAGATTTTTAAAATTCATAGTTCATAGTTTTGATTCTGTGTATAGAACCTGGGATCTTCAGATGTGTGCTCTGGGTCTCAGGCCATGTCAGCTGCAAGCTATTTAAAGGTATAGACCATGCCTGGCATGGCCCAGGGCAGTGGTGTACTCACCATATAGATTTCTGAAGTCAGAGTCCTTATAGAAATGCTCGTTCTGTTCCCATGTAGTGCTTTAAATAGCTGAACACATCACTGTTATTCCAGTGAAACACATTCCAACTCCATATGAGCAATCAGGGGAGAGATCTTTGGCTGCCAGGTATCGCACAGTGAGAGCATCTCACTGCTTACATCATCTCCTTCTGACATCGGTGCTGTGCCCTCCTGCACCAGGGGGAAAGGACCCCTGTGTTTTGGGGATAACTAAAGGGGTTTCCCTGCTACCTCAGCCTGTATTTCTAATTTATGACCAGGAGTTTGCAGGGTTTAGTTCTTTCAGCCTTTCTCCCCAGGTGCCCGGCACAGCCCTGAAGCGGCCGTGGTGTCACCTGATGCAAAGACACCCCTTGCTGGCACGTCCCGCATCCGGTCCCTCCGGGACCCCGCCAGCGGTGCCACCCCCCCGGGACGTGACAATATTTCGGCTTCTGTAGGACGCTATTTTTACACGGCGGTGACGGCGATGTTGGCGCTGCTCCCGCCTGTGCGTGGGTGCTGCAGGAATCATCTGACCCGGCTGTGTCGGGGTCGCAGTGGTGGCGGTGGTGGCAGCGGCAGCGCTCGCTGCGGGTCCCGCTCCCCTCGGCAGCGGCCACTAACCGCAGTGCTCCCGGGGGAATTTCCCCTCTGGAAGGGAATTAATGCAGGAATGCCCGAAGATACAGGTACAGTGTGATGACTCCACGTTTTGGTCAGCCTAGACCTGAAATGATTTGTTTTTCATCTGGGGCTGGCTGTGGTAATTAAATCGTTGATGCTGTCCTGAAAATAACTACTCTGTGTTTATGTGGAAACACAGCCGATTGGGAAAGATGGTTATACATATATTGTAAATTATGCTTTGTGTTCTTTTAATTAGATGAACGATGATTTGGAAATGATAATGATTCTGGTAGTTAGCTGACAGCTCAGTTTGGAAACTTGCCTCATTTTTTAAATTTGAAATTGACTTCAGAGTTTATATTAGTCTATAATGGGAAAAAAAGCGCCTATTTCTTTATGCAGATATCTTGGAGTGTTGTTTCTATATCCTATCTCATTGCAATCTACCTAAACCTGTACAAAAATAACTTTTACAATGCTGCAGTAGCTGTTACTCAAACTCAGCAGAGAGTTTAATGAGCTGTGTTTGAATTTGGTAAATATTCTATTATAATAACGAGGGCAGGAGGTTAGCTTGTGCTCAGTTTGTTTATGTGATGTGAGTTTAGCACAGAGCATATGGTGAGATTTGAAACTCTTGTGTGAGTACTCGAGCTGTGTTGCACCTCTTGTGCGTGGATTGTTCAAATCCTGAGGGATAACACCATCCTTTTGCCTCTGGTCCCATAAACTCAGTAATTGGTGGTAAAAGCAGAGGTCACCTCAGTTGTGCTGTGTGCCCTGTATCAGCTGTGGGTTTCTGTTTTGATGATGATGAGTAGGAAGTGCTGGAAAAGGCATGCCTTGGAAAGGCACTGTTGGAGTGGTTGCTTATATGTAGTAGGAGCGGGTGTACATTTCAAAAGGGAACAGAGTTCTTGAAGCATTTTACTTTGTATTTTTGCACAATGTGAAAGAATTAAATTGAGATCTATTGGCGTAGAGATTTATCGAGTTTGGTGAATATTTTCTCTTATAATACAGGAACTAAAGAGAGAAGTAACAATGCTTTGCTGTAGGAGCCACTGCAGAGGTCTTGGAAAGAACAGAGAGCACTTCTGGGGAGGGTGCCTGGACCCTCTTGGTGCAGAAAAGCACTTTTGGGAACAGCAGTGAGTTTGTGTGAGCGCCTGGGGACACTTCAGCCCTCCATGTGGCCAGATGGAGGGCTTGAGGGACCACGTAATGTGGACATTGAGAGCAAAACTTCTTTCCCTTTGTCCTTCTGGTCTTCTGCTTTCTCATGAGACATACAGAAGAACAGGTCATTGTAGTGAGAAGGCACCATAAGGCAGGGGAACAATTGTAAAGTCATTTAATGCAAGGTGCTAATTGAGAAATAGGGTAAACCAGGCTACCACCAGTTATTTAATGTTCTGTTCCAGAACATATAACACATCACTCCTTAGGCAGGGCTGGGGCTAGGGAATTGCTCTTCCCCGCTGCCAAGTGGGGTTGGCAGGATGATGGATGGGAAGAGTTGTGGAGTTCCTGTTGCATAATTACTCTTTTTCTCATCTTTTCTGTGGAAAGGACCAATGGCGGCTCAGGCCCCCACAAGGCTCCATAATGAATCATTGGTTCTTAGAAAAAAAACAAACCCAACCCCCTTATTTAAATTAAATGTACAGCTGACACCCATGTAGTTCTCTGATCACTGCATGTGTTACTAAATTATGCATTTCTGTGTTATCCTCACATTAGCACAGCTCCTCATCACTGGATTTTAAACACAGACACAAGACAGGGAGAGAGCAGGAGCCAGCTCTACAGTGGGAATAATGCTTCACTGGGATATTTAGAGGCACTTAAATGCTTCTTTCCTTATTTTCATCTGTGTGTTTTTAAATTCAGCCCTGAGTGTTTTGACTCAGTTGACACAAGAAGGGTTTGTTAAAAAAACGATTAAACTCCAATCTCTAATTCCAGCAGTACTTGTGTGCGTCTCCTTTAATCCTGCTCCAGGAAGATTGCAAATTTAATTCCCCTCTGGGCTTCTGGGAACCTCACTATCCCCAAATCACTTGATACAGCATGTCAGCAATCAATAATTCTGTCCTGTTTCTCAAATACTTAGTAAGTAAATGTCATTTGTGTCTCATATTTGTTTATTTTGATTTTCAGTAACCACCTCTAGCTATAGAGATGAAAGGTTTCAGTGTCAACACAAAGACAATTTGCTGGTAATTCCTTCATGCAGAAGAATATCCCTTACCAGTGCTGTGTGGTTTTGGTTCAGAGTTGGAATGTGGCCTTTGCCTTTTGTTGAAAAAACTGAACATTATTATGAACTAAACAGCTGATAATTGTAGTTTTAAATATTGATGGCTAATATTTTTCCCCTCAAAAATAGGTTTTCATCTCATAAAGCAAACGTTTGTAGACTTATAGAGGAGCCTGTAGTGCTGATAGCTGCTAAAGAAAATTGTTTTATCTTTTCCACTGGTGGAGGGTACAGGCCAATGATACAGTATTTGTATGAGCCTGAAATGAAAGGCCTGCACTTTTTTAACCTGACCTCCAGAACACAATAAAAAAAGCCCCAGAACAACCCACAAAAAGGACAGGGATGGTGCCTCCCACCCTGCAGGTCCTTTGTTTTTCCTTTCATTGTTGCCTTTAGGCTCTGGTTCTGCACTATCCTTCCAGGAATCTTAGTGAGGAATTACCGCTTTCGTTGCATTGAGAGGTAATTGGGGGGATTGCAAATATTAGGAATAAAATTTCTTTTCACATGACTGTTGTCTCTCCACTCAAATTACACCTTTCTTTCAATCACAGTACTCTTTAAAATGTCTGTATCACAACAAGGACAGGTTGGATGGGGCTTTGAGCAACGTAGTGTAGAGGAAAATGTCCCTGCCATTGCAGGAGGGTTGGAACTAGGTGACCTTTAAAGTCCCTTCCAGCCCAAATCATTCAAGGATTCTGAGATTGTAATATCAAATGGTGTCATTTGGCCCTTCATCATTTTGGGCTTCTTTAATTACTAAGAGCAGTAAATGTATTAAACTGGTGTTTTAGAATAGAGTTAAATAATGTGGCACAAATGAGTTATGTGGCCTTAATTATGTCTGTATAGTAAACAAAGAGGGTGGAAGTCTTTGTCATTAAACTTTATAGGTGAAATTTGATTCCAGATTAAATGTGCATTCTTAAGCGTGACACTTCCTAATTTTCAGTACTTGATTTCCAAGCTCAGAAATGGCTTCTGTAGGTTCCTGTGCAGAGTTGAAACAAAACGCAACAAACTGGAAAAAGCATTAGGGCTCTGTGGAATTCTACAGTTTCTGGACATGTTTCTTCATCAGATCTGTAATCTACCATGAAGATTTCTCATTTATCTGTTGGAGAGCCTGATAGCAAAGGAGTTTGTCATCTTCTGCATAGACCAATCCTGGACTGGATCTGTTGCCAAGAGTTTGTTTTCCCTCGGCAGTTTGCTCACAGCAGAGAGGTGACATTTTCTATCCCAGGATCCTGAACAGAGCATGACCAGGGACTTGTGAATCCTCTCCCTCCCATCACCACCGTCAGCGTATCTTGTTCTGTTTCCAAAGCATTCCTGTTTCACCCAAATCCATTCCTTATCTCTGGCACCTTTTCCTGGTCCCCACAGCACTTAAATACTGCTTAGTCTAGCAATGCTGAAGGAGCTGGGCTTAGTCAAAGGTGTGTTTTTTTTACCACAAGCTGTGGATTTTCATGGATCCAGTGTACCTGTTACAGTGTTCATCGGGGCAAGGCTGCAGCCTTTGATCCAAATACTTCCGCAAGCAAGGTGCTCTGCTTTCTTTTTAATGTTGAAAACCAATAATATATTGTACACTAATCGTTTTATTGTACACCTTTATAAAAAGCTTAAACATTTTGTCTGAAATTTTCCCTGAAGAAATGAGTTCAAGATCACCAAATGGGAGTAATGTTCATGTGAATGGTTAAAGTTTGGCAAAGCTCTTAGGCAAATATTGTGATTCTTAGGGATGGTCCTGTGTAGGGTCAAGAGTTGGACTTGATGATCCCTGTCAGTCCCTTCCATCTCAGGGTATTCTGTGAATCTGCAGAAGTTGTAAGCACACTGAAAACATCACTTGACAGCAGCCATAAGATGTGTAATGCAGGTTTAATAATGAGCAGTGCCACTGTCCCTCTTTCCCTGTGGTACATGCAGCAAGTGCACGTCTTGAGTAAGCAGTACAGAAGTGAGTCTGAGGAGTTTGTCTTATTTGGCCATTCTTCAGAAAACTGTTGCTGGTTAATGTGCCCTACTTGGTCCAGAACTAAGCAGAATTATCTGCTGTGTCTCCTGGTGGAGACAGGCTGAGTCTTGACATCAGAGATGAGCACTGGACAGTTGGCAAGGATATTGGCAGTAATGTCCTCAGCAGAAAGTTTTGCACAAAGAAGTCCTGTAGAAACTGCTCGTTCATTCCTTGCCAGTTTTTGTCCTTGTCAAAAAGTGAGTGCAGTCAGATCCTTTTAGCTTTTGAGGATTCATGAGGATGCCTCTGCTGGAGCAGAATGTAGTCTGGGAGAAAGGCGCACTTAGAGAATCAGGTATTCAGTTGTATTGTGGTTTAGAAAAAGTAACTTAAAGTTAAGAAGGAAATTCCCACAAATTAGAATATAATAGGAGCATTTAATTTTTAATGAACTCTTTAGTTGGTTATGATCCAATGAGCAGTCTCAGTCAATTACATTCCATCAGTAATTCATTATTTAATTTATTAAATATGTTGTTTCTTCTGCTGCTTTGAAGACTGAATTTAATACATAAAAGCATAAAGGTAGAATGCTGAAAATTGCCATATAAACTTATCTCTTTAAATATAGTTGGAAATGTAAGTTAAAATGTGAAGTTCCCTAACAGAATTAGTTTCTCAGAATTGTCAGCAGATGAAACCTCAACCTAAACCACATTAAGTGTCAATGTTTTAAAATATAAACTAATATGTGATTAATTATATGATTTTGTTGAGCTAGATGGAAGAGTAAGTGCTTTAAACTTTCTTCAGAAGGACCTCTTTGTAATGATCTCCAAGGCACTGTATTCCCACTGGGGTTTTGTGTGAAGTACTTGGTACCTTAGTTCTGGGCTGAGAGAAAAGAAAAATAATTACTTCTTTGTCTGCAGTGTATATTTTAAATATGCTTTGTGTTACTTCAAGATTAATAGAAAAATTTCAAAAGAAATTTCAAAGAATAATTTTTTAAAAAAACATAAATATTTTCCTTTTTTTTTATAGCTGAGTTGCTGAGTTTTTTTAATTCTGAACCTTGATTTAGAGACTCAAAGAGAAGGAGATGTGTGAAGTTCTGCCCTGTAGCTCTGGACACTGAGCACCAAATACATTGTGGAAAACATTTTTTGCTGTTTTCTGCCACATTTTCTGTTTGCAACCATTACCAGAAACCAACAAAAAAATCAAATTTTGCAACAATTTTCAACGTTCTGCTGTTTTGGATAAAGTGCAGCTTTGGGCTCCTGGGGGCAAGAAAGCAAACAGAAAAGCTGTGTTTTCTCTGGAAATGTGAGGCTGTTGTCACTGTAGGGAAGGGAGTTTGTTTGGTGGGGTGGGCTGCCCTGGGGCTCTCTGGCATCGCTCCTGGCTTCCTCCTGGCCCTGCTCTGCTCTGCAGCTGGAGTTCCTGAGCTGGGTTTCTCTGGCCTGTGGGACACACCACAGCATGAGCTGGCAGCTTTCTACACTGGCCAGGCACGGATGCCTCAGGAGGGATGCTGTCCTGAAAGGCTGAAACATGGGAACAGATGAGTGTGAAGAGAAGTTATTTGTTTAATTGTTCCAATCAAATTTTATATTTCAAATGCAACTATTTAGGCCCAAATGTTTGGGCTATGGTCAGCTTCTTTTAAGTCAAGTCTTTCTTGAGTTATATGCTACAAATTTGATGCTTGTTAGCAAATCTGGAGAGAGCAAACCTTTACTGATAGTTGCAAACTTTTAGCAGCTACTCGAGTAACTAATTCAGGAAAATACTTTGTTTTGGTTTCTTACAGGGTTGATTCTTTTTCAGGGTGGGTCGTTTGTTTTGGGCAGGTTACAGTACAGAGAAATTCTTGTGTCAAAAGTAAAGTATTGCAAAGTTCAGAGTTTCCTCTGTTTTTATTTGAGGAATAAATCAGACCCTCATAGTGGCCTGAACGGTCTGTACTGCTTGTTCTATGTAAGTTTGGGCATTCGCCTTTCTATAAACTCCCAGTTGCCTGTCATGCTTATGTTGTTTTTATTGGACATGTCCTTAATTATAACCAGGCCTTCAGTAATTGCTCCAAAGTTCACAATGCCTTGAGCAGGACTCCTTTGACCATCACAGAATGTGTAATTTTAGCAGACAAGGCACAATGCTAGTGGGTGGTGAATGATGCCATGAGAAGCTCAAGCCCTTGTATCTTCAGGGTAAAAAAAAAAAACAAAAAAAACCCCAACCCAAACCACTTTAGTTGCAGTAGAAAGCGCTGTTTTGGGTAAAACTTGCAGCAAATTCCCCGGAAGAGTATGTGGGTGGGGCAGCTTAGTATCTTACTGAAATACTGACTCCTTCAACTCAGTGGGTGTGGAAAGGCCTTTTTTGCCTAAGTTTGAGTGTATGAAAGGTTGCTCCATCTTGTCTGGTTGGTTGGTTGGTTGGCGAGTTGATTTTGTAGCTGAAATTTAAACAAAACCACTTTGAAAGAAACAGTCCAGCCTTTGAGTAAGCATGCCACGTTACAGAAGAAAATGTCCTTAAATATGTCATTTACTTAAAAAGCTTTATATGCTGTCCTGTTATTGGTTCTTCACACAGAGAAAAAGCCAGATCTGTTGAGTTATGCTACAGCTCCTTTATAATTAACTGCCTTGGTGTTTCCTCTCTTGACTCCTAAGTACACTGTGATAAAAAATTGATGCAAGTGCTGCAGCAGGATTGCAAGAATAAGGTCATATCTCACCTGTTCCACATAACACATTGAGTTGACAATTTATCTTGTGTTATCAACAGCACAAAAAATGCAATTTCTAATTTACATCACAAGATGGCAGCAAATTTTTAATTCACTTAATCTTCACTAACATAGACTAACCTATCCTCTCGAAATCGTAGTTTTCTTACACAATGACAGAAAGCTTTGTTTAATGATCAGATATGTGTGCTATTTACAGGGATGTCACACTTTCAGAAGTACTCAAAACATCTACAGAACTTTGTTTCTGCCTTAAAATCAGTTGAAAAAGGCATTTACTATGAACTTTAAAGGTCAGTAGCTCACAGTGTGTTACCAAGTCCCATTAAAGACACTTTGAATTGAATAAAAACTGTAGCTTTTATCTACAGTTTGATTTCTTGAAGAGAAAATATGATGAAGCTTTTTTTGAAATTCCAGCTCTCAGGACTTGATCATGTGGATTCTTTCCTCTATAAGGAATTCTGATTTATGTTTGAAATGTGTTCAGTCTAAAGCTTTCAAAGTTATGAAATAGCAGGGTTGGCTTGGTTCAACTCCTTTTGGCAGATGTTTTCTCCTGTGCTGGCCAATCCCAGAAGTTAAAATTTTAATCTGCTTGACCTGATTTGTCCTAGGTGTTAATTGCCATTGCTTGTAGATCTTACAGAAGATGGATCTATGGCCTTTAAAATGCTCTTCTTTTTGTTTCCTCCCTGCAGTCTCACAACCACAGGCTGTACATAGCCAGCTGGAGAAACCATCAAGTACTGCAATTCTCTGCAATACCTGTGGAAAACCATGCAAAGGAGAAGTTTTGAGAGTTCAGAACAAATATTTCCATATTAAATGCTTTGTTTGCAAAGGTAAGTGTGCTTCTATGAGTAGGGCATTAGCAATGGTGTGTGCCTTAATGAGCCTGGAAACTTCACAAGCATATTTTACAATCTGATCCATGCCTGAAAGGATTTACTGTAAAATCTCTGGTTCCTTACTGTAAGATTATAAACATCCTAAGTCCCAAAACTGGAGTATGTTTTCAATGGCTGTAAAGCAGTTGTAAAGCATATTGGAGTTTACTATAGAGTTGGGATGTCAGGAAGAAGAGCAGTTTGGGAGAGCAATGCAGGGCTCATAAAAAATTAACGTTTGCAAAGAAATTCAGAGGTTCTCTCTCTTCCAGCTCTCTAATTGATGCCATAGGGTGGGCCATGGCCACATCTGCTCAGGTTCTCTTGTGTTGGACTGGATCTTTAAATTACAGTGTAACCCTCTATTCTTTTCCATTTTTGGGGGGAGAGTGACTTCGTTTGCTCCAGGTTGGTGCCTGGTCATCTAATACTGTCATGTGACTAGCAGAAGGATGGTCACAGGAAAAGGGAATTATCTGATACAACATCCCTTCTGTAGACACTTGCTTGAAAGTATCATTACATTTGAAAACTTATCTAGAAGCTGCAAAGATCTAATTTGCTTTAAATGTACAATTGCATAAATGTTAACTGATGTTTACTGAACAGCTTTCTTTCTCCATTATTAACCAGTGCTTTAAATGACATCTATTAATCCTTGTAGCTCAGTCTAGAAACATAAGCATGTCTCTGGTTCCAGATGTGCTACTGTAACTATTTCTACTCCTCTTTAGAGGAAATACTAGAAAGAAAACTATCACTGTCTGTTAGCTATACTGATATTTTTAAAAATCTCATGGGATTAAGTACGTACTATTAATAACTGAGGCAATCTTTAATGAATTAAGCAGACAGGACTAAATGTTCAGCTCAATAATTGTGTTCTTTGCAAAATTGCGCTGCAAGCAAAATAAGCACACTGCACTTTCCTAAACAGCAAAAATATTTTGGTCATTTATTCAGAAGAGATTAGTATTTAAAGCAGAACACAGCTGATGCCTTGAGAGGCTACCTAGAACAGAGGCTAGACAGTGTTAAAGGAATAAAGTGTGTATTTATTAAAAAGGCCTTCAAAGGATGCACCTTGGGCAGTACAAGAACCTGGCTGAGGCTACACCCACGATGGACAATGGGTCATGAATTTTTACATTTTTATCAGTTTTGCTCTATTTACATATTGGGGTTAATTTTCCAATTACAGCTTCAGGTTACAATGTCCCATCCTCCCAGATTGCTCTCCTCAATTCACTGTTGTTTATACTTTTTGGGCCTGAGGCTGAAATGCTGTCCTTGGTTCTCGGGCTGGAAAAGGATTGTTTTGTCTGACTACACTGTGAAGAGAACTTGCTAACACTTTATATGAAGTTCAGAGTTATATACCAATGCAGTACAGAATCTGGAAAACAAGAAAGCTAAAACTTAAAGCATCACAGCCCATACATGCATCTTTTAAGTACTTTTAAAGCCAACTGCTCTTACAGCAAATTTCGCTATTAAATCAGTTTTTCATACCTAAGTCAGGAAAAGAGCAGCTGATCTGTTATTCAGGAGTCTAGTCTGCTTCATGAAGCCTTAGTAACATTCTGGTATTTACTCCATATTATTATCTTGATGAAATCCAGGCCCCCTTTATTTTTAACAGATTTGCTATGAGAAAAGACAGATTGTACAGAGGGAGTAAGACAGAATCTTACATCCAATTTTTGGTTTTATAGGCCATCTCCATTTAGATGATGCCAGGTCACCAGCAAATGCAGCATGTGGTCACTGAATGGATTCATTGATCCCAAATTTAGACAGTGCAGAGGATTTTTCCCACCCCCATGCAGAGGAAGATGATGAATGCACTGTAGAAGCTGCATTGCCCCTATCTGTCTGTAAGAGATAAGAAAAAAGAGATTTGTTTGCTTCTGGCAATCTGGGATAAAATCAGGAAAAAAATCACAGTGTTAACGAGGTAGCAGGGTGGCATCTGTCAGCCACCTGTCAGTCTCTCAGCTGGCACAGGAGAGTGTCAGAGAGGTGTGATTAAACTGCTGCTTGGTGTCAGGGCTCATGGACTCCTCCTTACTAATCATTTTGCGAAGTTTGCACACATGGTTGCTTTGAGGGCTTTCTCTCATTATTTAAATGCCATAATTTCTTTTATCACCTTTCAAGGGATTCCATCAATTTTCTGGAATTATTCTGGTGTCTGTTTTTTGTTTTGTTTCTGGGCTTTATTTGTTACTTAAGAAGCATAAGTTGCTTTGTAATACAGATTTGCCATGTTGCTACGTGAGAAGAGCTTTGGAACAGAGCACTGAATATACATTCCACTAGCTACATAAAAGGAGAAAAATCAGGTTAGGAAAACGTCACTTAGATTTTTAAATTAATGGATGAAAGAATACAGTTCATGTGTTGGGATTTAGCAAAAAATGGTATTCAGTTCTGATCAGTCAGTCTGCTTTCAGCCTTGGAGGACAGTTTTGTGCCATGACCCCTGCTGTGCACAAGGCAGGGTGATGATTCTGGGAATGCATTTTTCTTATTGTTGATTCCTCCCTGTGGTGAATTTATTTTGCTGCTACTCAGCAATGCAGTTTGTCCTGTCTCACCTTATCCACCAAAGATGGCATGTGGAAAGAGGTTGTGTTTCCAGCATCCAGTGCAGCTGCAGAGTTGTCCAGGACAGATAATCCCATGTGTAGGCTGCCTGCTTGGTTGACTGCCTCGGTATTAAATCATCTTGCGGCCTGCAGCAGAAACCATTTAATATTTATAAAGCTGCAGGAAAATTTGGTCCTTCTCACAGAATTTACGGCTGTACAGTGATGGAAAATGCAAACTGAAAAAGAGCCCGTGGATAAGAATGAGAAATGGCCATGGTGTGGTGTCTAGAGGTATTCGAGGTCTGTTTGAATGACCTCATCAGTGACAGATGACATTATACTGGAAGAAGTCATGCCTTTTTGAATATGTGGGAAATTTGAAACTATTTCTTTGATAGTTTTGAATAAATTAGGTTCAAGAGGGTCAAATACATGGATTGAATGAATTGTTTCCTTTTTTTTTTTTTAGTGTAGGAAGATAGTTTTATGTATTACCATACTGCTGTCTGGTTTGGGTTGGAAAGGGCTTTAAAGATCACCTCATTCCAACAACTCCACCATGAAGAGGACTTCTTCAACTATACCAGGTTGCTCAAAGCCCCATCCAGCCTTGGACACTTCCAGGGGTGGGACAGCCACAACTTCTCTGGGCAGCCTTTTGTGTGGGGACTGTAAGTTTCAGAACGGTAACAGCAATTATGTAGATGCCTTTTGTATTAAAATTAAATTACATAACCCAGGAAGGTAACTATAAAGTCACAAATTCCCATGCAGTTCTTACATTCCCCAGATAATGATTCTAAACAACTCAAAGTTTTTAAAAGAAGAACAACTCTTTTATTATTCAAGACTAAGAGACACATCCATATTTAACAGCAGTACTGGGAGCATCTGCTAGTTTTGCTCAGTATCAAAGTTTAGTAGGACCTAGGGAGGTCAGTAGGCATTATAAATAAGGTTTATGCTCATATCTATTCGTATGAGTTATTCCCTGTTTAGCTGCACATCTAATCTGCTTATAAAATGGTGTAGGGAACATGTCATCTAACCTCACTTCAAATTTGTACTTAAGTTTTAGTTTAAAATATATCCCATTTTAATAATGTTTTATAAAAGTTACTGTTATAATGGAGCAGGTGTCTTTAATATTGTACAGCAAAGTTTCATTAGACTTCAAGGGCTTTGGTTCCCATGTTTGCTAATTCTTTTTTTATTTGTTAGCACTGTAATAAAAGCACCAAGGAAAATTACTAAAGTGATAAAATATTAATGACTTAGACTGTCAAATTAAAAAAAAAAAGTGTTGAATATAAATATAAACTATTCTGAGGGTGTTTGTCAGGTCAGGACTGCATTTAATGGAGTGCATGGCATTAGACAAGTATTAACTTGGAGCTTGTTTGCAAGTGTGATTTTGTAGACACAGAAGAGACAGGTTAACATAGAATTATAGATAGGAGAAGTGTAGGTGCTGTAATTGTATTATCTTGGGTAGCCTCTTAGATATTTGATAAGGATAGAAATTACCCTGTTTTATTAGTATTTGGCAAATACTAATTTTCTGTGTTTTGATAGTATCCTGACATTTCCAAAGTGGCAGTGACGAATTTAAATGGAAGTATCCATACCATCTTGCTAAGGAGTGTTCTTTGTACGTATGTGAGGAAAAACAATAACTCACATCTGTGTCCTTTCCTGGTTTGTCTTGATGAAAGGAAATAAACTTCCAGTCTGAGCCACAGAGGTAAAAACATGACCTGTGTGCTATGCCTGCTTCCTTGTATCTTGCATGTATCTTGTTTTACCCCTAATCAAAATTCTCCTGATTGCTATCTTGCCATGGGTGCTGCACATGCAGTCTTCCCTGCTGGCACAGCTAGCAGCTGCAAGTATACTTTTCCCCCAATTAATTTTCATGATTTTTTAAATTAAACTGCTAGAATTTATCACATCTTCATCTTCGAACAGGGTATGTGGTTCTGGGGATTAGTATTTCTGTGACCCTGCAGTGTCCTAGGAATTGTGAGGAAGCCCAGGTCTGGATATATCACTTTATACCATTGTCTCGGTAGAACATGCAGCAGACCCAGAGTTATGTCACTTATCAGGAAGTCCTGTTAATGGGAAGGGCTAAGAGTATTCAGTGAAAATACTAAAAACATGGAGTAACTTGGCAATAGGAGTTATTTGTTGGTTAGATCAAATGCATGTGCTGGGATATAAATATGTTCAAAGCTACACTGAGTAATCTGAGGGACTCACATCTGAACATAGCTACAGGGTTTCACATTTCCAAATGGGACTCATTTACGGGAAGCTCATCTGTAAGATTTCCGAGTCCCAGATTTTTGCCAGGCAGGAGGGATTTCTGGTATTTATGGTGTCATGGGCACTGGGGATTAGTGTAGGGACTCTTATTCTTCAGGCACTCTCAGCAACGTGTGCAACACTTCCTGAGTCCTTCAGGAGTTTGCAGATCGTATTAGCTGAGTATTAACAGGAAAAACTGCTTCCAATGTAATTCTCACCAAGGTTGCAGAGTGTGGCAGGTTTAGGGCTGCCTTTCCAATGTCACATTTGCTTGTAATTTTTGTTTCACTGAAATTATGAAGATGATGATAATAATGATCACTTTTGCTGGTGCAAAAGTAATTTGATGTAGTGGCAAATGGTTCTATGCTGTAGTTTTAAAATCTGAACTTTAAAATTTTTAATCAGTAATTTTTTTAAAACAACTCAATAATTAAAGCAGGAACAAATTTTGGTCAGTTAGTTAACTTGCACTATCACAAAGTAATGGATAATTTTCCTTTTTTTATAATTGTGTTCCTGTTGCAACCTTTCTTTGCATTCATTAAGAACTTTCTGCAGCCCCTCATGTCCTACCCTCACATCAGCACTCTAGCAACATGGCATATATATTTCAACCAGAGTCTGATGGATCTTTAAGAATATCTTTCACAAATTTAATAAATACATCATATTAGTAAAGCATGATGAAATGAAAAGGGAGGAATCATGCTTACAAGTACTGGTAAAGGAATATCTTAAAAACATTCAATAAAAGGTAGTTAACTACCCACCAAAGAAAGCCAAACCTCTGTTGCTTCTGTTTCCCAGTTTGTTTACTCCTTATTTGCATCCTTCTAGTCTGTAGAATGAGAAGTTACAGTAGAAAGCTAAGTACTCATTAGAGGATCGAATTTTCAAGTTTATATAAGTTTGCAGGCAGTAAAGATGCTATTAATTTAAAGAAATTTTGAACATACATAGCTTCAGCCCACATTAGATAATGTCACAGAATTATTATTATTATTATTAAAAAAAAAGCCTGTAAGTATTTTTACTTACTCAAGTTCCCTTTATGAATAAGGTTTTCCTTGTGCAAAAAAAAGTCAGTCCAAGGATGCTTTTATGCAGGAGACTTCCAGGCTATGTGATGCTCTTTCCCTTGAGGACACAGCAGGGATACAGCAGCACTACTGGGCATTTCAGTGCATAAGGTGATGTGATGCCTGCATTGAGACCCAGAGAGAGTTCTTGCACAAAATTCATCACTACCACAGTGGTGTTATTCCACCTCCCACTTTCTGCAACTCATTAACACAAGACCATCTGCCATATCTGTGAATAGACCAGGGACTTAATCTGCAAACCTGGAACTGGCACCCAAAGCACTGTTAAAAAAATCTGAAAATATTTGGTGTTGTTGCTTTGCATGTTGGATTTTTTTTGGTTACGGTTTTTATTTTATTGTTTTAAAAAAACTGTTTTAATTTGTCTGGCAAATGACAGCAGTATTTTATCATAAACACTTAAGATGCTATTAGGTTGAGAATGGGTTGAAGCACATTACTCTGGTTTTAAAATTTCTTTAGCATTCTTGTAAATTTCAAATAACCAGATTGAGTCCTTAAAACAAGAAATCAGTATAAACGAGACATTTTTTCCAGTTTTCCTGGGGATTATTTTGGTAGTTTGAAACAGCCACATACCTAATGCTGTGAGGACCTTGCTCACCTCTAAGACTATGGGAGAGCTTTTATAGGGTAGGAACACATAGCTATTGGGAAACTGGGCTCTCCAGAAGGAAAATGGAAATACACTTTCTAATGAAAAATCAGTCGATGTGTGGTTCCCATTTATTATAGGAGTTAAGGTACATAGTGCACAGGGAACTTCCCAAACTCTGCTTCATTTTAATTGGTACACTCTAATGTTTTGTCAGTCTCATAAGAGAATTCTGAATCTCAAAGGGTTTTCCTGCACTGAAGTGTTTACTCCACAAATTAATTTATGGGCATCATGCCCAGTGTAGCCTGGGAGCTTGTGTAGGTGCACTGTACTCTGTGTCCTTTATAGCTTTATCAGTGCTACATATGCATGGTGAAGTGTTGCAGGATATGATATATCCCCACAGTTCTCTGTATCTTTTCTGCTCCCAAAAGTTGCTGGTTTTCTTCCATCAGACCTGTCTGCCTTTCTTCATTTCCTGGTTGGAAGCTGGAGAAGAGGCCAGCAGGTCTGTCCATGACTTTTCTGGGACTGCATGCTGCTTTTGTTTGCCCAGGATAGTAACAAAATGAGGTGTCATTCAAGTCCTTGAGATTATAGATGGTATTTTAAATATTATTACTAATACACTGCCAATGACTGACAGTCTTGAGTATTCTTGGTTTCACAGATGTGTTTGGAAAGACAGTTGATGTGATAACTCATGCATAGAAGAGTGATTGAATTGTATGGTTTATATACCCCATTGCAAGGTTCCTTCTGTCTTACTGCGTATCAATAGACTGAAGGCTCAGGTGTGAATTAACTAAGAGATGATATTCCCATGCCAATATTTGTATGGCCAGCAAGCTTGGAGCTGGGAAAAACTTCCCCAAAAGCTTTGTGAGAAGCTTATCTGGGCATACCACACCAAACCATGCAAGAAGGAGTATCACAGCCACAGGCATCTGCTGGAAATGAGCTTGGACTGCTTCAGATTAATTGCAGTTCAGTTTGAACTTAAGTCAAAGCTGTAGCAGTGGAGGTTTGCCAGGTGGTTGTGATTCCTTCTCACAGGCATAGTGGCCAGGAGAAATGCTCCACATATAATTATGGGCTTTTGGAGAATGGGATCCCAGACTTCATCAATGGTGTATGAAGACATACAATTTAGCTGCCAAAAGAGAATAATATCAGCAGTGTACTACGTGTCATTCTTGGGGTTGCAGTCAGTCAGCAGCATCCATCTCATGGATGGAGGAAAGTACCAGAAATTGACATAAAACCACAGTGCTGAGGAAGAAAAATTTTATTTAACTTACATCAGGTACAGAAAATAGGAGGGAAAAATATAGACTTGATATGTACAGCTGCATGTAAGCAAACCACTTGTTGGTCTGGCACGTTGGCAGCAGAACAGCACTGCTGGGATGGCAAGACCTGCAGTGCATGCTGCTGCTGCAGCCTGCTGTAATGTGCAGCAGCACAGCAGGCATAGCATCCCCCAGGCAGCTCAGGACACAGCTGGTTTTTAGGCCCAGCACGCAGCCAAAAAATTAATCTACTTTCAGTAGGCTCATTTGCCAGCACAGAAAATAGATGCATTTTATATTTGTACACTGCAAATGGAATACTGATGGCATACAGTAGTGGAATAGCAACGTGCTTAAAGTGCATTGATTAATTGATTTACTGCTATTTATTTTTATAAAATCATAGTATAATAGAAGGGGCATTTAAAGGTCATCTAGTCCAAACTCCCCTGGAATGAGCAGTGATATCTTCAACTAAATCAGTTTGTTCAGGGCACTGTCCAACCTAACTTTAAATGTTTCCAGGGATGGACCATCTACCACCTCTCTGGATGACCTGTTCCAGTGTCTCACCAGCCTCACTTAAAAAAAAATTCTCCCATATATCCTGTCTAAATTGCACCTATTTTAGTTTAAAACCATTACCATTACACACTGGATAAACTCCAGTGCTTCAGGTGCTGTTACAGACACCATGCTAGGGAAAAACCCATATAGGAACCCCTCACATCTATATATGAAGTATTTTGGTGTCAGGTAACTGCAAACCATCTTGAAGAGTGGAATTATTCAGCTCTAAGAGAAGCCACCCTGAGATACTCTCTTTAAAAATGGTGTAGATATTGTTCTGCTCAAGTCCTGTAGCACATCCAGGTACTGGCTTGCCACTAAATATCATAAAAATAAGAGATAAACACTTATTTATTCACTACTTAAAAATTCCTCCTGAAGCTTATAACTGCTCAGGAAAAGGCATTGCCTTGGATGCAGGGTAATACCAAGACAAGAAGATGAATTACGCTTTGTTAGTCTCTTCATTAATATAATTGCTGTGTTTGCAGTGCTTTTCTTTTATCACCATAGAAGAGATGAACTCCAGAAACTATTGAAAACTGTTTCTAGGTTACAAATAACCCTTCTTCCAGATACTCCTTTTGGAAGACAAATGCTAGGTAGGAGTGGATATGACATAATGCTGATTTCCTGTCCTAGGAGTGTAAGATCTGGTAGCTGCCTTCAGACATTCTCTCTAGACTTCCTCCAGCTTTCCTTTCCTGGTTTCTTGTCTCTGCAGGATCATCTCAGTGTCCACATAAGTTACAGGCAAGGGGCACAGCGTCTCACCTGAGAGGAGGCCAGTGGGTCTCTTTTCAGAGCTGCTCTTCTCAGTTTTAAACCATGACTATTTTAATATCCAGGCCAGTATTTAACTGGAATCCCTCTGTTCTTTTCTGGTGGGATGGATGTCAAGTTAAATTGGATCAGATAGTTCAGAGAGTGCAGGAGCAGGGAAGGGTTTGTGACTCAAGTTATGGCCTGTGGAGCAGAGCTGGTGGTGCAGTGATGTTCATTCAGCCACTCTTTGCAAAAGGGGAGGCTGAAGTGATGATGATGCAGAAAGGGGCCTGGTGAGAGGATGCCAAACTCACTTTTATTTTGAAGTCCCAGTAACTTGTTTTTCTGTCTCTCTTTGGGTGAGCAGTTTCACTGCAGGGTTTCCTGAGGAGCCAGGATTAAATACATTTGTGCCAACTGCTTTGGAGTTGTACACAGCTTCGGAGTAGTTGTAACTTAAGGGACAGAGCAGAGGGAGGCCAATATTCTCAGGGTGAGACAGAGTGTCACCAAATGCCAGTGACAGGACTGTTGCTGACCCCGTGTGCCCCAAACCTTGCACCAGAGCTCTCAGCTGCAGTGAGACGGAGCCTGCTGGGCTTCCATTTATACAATAAATGCAGATTTGCTTGTGCAAAATGAAGAAATGTATGTAGGGACATAATATCCCCCTCCTCTTTTCAGAAAGGCACTTATGTCCTTTTGACTTTTATCTCTTGTGATCTACATTGTAAGTTCAAACACTGTATGATGCAATTTAGAACTGCTCTAGGGCATCAGTATCAGCTCAGCATGTTGCTCAGCATCATCTTAAATCCATAGTTTAGCTCTGCTTCTGTGACACCAGTAGGTAGCTGAAATACACAGGCTGAAAGAAACTCATGATATCCAGCAAGTTGTGCCAGATTTTTGGAAAGTCTTTTCAAAAAGCCTGTCCTTCGTAAAAATGAGAGCAGAGTTGAGAAAGAAAAATCTTAAAGCAAATGTGTTAAACCGTAGAGAACATGAACAATGTATTGAAATGTAAATTATCTAATCCATGTTGTCCATGACACATGCAATATAATTGGAATTATTTTGGATTATAGGAAAGATTAGAAGTCATAGTTAGTTCTTGACCATGCACTAATACAGTTCTAGCATGATTGTTTTTTTCTGACTCTCAGCAGTCAGGGCTATCTCCAGGGAGAATGGTGAGCACTGAAATCCCACACAGGGATGAACCCACAGAGGGTTCAAAGAGGGCCTTGAGCCCAGGCCTCCGGTGCTATAGTTAACAAAAACTATAAAAAAGGGAAGGTGATTGGATGTAATTTTGAATGAATGATCCTCTGCTTTCTTGAGGTTTCTGCTCTGTATGTGTTACTTTGTGCCTTGGGCATTACTGCTGGACTCTGTTCTTGTAGTTTAGGTGCAAGATGACTGATTCTGACACTGCAAACAGGCTTGGATGTGAGTTGCCAGGCTTTATGTTTAGAAATCAAAGTGCCTGTGGACTCTCAGGTACCTAAATGTAAATGTTAGTCTTGAATTTTAGAAGTGTGGATACTTCTGCTATTTTAGGACCAAGGCACTGAGCAACTCTTCAATGTTTTGTACATGCAACCCAGATTTAATAAGCAACATTCCCACTCCTTTTCTGTGGGCTGTATGTGAGTAGTGACACTGCTGTGGTTCAGCATCATTTGTCTGTAAACACCATTTGCTGGTGGGAACTTATTCCTACATGAACAGGAGCAGAGTATGTAGTAACAAGTGTGGTGCTGTGACTTGCAGTAAATGCATAGCCAACACAGCAGCAGAATCACCACTTTGAAGTCCCGTTCTCTTCTAAATCAAGTCAAGTCTATTTTCAAAGATTCTGGTCAATGTGGATGATGGCCATGTTCTACATGTCTGTTATTTCTGTATTCATATTTGACTTCACCATTGTACCTCTCCTTTCCCATCTTATATGTTCTCAAAATTCCAGCCTAGCTCCATCCCTGGTGCAATGAAGAAAACCCCTAAACAGCCTCACAAGCCTTTGGTTAATCAACTTTAACCCTTTCCTACAGGTTTAGTTTAAAAAATAGAAATTGACATTTAGGACCAAAACCTTACTTTTGCCAGGAGCAGATGAATCTGGAGATGCCTCCAGTTCATACATGGTGAGTGATGTTCATCAGGTAAGCATGAGACCTGATTTAAACTGATTTAACTTGTGAAAACTTTGGAGCAGTTGCCATAGACATCAGCCCCCATGTTTAGAGACAGCAGTACTTAAACCTGTTTTGTGTCCAGGAGGAATATCAAACACTTGTAACATCAGAGGTATTTCTTTGTAACACTGGTGCTTTAGATTTTAAGGATTTATATCCCTTATGCATTTCTTTTAACCTGTTTAATATGTTAGGTGTTGTGTATAGTGACCCTGAACTCGACTCCTACACAGACTTTAACTTTGTACTCACAAAGGTTGTGCTGAGGTTGACATTTTTACATTAAATAAGTCCAAGCTATTGGTGTCCAAAATACATGACTGATGTAATTCACTGTTAGAGTAGTGTCTTTCAGATGCACATCTGTTCTGTGATCATAAGCCATACATTGAAGTGCTTAAATACTCCACTAGGAACCATTCAGTTCACAGGTGAAAAATCAGCCTAATCTTAGAGCATTTGTTTCTTGCCTTCTGAGTCTGCCTTTTCTCTTTCTGCAGCATGTGGATGTGACCTGGCTCAAGGAGGATTTTTTGTGAGACAGGGAGACTACATCTGTACTTTGGACTACCAGAGACTCTATGGCACACGATGCTTCAGTTGTGATGAATTCATTGAGGGAGAAGTGGTCTCAGCCCTGGGGAAAACCTATCACCCAGATTGTTTTGTGTGTGCTGTCTGCAGGTAGGTTTTCTACATGAAGTTGTGTTTCTGATGCCTGAATGCCAGGCATTCAAACCTATAGCCTAGAGATAGGGTTTTCTGTTACTCACTCCTTTTAAAATTGCAGAAATTAAAAGAAAAAAATCTGTGATTTTGAGTGCCTCCCTTTTTTATGAAATGTGTTTTTCTTTTTTTTATATTATATGTGTGAGGTTTTCAAAGTAATTTAGAAACTGCCACTGTTTTGTTGTAAGACCTTTTGGCCCAAGTGTTGCCCTGTTTCTCTGCTGTCTGCTGTTTTGTCATTTGTTGGCCTGAAGTTACAAAGGATTCCAATGCCAGTGGCTGAGTCCTCAGCAGGCTAAACTAAAGCCCAGTGTAGTTCAGTGGGATCGTTTCCCACACGGGTCCCAAACTCAGCAGTACAAGGGACTGATGTCATTTTGATCTGCATCTTAATCTTCACATGTAGAAATAGTACAAACATATCTGTTGGAGACTTCATGAAGAAGCTTGAAGTGCACTAAACCTTCAGAAAACACACCATTTTAGCAGCTTGGAGTAAATGGAAATGCTGCCATAGTTTCTCTGGCTCAACTTGAGGTTTTAAGAGTACTAGAGAAGCAGCCCCACTTTCGAAGGGTTTCAAAGCCCAGCAAGGCACTGGTGCAGCACAGTTTAGATGCTCTGTGTGCTGCTGCCTCATGCAGGTGCCTGTGCAGTCCCAAACAAGCATGTCCATGTCCCTGTGGCTGTCTGCCAGCCCAGCCTGCCCTGCCCATGGAGCTCAGAAATTCTCCTGTGCTGATGCAGGAGCAGGGCTTCAAATTCCAGAACTGCTGTGGCTTGTGACAGAATCTCAATTAAATAAAGCAATTGCATGAAGTCATGAGAAGGGGAAGTCTAAGGTTGACAAGCCATTATTATATTAAATCCTGTCTAAGCTTTGCTGTGTTTAATAGGACATTTTTCCTTTTGGATACTTTAAACAAACATGAAGAGTAAAGATAAGAAATAATCCTAAATTCTTTTTCTTTTTTTTTTTCCTTTTAATAGTAGGAAAAATTATTTAAATTGGATCTTGTGAGTTAACTGCTGCCTTCGTGTGCTCTTGGCCTGCAGCCTGGCAGTGTTACAACTCTACAGATTAGCACAGTTAATTTTTGGTACCTTTATTATCAGCACTAGTACCTTCGGTAAAGCGAGGTACTTCTTCATTTAAGAGAAATCAAAAAACTGATTGATTCTATTTTTCTGGCTAAATGTGCTTGTATCTTTAGTCACACCACTAGTGCTTAGAGGAAGTTTATTTCACTGTGTGCTACTATACTTAGAAAGTACCTACCTTGGGTTTCAGGCCATTGCATATACCAACTCCTGCTGTATTAATCAGTCCTTCAGCAGATAGTTTGGAGTTTGGTGTTATTTTGTCTCCATGGAAATTTTGAATGATTTTCCTTGTGACTAAAACTTTTATAATAAGTACCTAATAATTTAACTTCAGGTGAGTTAAATTGCAGCATTGTGAAATTATTCATGCTGCAAATGCCATGTATGATGAAGATGTGGTCGAGCTTTTAAAAATGGAGCTCCTGGTAGAGTAATATATCATATAAAAATAAAATCAGATATGTTCCCTAACCTTCTCTGTAACTAAATAATTGTATTAAATGCTATTTCGCTATTTGTAATTGTTCAGTAGAGAGATCTGCTTCTGTTGCTTTTCTTGGAAGGACACACAAATTCATATTGTCTTCATCAGAGCCAGCTAATGCCCTGCTGACTAGCAGGATTCAATTAGTGTCTCCCAGGGGGGTTGTAACACTGATTTGTGGCACAGAGCAGCAGAAGAATCCTGTCATATATTTATATGCTTTAAATCAGCTTCAATTACCCCTGTCATTGCAAGCCAGACATAACCTGTGTTTTTTATGGGGTAGAGTGTCCTATCTAAACATCATCAGCATTTATTTTATTGACTGATATCCTCAGTAAAAATAAGGTTGGTAGACTATAAAGATGTGTCTTTATAGTTGTTCATTTGTTTGTTCATTTAGAAAACAGTAATAATAAAAGAGGGGGGGCAATGGTGTAAAGCTTTCTACCTTGACATTTTCCTTGGTGGGAAGAGTCAGGAGAACCATTTGTGCCCTCATTTCTTTACAGATGGGTGGAAACCTTAAATACTGTGCTAAAGCACACTGTCAGTAGTAGTTGGTGGATGATGCCAACTGCATTTGGCATTACCTTTTACAGGCAGACTTTAATGTGGGTGCTGTGTTAGAAATCTAACCTCCAGAATGGTGTGAGTTTTAGAGGTGGTGACTGCCTGCCAGTGGGGCTGATCCTGCTCTCATGGAAGCCAAGCCATGCTCTTACCATCTTCAGCATGAAAATACTGGCAGCAGAAGGCATTTTGCACTCATGACACATTTCTCCAGAATGCTGCAGGATCGTTAAATTCTTTTAAAGGAGCACTTCTTTAGCTGCTGAAGTAACACTTCTAAACTGTTTCTACATTGCATAGTAAACCAGTGTCAGTAGCAACTCCTTTTTTTCCCTCTTTTTTTCAGAGAAGATAAGGTTTGGATAGAAACATGTGGGAAGTGTATGGCAGCATCAGTGAGAAAACCTAGCTAGCAGGAGCAGTGGGAAAAAGTCAGCAATCCAAGCCCAGTTGTCTCCTGATATTACTACTGTTGGATGCCCCACGGCCCAGTGTCACAGGGAGCTGTATTGCTTGTGCCCTCTCTGCTGCATTTTTAGCCTGCTGTCCTCACTTGTGAAAAAGCTGGAGTGTCAGAAATTCAGCTCATCCCCGGGTGTCTCTTGGGAGTCAGATGCTACTGCCCAGGGCTGCCACAAGCTCAAGTCTAAAAAGAAAAAAAAAAGAAAAAAAAAAAAAAAAAAAAAAAAAAAAAAAAAAAAAAAAAAAAAAAAAAAAAAAAAAAAAAAAAAAAAAAAAAACTGTATTCAGAGAAAAACTAATAAAAGTACAATATATGTGCCATCCTTTGTTTCTCTCTATCTTGTTTTAACCAAGTGGCTCTTTAAAAAACATCAAGTTTCAATTGCCTGCTTGCTCTGCTGGAGTTAAAGATTGAGGCTTAATCCCATCTTCTTCCAGTGCTGCTCATAGTCTGGTGAAACCTTTTTTCTGCTGTTGTGTTTTGTGATGATAATGCCTAAAACTAGGAATGAGTGGAAGAATAACAACATAGATTGAAAATCTGTTGCAGATTAAATGCTTACTCTGAATTCCCAGGAAGTGGCTGAGCAATCTTCTTACAGCTTCATTAATTGGAAGGAGCTGTGTCCTCCAGAGGGCTGCCAAAAACATTTCCTTCAACAGCTTCATGTGTTTGCAAAAGTGAAATAGAAAGAGGGAGAAAATTGAGGCTGGCTGCAGCAATAGAAGCTTAGTTTCATTAAAACTGTTCAAATACTTCTTACATGGCTGTCACAATCAGGACAGTGTGATTCTTATGGAGGATGGGAAAGGGAAGGACATTGAGTCTTTCAGAAAGGAGTGGGTTGTCATACCTGTGATAATACTCTGAAAATGGAATTTTCAGGAGGCATCTTAGTGTGTTTATAAGTTATATAGATTCAGTAAGCATATTTAAGATGTATGGTCCCTCTAATGTGGTACCTAGAGTGTGATTTCTGTTACTTGTGGGCTGTGTGTTCACTGAATATCAAAAAACTGAGATTTGATTTTAGGGTATTATTGTAATTAGTAAAGTTGGGGGGGGTGGGGTGGTGTTTATGTACCCAGTTGGAGGAGTGTATGTGATAGCTACCCTTTTAGTTTGAGTATTCTTGTACTTAAAAGTTGGGGAAAAAAATGTGACATGTAAATGATAGAGAGAACAACTTGACCCTTAGGTGGAGGATTAGCACATACATCCCAGATTGATAAGGAAACAGGTTTGTGTTTGCTTTACAGAATTTTTATATTGAAGTTTTTCTGAGCTCAAGAAGTTTTCTTTTAAAACAGCATCGTGATAGAAGCTGAATATGTGCCATATAGGGCTGAATAGTATGTGGAGAGGATAGAGGCAGATACATATTCTTTAAGGGGTTTCCTGCCAAACCCAGCTACAAAATCTCTTTCAACCCATTTGTATTTTTACTGTCTTCAAGAAGGTAATTCACTTTGGCCATGCAGTTGAATGTAAAAAGAAAGAAAAAAAGAAAGCTGAAATTAAGTTTCTTCTTAAACATAGCAATCATGACAGACATTTTGAATATGCTAAACCTTCTTATTTGCTCACTTTTTTTAGTGCTGCTGAATTTGCAAAGGGTTTGGTTCCCAGTTAAGCAGTACTGGGTGCTTCTTAAGGCATCTCATGAAGTGGTCTTCATCTCAGCACTATGACTGTGGTGGTGTTTGGTCAAAGATTGGACTTGATGATTATGGAGGTCTTTTACAACCTTAGTAATTCTAGGATTCTTTGGTTCTATATGGAGCATCCTTATAGCCCTGGAATAACATAAGAAGGAAGGGATCTGTGCTGGTCCTGTGGTCCAGCCCCTGACTCAAAGCAAATCCAGTTTGAGTAGACAGCTGATGGCATTCCTTTAACATATTTTTAAGGATGGAGATCCAACTAGCACACGGTTACCCATGTTCCAGCATTCAACAAGCTCATGGTAATTTTTTTTTCCTTATATTTAGTTGACATTTCCCATGTTCCTGCTTATGTCTGCTGCCTCTTGTCCTTTCACTCTTTACCTCTGAGAAGAGCGTGGCTCCAATTTTGTGTACATGTCATCAGGTAGTTTTAGACAGCACCATGATCTCCCCTGAGCAGGTACATCTCCTGCCTGCCCGTGTGTCCTGTGCTGCAGCTCTGGACCTGGCCACCTTCCCTCATCTCCCTCCAGTAAATCTTGTCATCAGGAGCCCAGGATGGTGCCTGCTGCAGTCTCTTAAATGGAGAACAGCAGGGAAGATCACATCCCTGGATCTGCTGGCTACACTAATACCTCCCAGGACATGGCTGGTCAGTTGCTGTGGGGTGCACTGCTGACTCATGTCCAACACGGTGTCGACTGGGACCCACACATCTTCTTATCCTTTCCAGCTGATTAACCCCTGTGGTGCACTGGTGCATGGGGTTGTTCCTCACTGATGGCAGGATTTAGCATTCTCCCTCACTGAAATTTGTGTAGATGGTAGATAGCACTCAGTGTCCACTTTGTATCATCATTTAATCCACGGGGATTCATCCCCGTGGAGCACCTTGAGGGATGTGACTGTACCAGGTACCAGTTAGAGCAGGATTTGATCCTGCTGGTCCTTAGGTTGCAGTCTGACATTACACCTGACCTGGTGTAACTGCAGCCACCTACTGAAATTAATAGTTTTGCTCCCTCCACAGCCTGACCACAGGCTTCTCTTAATTTTCATATATCAAATTTTGTTGACTGTTCAGCCACAGAGTCAGATCAGCAATTTAAAGAATAGATAGCCATCCATCTGCTCTGAAAAAAAAGAGAATATTTTCTTTTGTCCCTCCCAGGAAGTTGGAATGACTTGTCCACAGCTGCATAGATTGAGGCATGGTGCAGAGAAAGACAAGACCAAGACCTGACCTTTTGATATCAGCACACGGTTACCCTGGATTAGGCTGATGGTGATTTGATGTTTTACCATATAGTTTTGTTGGTCACCTCCAGATCTTTTTTTAGATTTGCAAATATTGTAGGCAGGTGGATAAAACAAAATTTTTTGGGAAATTAATCATAGATGTATTAAAATTCTGCAAGTTATTTGAGAGAGCTGCTTTAAAAATGCTCTTAATTCTCATTTTAAAAATAGATTATCCTACTGTGAAAATCTCACTGAATATTTATTAAAGGATAAGTAGCTAATTAAAACCCTGTCCTGGTTTTTGCAATACCTAGCAGTGTTCAGTGGGTGACTGGTGGTGAGATATCATTGTATTTGAAGGCAGATATGCTGCTCTTAGCCTAAAATTCTATATATAGTCCTGCTCACAACTTAGAGAGCTCAGAAACTGAAACCTTGTTAATTGACTGTTACCACCTTCTGTTGTGCCTTCACTCACACTGGCACTGAAATGCTTGAGCAGAGCTGCTTGTGAGAGGGAAAGGTCAGCTGGCAGGAAAACTGTCAAATGTGTTGGGTATGAATTCCCAGTGAACAAGACAGCGAAACAAACTTTGAGATTTATTTATGGGTTTAGAAGACCTGTGAGTGAAGGAAATGTCTGTCTGTACCTTGGGATGGACAGCTCCAAAGCATATTTCGGTGGAGTGTTTTTAGAGCAAGATGTGTTGCATATTTAGAGAACAATAATCGAAATTTTAGCTCTCTCCCATTGGAATGGAAAGGCATGATGATTAGCTACTGAACTCTTAGGAAATAAACTAAGTACAGTATTTTTATGGGCTAGGATACCCCCAACGTGCCCTCCCATCAAAGGATGGTCTGTGACTTGCCATGGTACCCATGAGCTTTGGCATGTTTGGAGGTGTCATCTGCCTGGTTCTGTCTTTGTGCCATAGGAGGTCAAAAATCCTGTTCTTCTCTTCTGATCTTATTTCCTTTTGGATTGTCTCATTTCTTGGACACTGATGAGATGAGCCAATTCAAAGTGGGCAGTCCCTGCTTCTACTTTAGGCGCTTCTTGGTGCATCTGTTTGAGATGGGCTTCTGTGCTCAGTTGCAAGTTCAGCTGGATCTTTGTTAGGTATATCCGAGTCAGGAAGATATATTTACCTTACCTCTCCCTACGCCTCCTTATACTATAAGGAGGACTAGGGAGAAGTAAGGTAAATATATCTTCCTGACTCAGGGATAATATATCTCCTGAATCTTCAAGATTGTTCAGTAGTCGCGGTCATTCTTCAGAGCAGTGCATCGCTCACAGCTCCAGCACGTCACCATGCCCAGGATTATTAATGGTTCAAAGCCTGCTGTTTCACTGAGACATCTCATGAGAGCCCAGCAGGGTCATGAGCTGAATCCAGCCTTGGTTCCCAAAGAGACTGTGGCAAAACAGAGTTGCCTTAAGGTACTGTGCTGCCCAGGGCATGCAACTGTGCCTAGGAGAGAAAGATGCCAGGGTGGCTGTATGGCAGTGAGGATGGTTGTTTGATGGTATCAGTGCAACAGGGTGCTGGTTGGGGGCGGGGGGAGGGAGGGGGTAATTTGGAGCAGATTGCCAGTGGTTATAATAAGTCTGTGTGTATCCATAAATCAAGGTGAGATGTCTTCCTGAAAACATGCAGGAGATTGATTACAAGTTCCTGTCTTAGTTCTGGAATGGTTGAAATCCCTTGCCTTGTGTCTTTCCAGGTCGATTAGTAGCGCTAAGTTCTGGGCTTGATTTTGTAATATTTTGCTAAAATTAAAACATGATTAAATGGTTTCTTTCGCATTTGCAGTAGAAAACTAGGACAGCATTTGAATTGTATCACTCCATTTTCAAGACAGTTTTTGGTAATTAGTCATGAATTTGTGTAATCTATATAGAAGTGTATCCCATTTACTAATTTTTATTCAAATGTATGTATGTTCATTTGAATAAACTTTGGGTTAGTCCAGATGACCTTCAGAGGTCCTTTCCAACCTCAACTCTTCTGTGAGTTCATAAAACCTATTATTCCATGGATTAGAAGTATCTCTGACTTGAAAAAGTATCAAAATCTGTTGCAGACAGCAGTGACAACCTAAAAAGATAGTGTTGGGAGTTTTTTTGAGTACATAACACAGAAGCTTGCTGCTGCTGCATTGCTGCAAGACAGGACAGATTTGCTCACTGGAGTGCATCTCCTGCTTAGGTTATTGACTAAAACTCATGGTACAAAATCCTCTTTGAAAGAGATGGAAATTTAGGCCTCCTGGATCTATACTTAACATGGTGTTGGACCTCGTTGTACCAGTCACACACAGATCATTTAGTTGGGTCAAAAAGTAAGGCAATATTAAAGGCTATTTCCATAAAGTATTTTTCCTTACTGTAACTTTACATAAGTGACCAAGTAGGAAGTTTTTGGACTATAAAAACTTGAGAAAGAGAAAAAAAAACGTGTAAAGTAGAGTTCATTAGCAGATATCAAAAAAGATAATATTTACATTCTGTGTGTCCTCATGATTTTTTAAAATTATCACCAGTGGTCCAAAATGGATGGCAGTGTTCAACACTTACTTAGCTGGTTTCAAATATATTTTAGTAGCATATAGAAACAAAGGACAGCATTGCTTTTGTTCTTTTTCTAGGTAATAAAAAAATTGTTTTAGATGTAATTGAAACGCAGAATAAGTTTCTCTTAGGTAGTTTAGGGAGCAAAATAATATTTACATTTAGCACAAAGTATCCATGTAGCTTTTTTAGTGAAGACAGCCTTGCAATTAGTATGAATTTGATAACATTTGTGGGGGAATGCCATGTGGAGTTTTAATGAAATGTTAGTGAAATAGTCTGATCAGATGGACTTCACCATGAGGCAGAAGGTGTGTGTTATGTTTGTGCCCCACTTAAGCCATATTTTGATAGCTTGGATAGGGATTTAGTTGGACATGAGCTTTGGGTGGAGTGAAATATGTTTCTAAATCCTCACCATCCTTTGCTGCGTATGAAGTGATTTGTCCATCTGGTTCCCTTAGAGAAAAAGTCTCAGTCTGTGCCTAGACAAGGAAGTGCACAGCAGAGAGCTTTTGTTTTAAGGACGTTGATAAAAAGGAATGATTTAATTAAGTGTAAGGAGAGCTGTTGTTGAGAAGGGAAAACAAGGAATGTCAACACTGTGGGTTTTATACCCGGGATAGGTTTTTCCCTTTGGGAGTTCACTAACATTTGCTCTCTGAGCACATGAAGGACTTTGATGTGGTAAAAGTTGTGAGGACGAGTGCTGGTTTTTAATGTATAAAAGTCATCACTCTTGTGCAGCTATTTAACAACATAAAAGCAGCTGCATTTGCATCTATTTAACTCCCTGTAATGCCAATTTTATTTTCATTCTGTAACTGATCCTGTTAGTGATGAACCCTGGCTGATATTACATTTATTAGATACACAGCAATTCAGACTTGAGTGCTCACTGTGTTTTTTTTATCTTTAGACATTATTTTTTTCCCTAAGAAGTTGTAACCATCTGCATTTGAAGTTGTCTGTTTGATATGTCCCTTTGATACTTAAGCCTCTTAAGTGGCTGGAAAACTAAATGAGGACTGGGCAAGCAGGGAAAAAAGAAGCCAGAGTATAATCAGATCATTTATGGAAAGATATTTAATTTTGATAAAGGCATGAGACTGTGACCAGTTTGCTTTTCTTTCCACTCTTGTAGGTTGCCTTTCCCCGCGGGTGACCGGGTAACTTTTAATGGGAAGGAATGCATCTGCCAGAAATGTTCCCTGCCCCCTTCCAGCAGCACTGGCTCTTTTCCTGTACAGAACCTGCGAAGTAAGTACAGATTTTTGCTCTTTTCAGTCAGAACTTCTTAGTTTAAAGAACTTCACAGTTTAAAGAACAGAATCCTACACCAGTATGTATAACTGGAACTTCTACTACTCTGCTGCATAAGAGGTGTCATGAAATATGAGATAGCCATGTGAAAAAGTATAGGGTGTTTTTTCAAGAAAGTCTGATATCAAAAAGAAACACAGATGGTGCCATTATAGGATTAACAATACCTTGAACCTGTCAGAGATTTGATTAAAATGAACTAAATAAAATTATTTGGAGAAAAACATAATAGAGATGCTAATATGTTTGAGGAGTTAGTCCAAGTCCATCTGAAATAAAAGCTAATGTGAGATTTACTGATTTTTAAGTGTCCCAGTATTGCTCCAGAAAACATCAGTGGCAGGACTACATGACTAAATCCTACACAACAAGGATTTTAATGTATGAAATGTCAGTGGGAGGCATTCACCTTGACCTCAGACTATTGTGCACCATCAGAAGAGATGGTGCACAATCAAACACTACGGGAAGGAAATGTGGTCTTTCACACCAACTTTCTTGCAGTAATCATGGAGAGGTGGTGTCACTCTGAACTCTGCTCCTCTGCTGTTTTGCTCATGAAGTGCTGCCATGCTTTTAGAGTCCACCACTGCCTTTATGTAATTAAACAGCAGCAGCAATCCAATTAGACAGCAAAGACAGAAATTTTTTTTAATGACTGTTATGTCAAGCTGGATTCAGCATGGCTGAGGAAGGGCTCCATGGATTACTCATAGTCCTGCATAAGGAATCTCATCCATTTCTGGGAGAAATCTCTCCTTTTTTATTCTGTTTTCTTTTCCCCCCACATTTCTTCACAGAAGTTTTCACCATCTCCTTTCTACAGTTCAACAGCAAAAGATGCTGTGTGAATGCTTTATGAGATGCTCTACTGATTCCTCTTTGTCATTCTCTTTTGGGGATAGGTTGGCCCTCTCTTAGGTGCTTTCTCTTGTCACTCTTTCCAGAGATGTATCCTCCTTGGCCATCTTTGCTGTCTCCTTGTCATATGTGAAAAATACCTATAATGGACGTTATTTACCTGACAGTCGAGTACTGACAGAACAAGTTCATTTGATTATCTGTGATACAGAATCCTTTAATGTATTTACATTCCCTTTCTCTGTGCTCATGGACATCGTGAAGAGTTTTTCTTGTCATTGCACTTCTCTGGCTCACTTGGGTCACTGCACTGAGTCTTTCCAGAGTACACCACTTGTGTCAGAGGAAAACAGCACTGGGAACACATCTTTGTGGCAAAGCTTGACCTTGGAAAATGAAAGTTTAACTTTTCCCCAAATTACTTAGAGCATGGTGTAACTCCTGACAACAGCTTTCTTGGAAAAGACCCTAATGCTTTAAAGAAGCGACTCTTGTTAGTAGTGCACAAAAACATATGTGCTTGTGTTTCAGGCAAACTTCTTCAAGGAACGAGTAGTACATTGACCCACTGTTACACTGGTTTGTTCCTGTCTCAGAGCTGTCTGATGTGTACCATGTGTGCTGCTCAGCAGCCTGTTTATCTCAGCAGTGCTTTCAGAGCATCTCTTGGGGACTCACTGATCTCAAAACATCACTGCCCCCTCTGACAACTCCTTCTATTTTCATCCTCCCATTTTGCTTCTAACCTCCTTCATGCCTTCCATTTGGAAGAAATGAAGAATGTAAAATGCTTGCTTTCTGCATGAGTCCTTGAATTTTTTATTACGTAAGTACCTGCCTCTCTGTTTTGTTTCATTTTATAAAACAGTAGCTCTGAAAACGTCTTGTGACAGTGTTGATTTTGAGGGAGCACTCAAGGAAGAATATCAACATGTAGCAGCAAATTGATGTGTTCTGCAGAGTTACTGCTTGAAATTAGTTGAGTCACCAAAGGATGCTGCATCCAAGATGGGAAGACAAGGACACTGCATCAGTAGGCACTGTTGGCATAGCAACCACAATATTTGTTTGTAATTATCTGGCACTTTACAGAGAAAACAGCAGTTGAGAATTTAAAAAAAAAAAAAAAAAAGCTCACAAAATGCTGCACTTCTGCCCACCCAAGCTTAAACCAGATGAAGGGTGAATGACATCTGAGAACATGATGTTGTATTCAGTTTGTGAAATAAACCCTCAAGCAGTGAGATTAAATTAGATTTCCAGATGAATCCCCAGTACAGGAGAGATCACAAACAAATTTCTGATTGCAGTTAAACAATACTGTAGAATACTGCAGGGACTAAAACCAGGCACAGACCCAAATGTTCTTTTTTATTAGCAAAACTCAAATGTTCTGATCTGTAGTGCACATGCTTTTGTGCTAGGCTTGTTTCCATGTATTGGTGCTCTAGAGGCTAACATTAAAGAGACATGTTATTGCTCCCTCAATACATTCCAATCCACCAAAGGAAAATACAAACTATGCTTTATCATTGTGTGCTCAGAAGTGAAACATTTATAATTTCACTTACACAGTCTCATTAGGGTCATGTAACCAACTAAATACAGTCTTAAATCAGAAAGTTTTTAAGAGGACTGTTTAAACGTTTTAATGAGATCCTAGGTTGAGAGTTCTTTCTTAATAACTAGATAAATCTTTCTAATGCTTTTGCATAGCTTTCTCTTCCATGTAAGACGTTGTTGTGGGTTTTTTTCTCTCCTGGCATTTCTGAATGATTAAGTGTCTTTCAGGTTTTGTCTTTTCTCTAGAAAATTGTTAGTATACCTGAGGAATTCCTAAAAATGCTGTGTATTTTTCTACATGAGATGGAAGATATTTTATGGAGGATTAGAAGAATTACTGAGATATTGCTATTAGAATCAATTTATCACTGGCATTTATCCCTTTTTCCCCACATATGCTGACTATTTTAACGTTTAGTAAGAAAATCAGATATAGGCAGGAAATCTGTAGAGTGAAGAGTGAATGAGAGATGGACCTTGTAGGGTATTAGAGGATTCACTTGGGGTACAGAGAACCAGATCCAAATCCCATGTCTAAGAGGGCACTCATTGGAGGACTGTTCATGTAGATTTGGCTTTTGTTAGCTTAGTCAAAATCTTCCATTGTTAAAAAAAAGGCAACCAAACCCCCAGACAGTCTTGTTCTCAGTTACTTTTTCTGGGGAGTACAGCTAGTTCACCTACAGCCCCTTTAACCAACATAGACTAACCTCTGTTACCCAGTTATAGCATGTTTTACATTTTTTTTTGTTAGTTCCTCTTGGATCTTTATATAAGTGGATTTTTATAGAGAATAAATACATAGACATCCATCACTTTCACATATTGAAATGTCACTAATGCCTCTTAAGTATTGGTGTGTTTTTACTGGTTACAGGAAATATCATACCAGAATTTCGGCTTGGATTTTTTCATGGTTACAAAACGAATTTTGAAATAAGTAGAGCTTTTAGATCCAAAGGCAAAGGCTAACATGAGAATCAGTTATTTGTTTTACTCTTTGTCTTTTTTATTTCTTTTATCAGGCTGATTTGCGATGCTTGGAGAATTTAATCAGCAAAACTTTGTATTTTTCAAACACAGTAAAAAGTCATTAAAATAAAGCCTAAGTCACTAGGAAACTGAAGTCATCAGCTTTTTTCTTTGAATGGTGCATTCTTGTAGCAGTGTCAGAGCTTTCAAAGGGCAGCAACACTTGCCATCCATCAGAGACCAGTGGAGTGAGCTGTGGAGCCCTCGTGAGCTGTTACTGGGACACTGATGGATCCTGGTACTGCCATAACCAACTGTTGAATATGATTCACTCATTTGGGTTTTTCTCTTGCAGATTGTGGGGGTTGTGGTTCAGAGATAAAAAATGGTCAGTCCTTGGTCGCCTTGGACAAACACTGGCATTTGGGCTGTTTTAAGTGCAATACATGTGGCAAGTTACTGAATGCAGAGTATATCAGCAAGTAAGTAGAGGAGTATTTTCACCTCTTTTCAGCATTCTTTTAATGCCAAACAATTAATTTATCATTGCATACCCTTTAGTTTTATATATATATGTTCGGAGATATATAAAATATTAGAGATTATTGTCTAAATTATTATCTAAATTGTATTTAAAAATATGAAATGGAGAAAAGTAGAAGTCATATTTTTGCATTTGCCTGGAATGGGACTTGACAAAGCAGCTATGCTACAGAGGGGCAGCAGGTGGGATATGTTTCCAAGACTCCAATGTATGCCCTTAGTTACCTATGGTTTTGTTCTCTGTGATGCTGTAATTTAAACAAGCAGGTACTGTTCTTTCTATTTGTATTACATAAGAAATGTTAGCCAGAAGTTCATTAAGGATGTATATACCATGCTTTTGTGCTGCTCCAGACACTCATGCTGTGAGATTTGGACTGAATGTGATGAAACAGCACAAAGTATGCACACAGGCCACGTCCTTTGTCAACACTTCCATCAGGCCAGTGACATGCAGGCCTTTCACTGGCCAACATTTAATTTCACAGCTTGCGCTGGAGAACAATATTTATTAAAAGGGTGCTCTTAAATAAGGTTTTGCACCGTCTCTGTGTTGTGCTAGTCTGCTGTTTTTTAGTACAGTGCTTTTTTTTTTGCTTGTTATTTAATATAACCCCCCCCAAAATTGTAAAGACATAATTATTGCAAAATCTTCTTTTTAAAAAGGCTAAATGCCAAACAAAATAACTCAAGAGAAGAAACATCCTGTCTTGAATTAATTCAATTAATTATTATGATAACTTATAGGTTGGTCTCTAAGAAATCCAACTTCCATGCTATAAAATTAATTTTTATGTTTCTCCAGGGAAATGTCTGATAAAATTATGCCTCTGGTAATAAATCTGTCTGATCATGGGCTACTTTAGTATAACAAACAAAACATATTTAACTATCTTTAACTTGAACTTTGAAACACAAGAAGAGTCTCCAGTTTCTTCTCTGAGCAATTTATTTTCATTCAGCAGTTTAATGGTCTACATGTACAACTTAGTAAAATTGTAAAATGTAAAATTAACAGGTTCTTTTCGGGGCAATAGTCCAAATGTTCTGCTCTTGACACTTTAAAATAATAGCTGAGACTCCAGGTTTTTTTCTTCATATCTCTAAATTGTATCTTAACTCACTGGTGGTGGTGAAATAGCTGGTCACATCAAGCATGAACACACTGCTGCTCAGGCTGAATTGTTGTAGTCATTGCTGGCTTCTATGGAGCACATTCCCAAGATGTTTGATCCATGACTGTCTTTAGGCAAATCCAGTCAAGAGTGCCAGTAGATTTAAATGTTTATCAAAACTTGGTTCACAGACAAGAATTTTGAGAAATTACTCTCTGCAGTCTCAGCTAAACGATTAGGTAATGCATATATCAGATGATACATTAGTTGGATGAATTAGATTATAAGAGGGGAAGAGTAATATTAGAAATAACTGTCTTTTCCGCAGAGGGGGAAACACGTGAAAGAAGTTAATGGGTAACATGATTAAACAGGTGGTGTGAGGGTCTCAGAGACTGAGTGTTTTACAAGACTGATGGCTGAGTTTAGCAACAAAGGAGAAAAGTGGTCCAAAATAGTTGTTCATTACTATTCAGCTTTTTACAAAGATAATAGATGTGATAATAGTTATGAGATACTTGGGAGGCAGGAAGGACCATAAATACCCTATGAGGTATTGAAACATTGCCAAATTTTAAATGCATAATCTCCCAGTAAACTGTAAGCTTACATAAAGCAACCTGTGTACAGCCTGTTGTTCTTCCCTAGGGATGGGGTTCCATACTGCGAAACGGATTATCACGCCAAGTTTGGCATCCGGTGTGACAACTGTGAAAAGTACATCACAGGAAGAGTGCTCGAGGTAAGGACAGCCTGTCACTCAACCACATCTCAAAGTCTACAAAGAGTCCTGTGCTCACAAATGAGTGTTAATGCAACAGCTTAATGTTGCATTTTTATTAAGACGGATCTTAATAAAAGGAACTTCTTCTTAGGAACTAACTTAGGAACTTCTTCTGCAATTGGGTTTATTGTTTCTTCTGTTAATGATTTGGTAATGCACAAACTCCCTAAATGGATATTTATGGTGCTGGAGAATGTTCAGGCAGCAGAAGTAATAAATGAATGTATTATCAGGCACATTTTAAAACTTGCAATGAATTCATTTGTAATTTCTGCTTTTTAATTCTCTTTTATGTTCCCCAAAGATAGGATGAAGCTGTTGAAAAGCAAAATGAATGATTTGAACTGTGTTTTTGCACCCAGAAGTGAACTGTGTGGCAGAGATTTTTTTACACTTGTTCTAAGAAGCAGGAGGTTGTTTAGTGTAGATGTATGTTTATGCATTATGCAAAAATTTCCATATAACTGACCCAGCGTCACAAAATGAATATATTCCTTTGATCTGAATAAAATTTATCCTTGGATCTAAGTGTATTGTTACCCTCCCAGTGTCACTGATTATCTACTTTTTCTTTCTGCTTTCCCCTGTGAAGTTCAAGCAGTACTGGAGTTAGGAAGAGTTGCTCAGTTCACTCTTTTCTCTTTGTCAGCTAAGAAAGCCTGGAGAAGTCCCAAAGGGCTTCCACTGGAGAAAGATCTGCTTGGAGTCACACAAAGACTTAACTATCCAAGTGGTGGACAGTTATAACTCATTAGGAACTGAGAAGCAAGTATCCATACTAGATGGGAATCTGTATTGGATGGCATAGGATGGTGTTAACATAGGCATGAGACACTTTCCATGTTTTTATAGACCTCTCCAAAAGAGATTTCTAAAAGGGAATTTGAAAGAGTATTAAGACAGTTTTCTGACTTTTTTTGCACACAGTTGTCTCAACTGGAAGAGGCAAAACAAAAGAAAACATCTGAAAACCTTCAAAAATGTAAAAGGTGACCCGTGGAAGCTGTTATGTGTTATCAGAGGTGTCAACCATTGACACTGAATGAAAGGGAATAAAAGGAGGTGAGATTTGAGAGTGAAGGTAATTCAGAGAGGTCAATGCAGAGAGAAGAGTTGAAGCTGTGGCAAATTTGGAGTGCACTTAGAGCAGTTTACAAGGAGTGATTAATGCTGAGATCAGAGAACAGAAACTCCAGTTTCTGTACTGACTCTTGGCTTCACAATACTGTGTTTTTCTGTCCTGGTTCTTGCCTTGAAATATGTGCGAGAATGCTCTTGTTATGTGGTAATATTTTACCTGCAGTATGGTTAAACAATGGCACGTGGTGTGATGTGATTAAGAACTGGGTCCATACTGTCTCTATGGGTAATAAAAAGAAAAAAAAAAGTCTTAAAGATCTGCATAGTAACAGTACCAAGTGTGATTTGTGGGACCTGGGAGCACATGTGACTGTAGTTGAGTCTTCCAACTGCTTGCTGAGAATGTACTGAATAGGAAGACAGTTCCTTGTTTTTATTGTAGATGGACCAGTAACAAATCTGGGAAAAGCTTATTTTTGAAAGCTACTGTAGGAATTCTACCATGACAGATTACATATGATGGTTTTGGTCAGTGTGTATGTGTATCCCTCTCCTCTCCATTCTTTGGTGTTGCTCTAAGGACAGCTCTGTAGCACTGATTCTCATCTTGCTTTGGTACTGGTTCAGGCTGGGAACTACTTTCCTTGGTCTTGGAATTTAACTGTGGAAAGAATACTGATGCAAGATTCCAAAGCCTTTAAAAAAAAATAGATGAGGATAAAGGACTTTCACCACCTGTAAAAGCACAGGTAGTATCATTGTGAAACAGGAGACATAGGTTGAAGTTAAGATGGAGGAGGTAATGGATTTGAATTGCTACAATGACATTTAATGTCCGGACACTTGTTGGAGCAATCTGGACATTTTATGATCTGTAAACTTTTTTTCTATAGAATTGTTAAAAACAGCTTGGTAGTTTGTGTGCAACAAAGCTAATGAAGCTTGAACATGGGTGCATGTCACATGTCCTAGCATTCTGCTGTCACAGTAGGTCCTGTTCCTCATGACATCTCCCATCCCCTCTGTTTTTCTGTGACATATCTCAAGAGCTTTCTTTACCTTCCCACTGCCTGTTTCCAAGCAGTGACTCACACTGTGAGCCTTCCTCCATGGTGATCAGCCCAGATTTCCAGGAGTCTTTGGGACTCTGTGAGGGATCACTTAAACAGCCACTGAGTTTCTGTGTGGACCATGGAGAGCAGCTGGAAGAGGTAATGCACCCACCTAACAAAAAGTCATGGCCTGAGCAAACAGATTTGGGAGGACACAGAGACCGTGTCTGTAGCTAACGTGGTTAAGGCATTTGTTGTTTGTGTGCAGCAGATGGGCTTCTTCAAAAAGCTTGGGACTGGGGCTGATCTTTTCTCTCTCTCTCTCTGGTCTTGGTGTTGAACTTGATGTCTATTTGTCACTAGCAGGCTAATTGATGTGTCTGTGTATCTCCTGGTCAGGAGGACAGAAAAAATACAGGGTAGTTGTGCCTGTTCGTTTGCTGTAGGACATGTTATTTGTGGAATTGTCTGGAATACTGTCACATTTTTCAAAACATCAGTATTTCTTCTTGAATATTATCTCTGGAGAAGCACAGAAATAATAGAGCAAATTGCTCCTAAAGTGGGGGGAGTTCTTGACAGCAATTCTTATTAAGCAGAGGAATACTCTCCCAAGGGAGCTGCTGGAAACTATCACTTAGAAAGTCTTATAACAAGATTGGACAAGGCACTGGAAAATCTATGTTAGGGAACAGTCCTGCAATGACAAAGGGAGGGACTGTATGACCTAATAGGATTTTTTCCATCTCTGATTTCTGTGATAATGTCAGAAGGACAGCTGCTTCCACAATTATTCTGTGCCCAGATTTTATAATATTGTCTCCCTTTCCAACACTTGTTCATTTTAAGTGTTTATTCAGCAGAAAGGAAGGGAGAGTCAACTAGTGTGAGTTACTGATAAGTTATAAAAATATGGCTGTTTTTGTAGGTTGTCAGCCAAATATAATGGTGATTTAGTTACCTTAATTCTTCTCTCAGCCCATTTTCTGAGGGCCAGATTCATTCCATGTAGTAAATGGGCTTAAACACAGGATAGCTTTGTTTATAATTCCTTTCTAGTTTCTTTCTACCCCTCTCTCCAGTCCACCTTGGCTTGCACACACTCTCCCAGGGAACTTGTACTGTAAAAGCTATAAAAGGGGCTGAGCAGTTCATTTATGAGATTGATATATTTTATTACTTCTAAAAGCAATGATTTTGCTTTTAAAAGCAATGATTTTGTATTGTTTTGTTGGTGGGGTTTTTTGTTTTTTTTTTAAACCTTACCCATCAGTGCATTTATGGGCAAGATTTGCTTTGTTTGTGATGCATACAGAACACTCTTAAATGCAAATCAATCCTCTCCTAGAAGCTGTGTTTTATCCCTGACCATATATATTGATAAACCTGCCAGCTTAAGTGAGGAGCAGAAGGTTGCTGGAGTTTACTTTCGTAGTTTGACTTAAAATGCACTGTGCCTGAAAAGCTCTAGTGAGAGAAAGGGTTTACTTCAGTGCTTGTGCTGTATCTCTGCAGCCAATCCTGCAATAGTTGTGATCATGCAATAACACACATTTTAAAATAACAAGCCATTGATTTTTATGACCAGCCATTTCCCTTTTGTCGTGTTGAAATCTATTTCGCTGCACTTAGCACTAAAAATATTTTTCTCCTCTTTTCTACTACAAGCAGTAATTTATTAGTTGAAATTTCAACTTGTGCTAATGAGCATATCCTAAAAAAAAAGTAACTGTCTTTTTTTTTTTTTTAATATACAGTATTTCTTATGGTAATTCAGAGCCTGCTTTAAACCCCTTTCATTCAAGAAAACACTTTTCATTTGTTTCCTCATTTTTAATCAGTCTTTTAGCTGCATTTTGCTGGGGGAGGCAGAGATGTGTTGTCTGTCTCCCAGTCCTTCCCACACAGCAGGTTGTGTAAAAGGTTTGGAAAGCTGTTGAGGTGCATGACAAAGCTGTGTGACAGCCAATGACTCCTGCTTGTGCTCCCTGGGAGATGTCTGGGTTTCCTTAACATCTGATACTTAGAAACATCATCTTGATTCCAACATCTCTCTGTTTTAAAGTGGTCCACACTAAAATAGTTAAAAATGCTTTGGATAAGATTGATTACTAGCTTTTTTTGAAGTGTTTTCCCCTTTAACTGATGAACGCTAAGGAGAATGTGTAGAGACTAGTTTACCCCTCGCCACTATCTTGTGCAGTGATAGTAACCCCTTCCACCATTTCTAAAGAAAGTGCTTTCCTGGTATAGCCCAAACTGGTGCAGTTTTTTTCTATGAGTTCTTTAACATTGACAGCCCATAGTGAGATATTACTTTGAGGGGAGGGGTTCTCTTCATCTGCTGTTTCAGCTGGTGGTTTCCTACATTGTTAGAAGCAGCCTCCATACGCAAAGATAACCTTCTGGGGATGTTTTAATGGCAAACACAATATCGGCTGTGAGGGGGTCACGTTTTCTTGGATAGGCAACTGCCTCCCATCAGTGGCCAAAATACCCCTCAGGGATATTTTCAGCACTCCATTTTATCTACAACTGTCCCATGATTCACAGCTAAATGACTGTGGTGTAAATGTGTCTTACAAGCGCTGTTGAAAATCACTTAGAGCAGTTGGAACCATCCTTAATGTTTAGTATCTGACATCCTAACACAGCAGTAGGGCACTCAGTTTATGTGGGGGAAGAAAGGGTTAGCATTTTAGTAGTTTACATGTATGTGTAAATGTCTAGAAAAACATAATCAATATAAGTTTTAAAATCTATTAATCACAACCATATGTTATTTTGAAATAAGGGAAGAAATGCAGTAGGCTCTAGGCAGGAGTGAGACTAGAAATGCTAGTAATTTATATATCAATTAAATGTCACTTATTCCTCCGTGACTTATTAATAAAAACATGAATCTTATTTTTTGTAGTTTGCTTTTTGCTTTGCCCTGGGGTTGAGCTGATTTTGTTTGCAGCCATATCCACTTTGTAAATCGATTGCCTTTCCCTTTGCAAGAGTCTCAGTATAGCAGAGAGACGATACTAACTCTTTACAGCAGGGAGTACAAATTTCTGCCTGCAGCGTGGAAGAATGGTTCATTCTGCAATGTCTGTCACCCTGCTGTTTCATTAATAACAGGACCTACCGATGTGTGAAAGGTGCTTGAGCAGCTTATTGTATAGCATTAATAGTGGAACATGCAATAAAGGCAGCTCTGTCTGTGTGAGCGAAGGGTTCCCTGTGCATGGGCAGCTCGGGAAGGCAGAGCAGCAAAAGGATCCCAGTGTCAGTGTTACCTTCCTTAGGAACAGTCTTCTACGCCAGTTTTCTCCCCTTCAACAGAGAAGAAAGAAAACTGTTGGAAAGACACATCTAAATAAATCAGCATTAGCTTTTACAAAAGGAGACCATCTAAGGTAGGAAATGTTAACTAGCCCTTTCAATGGATAATGTTTGCTGAGATGCAAGGCATTTTGCAGCTTGGGAATGGTCTCTGGTTGGATGCCACTTGCATTTATCTGGGGCTGCTGGCTTGCAAAGGCAGGTTGATCATCAGTGCATTGTATCTGAATTTGGCTGGGTTAGTGTTGATGGCTGACCTAGACTTTCTGCTTTAAAACAGGCATCATTAAAAACACTATCAGCAAGCAAATAAACAACAATGCAAATGCTTTTTTTCCTTATCTTTTAGCCTTTTCTCTAGCCCAGTTATATTGGTCTAGGTTAATTCACCTCATCTTTCTCCCACTTTCAGCCTTTCCCTTTTTAGCCGCCTCTTCTCTCCAGAAATACAGCCTGTTTTTGTTATCTGAGCTGCTAAAAACTCACAAATTGTTAATGTGACAGGAGAAAACTATACATTAAACCAGGCTCTTTGCATAGCTTTTACTCTGTAAATAATTTGTTAGGTTTGTTGAAGATCACTGAGTACCATTTGATGATAGCTTGTAACTTACATTTTTACCAAAAAAAGGGGTTCTGCAAACTATTTCTGAGTAAAAAAAAAGTTTAGAATTTGAGGGAAATCGGTAGATAGAGAAGAAAGAATGACTGTTGCAGGTTTTATGAGGGTTTTTTATTTCTTTTCTCAGCTGCTTACTTGCTTTTCTGTTGAGAATTCCTCCCACATGTATGAGGAAAGTCCTCAGTAGTGCTGCTGTGCATTTGTGCTTGTGTGGGTTTGTATGTGTTAGTTGTAGCGCATAGTTTGATTTTTGAGCCTGGCAGACTTGTGGTGTCCATTGCCTTTCCTCATGCAAAAATGTAGTACCAGATAACTGTCTTAAATTACCTGAACTGGCTGACTAAAGGATCAAAGGAATGATTCCAGTAGTCACCCTGATGCCTCCTGAGCCTCAGACCCCAGCAGCACAGTCTGCCAGCTACACTGCCTCTCTAAGCCATGTGTTGCTGTGGTGATGCATTAATATCCAGTGCTATTTACCAGCATTTGGGTGTTCTTACAGTGTGAAACGTTGCACCTCATGGGTGTCTTCAGTCCCTCATTATTCTTTCATTCGTGGTGATCCTCTGACCCACATCAGGGGAATGCTGCTGTTGCACAGCTCTGCAAAGCCTCTCCTGACCAGTCAGCAGCAGAAGCCCCTGCCTGCAGCTCTATCCCGTAACCATGGCAGTGGTGCAGCAGTAGTTGCACTCACTGACAGTTGCCTTTGTTGATAAAGTATCTCCAGGATGCTCTGGCCCACGTGAAAACAGTTCAGCATGTCTGCTAATAGCAGGAGAGCAGCCTGTGACCTGTTTCTTGTAGCTTTAAGATTTTTTCATCCTACTAACATTCAGCATTTTTTGTGCTTTTTCAAATTTCTTTTCCCCCCCTCAAAGTAAGAACTTCTGAATGGTACATTGTAGTGGAAATATGTGGATTAGGTCTGAAAGTAGAAATTTCCTACTTTCAGGAAGGATTGTTAATGTCAGTTCTGCATGTGACAGCAGCATTTCCACTCCCAGGTAAATCTGGTGATCCAGAATAGCAGTCCTTATTCAGGCACAGAATGAGAGACAGCTTCTGTTCTTAGATGTTTGCAGCCCAGATCACCACATTCAGCTTGAAAAATGCTGTGCTGGCTTCCCCTGATAAATCAGGCTGTTTGTCCAGGGCTGCTCAGTGTTGGTTGAGTTTCATTCTTCCCATCTGAAATGGGTGCATTAAACACACAGCTGCAAAGTCGAAGATTAGGGGGATGTGTCTGCAAGTCATCTTTCTCCTTTTTCACTCCCTCTCTCCTATCAAGAGTTGGCATAAGTGAGAGCCAGCTGCAGCTTGTCTTGGCCCCTAGGTGGGTTTTAAGGAGTGGGAAAGTGGAAGAGAAATAAAGGAGATTTGTTGAGCAGATGGAAAACAGAAGCCTCTTCCAGTCTCAGTGGGTGGCAAGAAAAATTGCAAAGCTGAGAAAAAAATACAAAAGAGGCAGATCACTCACTCCATAACAGAAACAACTGAGTGCAAAATCAGTGGGTTTAGATATGACAGACCGTTTTGATTTACAAGAACATTTACCAAATTCTGTAGGAAAAAATGCATTGTTGTCGTATTCCAGAATTTACCTGATTGTGGCAGGGCTGAATTTGCTCCTGAACCAGAACTTGTTTGCAGATGTCACACAATGAGATTACAGTTGTAATATTGCTATTTTCCTACTATTATTTGTTTTTTCTCAATTATCCCCCTTATGGTTTTTTTAATTACTTTTATTTTATTTTTTCCCACAACCATTAGAAACTTATTCTGAGAGTCCAGCATTATAGTAAGTTGTTATCATTCTCAGATAAATGTTCCTGTTGATACATTTGATCTGCACCTTATATCTGGAAGAATAAGGAGTGTGTGGGAAGCAATTAAAATGACTCAAATGGGGGGTGGGAATTCTCAAGGCTTTGCAAAGCACAGCAGGATGAGCCAGAACCAAGACAACATGAAATAACTGTACATGTGAGATTGCTAAAGCTGTAGGTAATGCTGCAGGTGTGTGTAGTGAACATTTCATGTGACTGTTTCTTGGCATCCAGTAGGATGATAAATTAATCCAGTAGGGAGAAGATGAGGAGAGTGATGGATGCAAACCATTACACTGCATTTACAGTGTGTAAATCCTGATGAAAATGGTTCATTTGCCCTGGCACACTGTTGAAATGAGTCAGTGGTGAGTCAGGTCCACTGTGACTAAGAGAATTAGTGAGAGATTTTCACCACAGAATTCTGTCTTTAACTTCTGGCTCTCACACTTCTTTCTCCTCAACACTGTTGTATGACAGAAACAATAGATATTTTGCCAGATACCTCTGCCTTGACAATGTTGTCTGTCCCTTCAAACCCGGTAGATGATATGACAGCTGTTTACCAACTTAACCATTACTGAATACAACTATTACTGAGTAATTCTTTGAGTCCTTCTGTTGCATATGCAAAACTCTGGCTGTGCTAGAAATGTGAGTGGAGATTTTATGTGATTCCACTTAAAGCTGGTAACTGAGCAGAGTGTTCTATTCCAAGCACAGAGGTTATTTTCTGAATAGCATCACTCTAATTTGAATATATCCCTTAGAATTCAGTTTATGGAAGCCACTGTAGTCCTTGTAATGTGCCACAATGTGGATGCAGTAGCAGAAGTATCAGTGTGTGCATCCATTGATGACGTTTGATGGTGCAGGGCTGTGCACCTTCTTCATGGTACTCCTGGGAGAAAGACAGGACAAACATCTGAGCCCTAGATTTTACACAGCCTTTTGGATTAAATGCACATTGTGCAATGTGGGTTGAGGAGCTGGCCAAGAGCAAGAGGGTTGTATTAACACATGGGAATAAGCAAGAACAACCCCTCATTGGGTTTGCCTAATTGGTGGAATAACTTGATAGGAAAATTTTCTAAGCCAGTTCTGTGCTGTTAAGTCAGAGACTTATTAGGTAATATCTCATGTAGTTCTGGGAGCAGGAATTAAAACCTTATCTCAGCCAAAGTCAGGGAACTGCATTTACTTACAGAAATTGTGAATTTGCCTTTATAAATCAATGCAGTGACTGATTGGGCTTTTTAACAACAAAATTATGTATCTCATTTGAAAAACTTTATTACATAAAGTTAAATATATGGAGTTCCTTTTTATACCTATGCTTCATTATCAGTTCCCTGTACATTCTTGGCACCTAAGAAAAACCACAGTTCATTCACATAATGGCTTAATATCTCAGTAAAAACAATCATTTGGGGAATGAATGAAGAAGTATAAACAGGATGAATTAATTATCCACTAAAGGAGTTCAGTGATTTTCCACCTTTTTTTATTTATATACTCTGAAAGAAAAAAAAAGTGAAAGTACATTCTCCTCAATGTTGAGTTTAAAATGATAGATAATGAAGCAGATACGAAATGATAGACAATGGGAGCAGAACAGAGCCAGCAGATTTTAAGGAAGTCTTCCACAGAGTGCAAGAACTAGCAATGTGAGTTTGGTGGAGGACAACCATGGTAGTTGATGGGCTGGAGCACATATCCTGAGGAGGTGCTCAGGGAACTGAACCTGTTCAGCCCAGGAGAGGAATAGCTTTAATGGGACCTAATTGTAGTGTTCCTGTACCTGTGAGGAGGCCCTTGAGGATGTGGAGACAAGCACCTTACTGAGGCACATGGTGGAAGGGCAGGAGACAACTGTCATAAATTTAAAGATGGGAGGTTTCAACTGGATAAAAAGGGGAAAAAATCAGTAAGAATAACCAAGAATAACTACTATCTATTGGAGCAATATTCTCAGAGGTTATGCAGTCTCCATCCTTGAGGATTTTCAGTATTCAACTGAAAAAAATTCCTGGGCAGACTGATCTGAATTGGGTATCAACCCTGCTTTGAGTAGGAGGTTGGATTAGGTGAATTATTCTATCATTCTGTGGTCACTTTCACACTTCCTGGCTTTAAACTGAATTATATTTCTATTGCCTGTACTATGAAGTTTACCTGAAGGAATATCAGTGCCCTTTGATGAACAAATGGGAATGTCCATGTGACTGGACATTACGTAGGAAATGGAGACAAAATATACAAAAGAGAAAAATTTATTGTCTAATCAAAGTTTTACATTTTCACCCATCCCTACATTGCCTAAGTATTTTTCCCTTTCCCATCTCATACAAATAGTAACTTCCCTCCACTTAAAAAGCAACAGTAGTCAAGTCATATGTCTTCTGTAATATCTTTAATACTTCATTTCAGGTTGAGAAGCTGCCTGATGGGAAGGTTTATTGACTGTCAGTGGTTTTGTGCTTTATTCTGTTTCCCTTTGCTTGGACAGGTGGTTGTCTGGTGATGACACAACTCGCCAACAAATTTGTTCCATGTGAAAAGCTTTTAACTGAGAATGCTTTATACCAGTCTTCTGTGGGCTTTGTTTGTGGGTCAGGCAGCTGCACCGTGCCTTGGCATAGCCACCAGCTCAGTGTTTTGTAGGCTGTTTTTCATTATTTCTATTCAGCATAGGGTACAGTGAGGACTTGATTTGGGGATTTTAGAGTCTGAGGTTGACAGGATTTGGATCTATTTCAATAGACAACACTTAGTGGTAATGAGGAACTATTATAGCAACTATATTGTATTATACACTCAAAATGGAAATTATGCTTTGATATGATTGAATCATTGCAGCAATCTAACCTTTTGTCACTTCCACAAACTTTTTACTCCCAGCAGTGAAAAAATGTCAATTACCCCTATGCATTTTGACAACAAGATAGATTTTTTTTTATTGTTATTATTTTTCATTTTTGCAAGAAAAAATTTACTGGTAGCTTTTAATTCTCAGGAGAAGAATCAGATAGTTGTAAATTAATTTAGTATATTAAACAATTCTCTGTACTTTCTATCTTCCCTTTACTAACTACTTCATTGAGTAATGCAGTGAGATAGGATGTACTTAGACTTCAGTGATGAATCAGACATAAGAAATCTTGAGTCTTCATTCCAGGACTCAGCTCACACTCCGAGCTTTTTAGGCTGCTCAATTTCTCATGCGTCAATCCGTAAGCAATTGTCGCTCATCAACTGCAGTAAAAAACTATATCAGTCACACTTCTAGAAACAGCATGAGAGACCAGACAAGCAATGTCATTGTGGTAGAGTTACAGTTATTGTGCATATCATCTTTTATATATTCTACCACTTCATCAGTTATGGCAGCTATAGCCAGAAAATGAGCAGAGTTTTTTGCAGGGCTGTCTGCAGTAATGTAATATATTTTTCCTGGGTGATGACAGCTAATTTAAAACTCAAACTTAACTAGTTAAGGTTATTCCTTTTGGTATGAATTACTCTAGTTTTGCTAGCACTGCATGTTTTTCAGGCCTGGTGCTCCTACTGCTCTGGAGACTTTAAAATAACACCCCATACTGTCTTCAAACTGTGCTTTGAATGATGAGATTCACATTTGTCACATCAGCTTTATTCTCCTGTTACTTAGTTCAAGCCCTCAAGTTACAAGAAATGGGAAAAGGTAGTTGTGTGTACCTTGTTACAGAGCTCTCTGGTCCTGCTTTAAGTGAAGCATGGGTCTGTTGATGTGCTGCGGGACAGGTTGGAACACTGCAATGTTCCCTGTGCTCAGGGCAAGGACTGCAGGAGGTCTGTGGCTGCCCTGGTAAAACACTGTTTGTGTTGATAGCCCAGAAGCTCTTCCTTCTCTGCAGCAGAGACTTCACATTCAAGGGGGTCTCTTATACCTAAAGAGGAAAAAAGTAGCTCATAATAGTTTGTCTCAGAGTGTTGAGGACTATTTTGACTCCATTTAAATTACACACCAAGAGTGCAGCTTGGTGATTGTGGAAAGCTGGTTCATGGTCAGTTGAGGAAAAATTAAATTGTTGGTAATGTACTGTATTACTAAGGACACCCTTTGCTGTTCAGGTTGAGGTAATCTCACCTGAAAATTAGTATTCACATTGATCTTCACAATGATACTATCTTCACATCTGGATTCCTGGGCACAAAGACGTGGTGCAGTCTTGAAGCAAATGTAGGATATTGAGGAGGTTTTTTAGAACCTATCACTTCAACCATAAGAGATCTCTGAGATGAATGTCGCTTCTTCTGTGCTCTGTGTGTGTTGGTCTTTTATTAAACACTGAGACAACAATCTGTCAAAGTAAGCTTTCAAACTGTGCAAAGAAGAAGTAACCATATGGTTAGGAATTTGTTTGCTGCATTGAACTACCTCACATCAATACAAGCAAGAAGAGAAAAAATGATGAGACCTTTATTACAACTAAACGAAAACCGTACAATATTTTCTGCCCTAAGCTTATAAAATAGCTGAGTTCTGCTGGGACCAGTTGTTCATCTATGAGACCAAGCCCCTGAAATTGAAGGGAGAAGAGAAAGGGGCACTGATGAAAGCCTCCTTGGCATTTACCCAAGGGACTCTATGATTCAGACTCAGGTCCTAGGTTTGAATATAATTTATGATATCAAATCAGGGTAACTGCATATACATATCAATAAAGAGTATTAGTTAATTTCTGCATCAGCTGCCTAGCCTCAGGTTCAGCTAGCACCTCTCATTTAGAAATATGGTATGGTCTTTTTTTAAATACTTCCAAGTGATGAAGTGTCTATGTCTTGTCTTATGTGCTTTGATTCGAAGAAGGAAAAATAAAAATAAATTCAAAAGGGGTGACAAAAGCCACTGTCAGCACTTAGATGAAAATTTTTGAGTTTGTGCCATTGTAATTCAGAGATAATTATGCAAAATCCATTGGAGTTCTCCTGGTGCGCTCATCAGCGAAAGGATCACTATACTTTTCTCCCTTAATTTTTCTGTTACAGTTGTGTTGATGTCATAAAAGAGGTTTTTCTGTGTCATTTAATACCAAATTGATATTACTGACTGTTCAAGTGAATTCACTAAGTGAATTGAAATTATATATTAGGTTGTACTGTTAAATTTAGGGGAATAGACTTTGTTCTATGGTGCATCCAGGTTGTCTGAGAATCTGTCTTGGCAGTTTATTTTAGCAAAGAAGTAATTGAATTCCCTTAGAGAATGATAGCCTGGGAATTGTATCATCTGTGCTAAATCAGTTGAGTTATTGAGGCTATGCATTCCATTAGCAATGCTCATGCACTTCCAAGGGAAATTATATTTCTTTTCAATTTGATACGCCAAACATAAGTTTATCTGGTGATAATTAAATACTCTTCTGTGCTTAAACACCTGCACTAAGGCAAGCAATTTTAAATCTTAAGTTTAAGCTCAATACTGATACTTTGTGGTAGTGACCATCTCCAGGTCTAAAATTGCAAATTTCACTCTGTTATCACAAATGATAACATAAAAAAGCATGAACAGGAGCAGAGCTGTTTTCAAAACATCAGTTCTGCTGTGATGTGTTGCTCTTTATTGCCAATCTGAACTGCTGCAGCAGGTTTTCAGGAGTGAATCAAGTTAGCACTGATGCAGTAAACACAGAGATTCTTTAATGTAGATTTACTGTGTTCCTCTGGTATTGTGAATGGCAAAATAGCCCCCATACACAGATGACCTTCTTTTATATAAATGCTTCTGAAAGCTTTGAAATTTAGTGAATAAGGAGTTAGAAATGTCACCTTTGTAGTAAAAGGGCTAAATTTCTAGACTGATAGAAGGGGATTTTTCAGTGCAGTGCCCTGAGAGCCTATTTACATGCTGAAGGCAGTGGGGCAAGAGTTGATAGTAGTTTCTGAAAAGGACTCACAATCCTAGGAGCACTTTCAATGTTTTTCAGGTAAGCAGGTTATGAGACATTCTACATGGCTCAAATTTGCCTATTTACTTCAGGAGAATTTCTGCTGAAGTCAGGCTTAGCTGTATCTTAAGTTAAACCTATTTTACATTAGATCTAAGCTGTTGAGTTACCTGGTCTCCTGGCATTGACATTAAGCCGTTTAAACCGTGGGTAATTCTGTCTAGCAAGGAAGAGTGTGGGCTCAAAGGCCAAGATGTGGCTTTCAGTTCTGCAGGGATTTTGAAGAGTGACGAGTGCTGGCAGCATGTGCAAGAGCTGTTTTTGGGATGTTGAACTCTGTTTTGTGAGTGCCATCTGAAAGATGGGGTGGGAGTGCAGTTTGGAAGGATTGTTCCGTGTTGCTCACGCAGCAGAGCACAGCTCCATGCTGTTTTTGTCACTGGCTCAAGCCAACGTTGCAGGTAATTGAGAATTTAAGTATATGAAAATTGGTAACTTACTAAGCATTTCTGAGCAAATTGAGGGCTCAGTCCTGTTCTCATTCCAGTCAATGAAAACAATGGTATTAAATTGTGAGGATTAATCTCTGAACAGGTGGCAAAACTCTTGGCCTGTCCATGTCAGGGTGTCAGTGCACAGTATCCAAAACTGCCTGCTCTGGACTTGCAGTCCTATAGGCAGGCTACACACATTCCTCATGGAAACTCTTTAGTACAAGTTGCCTGCAAGACACTTTCAAAGCAGCTACAAACATTTCTTGCACAGAATGGTTTCTGCTGAGCATTAAGATTATGTATTCAGTTGATGCATGATGAACATATGGTTGAGTTGCAAATCTGTGCTCAAGGTTATGACCTCCCAAATTCCTCATGGAGGTAAGTCCTAAGCTACCTTGAACTTGGTTTACAGGGAAAATGTGTTCATTGCATAAATTTATTTCTATCCTGTAGATTCAGATTTAACTATTGCACATAAACTCTTTTTTTACTTTGTGTAGGCAAGACCACAATTACATTTTAAAGCATGAATTATCTAGGATGAAAAATTAGCATTGTGGTTGTAGGAGACTGTTGAACTAATTGTCAGTAACTAATTAAATTATTCATATTGAAGAGAATGAAAGAAAAGCTGCTAAATTGATCAATATACTTAATCATCTGTACCTTCTGTCCTAACAGGCAGGAGAAAAGCATTATCACCCAACCTGTGCACGATGTGTCAGGTGCAATCAGATGTTTGCAGAAGGAGAAGAAATGTATCTTCAAGGTAAATCAAGCAAAACAGTTACACTTGGCTCTCTTGCCCACACCTGCGTGCCCACACCACAGGTTTGCACAGGAGAAGTTCGGTTATTTGGAATGCCTAACCTGTTAAATAATAAAAAATGTTGGAGCCCAGGGTTTTATAATGTGTTCTTCATCCTCTTAATAAACTATTATAAATTTACTTCAGGTGTTGCATGTTCCTAAGAAATCTTGAGTGGTCATCCAACAGACAGATTTTGGGTGAAAGGACTTTTTATTCTTCAGAGTGATAAAGTTTGCCACACAGTATTGCTTGGTTATAGACAGGAGTAGTTAAAAAAAAAAAAAAAAAAAAAAAAAAAAAAAAAAAAAAAAAAA